>VXBN01007934.1:1310064-1404374 GCA_013397395.1 Sinosuthora webbiana | reverse complement strand
GGGAAGGGAAGGGAAGGGAAGGGAAGGGAAGGGAAGGGAAGGGAAGGGAAGGGAAGGGAACTGACATTTAGACTTTCCTGACATGGAACTCCACATCATAATATTTACAGTTAAAGCTAAAGTTTTCAGACAAAGCTTTGAATCAAATAACATGAAGATTGCAGAATTAGCTGCATACCTATTGGTTTATTTGGTGACAGATGGACCCAAAATGAGCCAAACACCTTCCCACCAGCGCTATTGTATGAAACAAGCAGAAGCATTAAATACTGAATTTTCATCTACAGAGCTTCTATACAGGTCTGTTCCCCACTAACAGAGTGAACAGTAGAAAGTGAGATAAGGTTGCAAGTATTTATGTGAAATTTGTGAACTTGATAGTGATGGAAAACAGTTGTTTTCAAAATCTGAGGTTATAAGTGTTTATGTTTTTTTTATTTTCTTCTAAGATATAAAATGACACAGCGTACCATACACTCAAAAAATTGTGCCTTTTTATGCTAAACACTGTAATACCTATTGTTCTACAGGTGGTTCCTTAAAGCACGAGTACAGAATGAGTTTTAAATACAACTGTCAGTTCCCATGGGGAAATGGCTCAAACCCTTTTGTTGTCTGGATCTATTATTGGAACTTTGTGTCGATCTATCTATTGAAATTTCAATAAAAAGACAAGTGTTGCAAATTCTCACCAGTTTACCTAACTTCCTCTAAAACAGAAGACAATAGGTGCTCCAGATGTCACATATACTGTCAATAGCCATTCTCAAGTAATGTCTTGCAAGTTTCTCTTCTGACTTCATCAGATCTCTTCCCAGGCCTTTACCTGTTCTTTTTTTATAAGATCCTGGACTTAATTCAGTCTTCTGGGTTTTACTCCAAGGACTATCAATTGATCTAAGTAACTTGGCCTCTGCCAGGTTTTTACAGTAGGTAACTGCTGGTGTAAATGCATGGAAACAGAGCCTTCAACATGCACAGCATTTACTTCTGAACATAGAGTAGTACACAGTCTGGGCTTAGCAAAATGGGTTTCTCTTACAGAGAACAATCAACAAACACTCTTATTGATGCACTGATGTCCCCCTACCATCTTCCAGAAAGGAACTGCTGCACAGACAACTTAAGAGTCTTGTTGGTTGTTGCAGGAAATGTACAGAAAGGTCCTCTACCGTTTGGGGACCTTCTTCCCCCATTTTGCCAGAAATCTGTTTTCCATGCTCTGGACATCCCAAGCTCCAGCCATAGCAAGTTCCAGCAAACAAAACCTACCAATTCTAACAGTTTTCAGGCATAAAACATTCTAATAATTGCATATTTTCTAATGTTGCTTTGAAAAGAAAAAGCATAATGCTTTCTTAAATCTGAGACTTCCGACTAAACAGTAAAATTGAGTGATACACTCCACATAATCTGAGTAAGAAATAAGACATACACTTTCACAACTTGTAATAACTATCACACAGATCATTTAGCACTTTTGAACCGTACAGTTCCTAGGTCTTAATAGCGTGTGTGCTAGGAGAGAGGCAAGTGAATTATTAGACTAGCAAGCTGTTGTGAGTTAACCCCAGAAAGCAGCCAAATGACCAAACAGCCTTGCTCTCTTCCACGCACAGTGGGATGAAAGGAAACTTGGGGATCAAAATAAAAACTGTTTAATAAGTGAAATAGAAGTTTAAGAAGAGAGAAACAAAACAAAATAAGTGATGTAAGGCAAATCATTCACCATTTCTCATGGGCAGATTGATGGTCTTTCCTAAGACGGACTAAACCCTTTTTTTTCTCTTTCTCTTCCTGAGCATGACACTATGGCATGAAATATCTCACTGGTTAGTTTGGGTCATCTGACCACTGGTGTGCACTCCCAGTTCTTGCCCCCCACTAATCTATTCACTGTGGAGACAGAGTAAAAGAGAAGGCCTTGATGCTGTTCAGCAATAGCCAAAACATCAGTGTGCTATCAGTACCAATTTGGTCACAAATCTAAAATATAGCCTCATACCAACTCCTGTGAATAAAATTAACTCTATCCCAGCCAGGTTTGGTCCATGAGAGATTTCTGAGGAAACAGAGCCAGAGGAAAATGGAGAAAATAATACCCTGTATCTTTGCACTCATCCCACCGCATTCTACTTCACAACAGAAGACATTCCTGATACATGAACATTTTTGCCATCAACTACCACTTTGTCAGTTTGATTTGTGATATTCTGTTATAAATCATATTGATTTCATAATTCAGACTTGACTTTTCTTAACACTTTTACTACTCATTCAACACTAGGTCTGAAATCTAGTTTGATTTGACAAAAATGTTTTTATCTAAAGTTCTAGGGCAAAAGATCTTCATGCACACCAAGTCAAACACTCCTCATACAATGAATTAAGTCTTCCTCACAGTGAAGATACTCCACCTGAAAAATTCTCCTTTTGTTCCTTAATTTTCAAAAACAAAAACCTCAAAAGAGTAACAGTTTCATACCATCACACACCCAGGGCCTTATGAACATATGGCAACTCTACATACACATGTCCATTCAATTTACTAGCAGTCTACTGCCAGCTCAACAGAAACAAGACTTTGACATTTCAGAAGAGGTTGCTATACAATTGTCACAGAATTTTAAACTGACAGTAATTTAAATCTATTTTAAACAAAAATTAACTGGTAGCTAGCTACAGAATATGTGAGATATCAGAGAAATACCTAGGGAACAGATGTGCAAATAAAGGAATACAGAGTACAAGAGACATCACTTTTCAGGGTTAAGGAGAAAATGAAGCATGCACTGACCTTTCACTTGGATCCACATGGCCATCTAAATTGAATTTAAACTAGATACAAGATCTGTACAGTCCAATTTAATTTTATGAAGCAATCTTTCAAACAACTATATGACAGTTACAATACACAAGATGTAAATTGGGTACTGAATCTTTCATTGTAGCAACTACATTCTAATTTGTCTGTCAACTCTGTTGCTAGTTGAAGTGTGTCTATTAATCTATTTGTGTTTGGATCAATTCCATTTTCCTAATTTTCTAGGCAGCTTTCACAGAGACTCCATATTTCATAAAAAGAACCTCCCACAGCACGCAGTTTCTTCTGTCTTCCCATATGTTGCATTTTCCTTCAAGACAGCTCTGGTCTAGTCCCAAGGTTAACATGCTTCTGTCACAGACTAGTTGCACAACTAATGAATTCTTCTGGATCTACTGAGACAGAAAGCACCTGATTTACTTTTGTGAGCAGGAATTCCCTCATTCAGTAAAGTGCTTGCTAAAAGAAAGAGAAAATATTTTTTTATTATTTTGTAGGTTTGTTTTACACTAATTCCTAATGATTTTGAAGGAATGCCTTTGAAGCAATTAAAGCAAACAGTAAATCAGGTTAATACACATCTACAGTAAACACAAGGTACAGATATGTTAACAAGGATATGAAGTCTGTGCATGATTAACCAGTTGAGTGCAGATCACTGTTTTCTGTGATATTTCAGATTTCATTACCAAAACAGGACGACCACAACTGACTCTTATGCTAGGTGTGTAATATGGATGCTCAAGCAGGTTATTCAAATTGTCACTTTTTTCCCTCTGGGCTTTTTGAATGGAATACTGGATTTTAAAGAATACTTTGTTGTTAGGAATACAGACAATTCCAGAAGACTATTGATCCTCAGGAGCACAGTAGTGCTTGTCTTCATAATTATTTTGGCTGCTGTAAGATAGATTTGCATCATGTTGTCTCTTTCACCACTGACATAATAGCATTAATACCTCTTATTCAAATAGCTCAATCATCAAAGCAATTGATGATTAGTGCTAGCTTGACATAGGAGCCCCAAGCCACAGGTGTAATACTTATGGAAAAGGAATGGCAGATATGTTTTGGAAAGACTGGATTGAAAGTCACTAAAATTACATTTTGCTGTGAATTCTGCTTGTAAGGGTTATACAAGAAAAACCTAGTGGGTGCAGAGCCATATAGGATAACAGGAATGCTGCTTTCTGCTCCCTTTACAGTTGGTGGAGAGACAGGAACAGCAGCACAGTCAACCCCATCCAAATCTTGAGTGCCACAGAGGATGCTCTCTTTCCTTCTACTGCAGGAAAGCTCGGAGTAGTCAGCAGACATACCATCCTCAAACTTTTAGCATTAGAGAGGACTAATCCAGGCCTCAGTGTTTTGCTATTCTCTTTCATTCTCTCTGGATTAGAATTCTTGTTCTGTTGTATCACAATTAATGGGTTTACCACAATGATGGGGCTGCCTAAGAAAAGGTTCTGCGATTTCCTACTCAGTGCTTAAAGGTGAGAAAATGAACACTGAATTGCTTCTTCTCTGAATGGGTACATCAGTAAGAAAGATATGGAGGAAACCTTTCCTTACAATAGTGATACACTGAAAATTGTTCAACATTGCACTGTCAGCAAGTAAGTCAGTAAAGCCCAGGCTCTCCCTTTATACACAAGGATAAGCATGGCCACCTCAGATTTGAGGCACTGGGTTTTTTTGTTGTGGCAGGGACTCAAAGTAATTATCTCGAACATGGCTGTAAAGCACAGATAACTAGCCCATTAAAGCTGAAAGGAAAAGCAAGTTGTTTGGAATGAATTATTAACTCAGATGAAAATACAACCAAATGCATTATTTGATAGGTATATGTGTGGTTCCCAGAAGGAATAAATACAAAAACAATATGATCAACAGCAATTTTGTTACTATATTTACAGCAAGGAGGGTAGATTTTCATCATAATCATCATAATCATTACATCAGAGTCAGAAGGACACTTGATTTACTGCAGATTAAAAAGCCTAGTGAGAGCTAAATAAAGTACATTAAGTATTTTCAGATTTTTAGAATAACCTCAGTCAATGACAATGTTAAAAGTTATGCTCAGATAAGACTTAAAGAAGGTGGTTAAACAAGTTAAGCAAACTGCTAAATTATGAAACTTAGAGATTCTTTTGATGGAACAACTGCTATCTACATCACTAAATAATTCTCTTATATCAACACACATTTTATCCACATCAAGTAATGAAAATAACAAGCAAATAATTTCTAAGAAAAACTAATATCTTTACTCATCCAAATATTTTAAAATATTGAAGATTGTATCAAATTATCCCCATCACTCATAGCTATAGGGAAATGTTCTCAACTGACAGTTTGAAGGAGAAAAATGATCCTTTTCTACCACAAAATCTCTCTACCACAGAATACTGTACTTGAATAAAACACTAACAGAGAAATGTTCAAAGTTTTAAACATTTTCTTTGATGACATGTTCTTTCTAGTCAAGGAAATCATGACAAGTAAGTTAGAAAATGTCTCTTCTCCTCTTTCAGAGCAATTCAGCACTGACAGTGGTCTGTCACTCCCATGAGCTTCCACTCTTTCCTTTCAGTCAGACAAACAAAATGCCCAACTGCCATCTCAGCTGTTTTACTCCTCACCAGCAGGTTCCCTTCTGAAGATTTCAGTCATTTCTGTGACACTGCTGTCTCTCCCACTTAATAAACAAGTCACGCTTCCTCCTTGGAAGATGGAGTGATATTTTTATACTACAGTGATCAAAACAGACAAGTGTACAATCAGTCTTTAATCAGAAGATAGTCAGCAGAACGATGGCAAAGACAACTGATGCAGGGCTTTTATGGTGGAATTTACCATGCATGATTACCATGCATGCATGTCTACCTAATAGGTAGACATCTAGCTTTAGCTTCCCTTTCAGAGAAAGTTCCCCTAGTTCAGAGAAAACCATCAGCGTCTCCAAGAGTGATTAATTCCACCTAGCTTAGATACATCCTTTAGAAGGAATCAAATCTTCTATGACATCTTCTGGGTATGACTGAGACCAGTGCCAGTTAAGATGCATCAGAAAGTTGTACCATTGTACAGAATGTACAGAATTAACCATAAATTTTCATATACAAATGAGTGTGATATACTAAATGGCTGTACAGCAATTGTTCTGTGTGTAGTGTGTATACACATAGATAGATCTGTGTATATGTGTAGATGCAGCTATTCATATGTATTTTGAATATTCACATAAGGAAAGATTTGCATAAGTGAAATATATTTGGAGCAGGACACAAATCAACCCTATTTTTTCAGTTTGGCTTGTTTAGTATTATATTAATTAGTAAAGTATTCTGGAAAAAAATGCTAACCTTAATGTAATGGCATACTTTAGTCATGGAAGTTATTTTTCATAACCCTTAAGTACTTGAACATTCTGCATTTTTAGGTTTGTTTTGTTGTATTTTGCTTATTTTGCAGGTTTTTTGCTTTGTTTTGGGTTTTTTTCCTTTCCTTTTCTATTATTTTATGAAAGTAGAGTCTTTGAAGGGTTTTAACAATATTTCAGAAGTATTTCATGTTCAGCAGTGGAAATTATGATGCAACATTTCCTACCTTGAAAACATAAATTTTGGCTTTATCATTTTCAAGCGATTGCAGGGATCCCAGAAAGCTGATAGGTTCAGTATCCTGATGGAAATTAGAGCTTCTATCTGATCCAAATAGACATAAGTAAGGATCACATTGTTTAACACAACCTTATCTGCCACATATATATTCAACCTGCTGGGAGAACCTGTTGCCATGAATTGAACCTAAAGAGACATAAAAAATTAAGGTACTGAAATAGGGTGAAAGAAGAAAAGACAAGCCACAGAAGTTGGGAATTATTTCCTGCTGCATGTAACCTGTAGAGCTGGTGCACAGTCTGGGGCTGATCAGAATTATGAGAACATGTGGTTCTTCTTTGTTCATTTCTTAATAAGCAAATAAATAACAATATAATTATATAATTGCATGCTTTCCAATAATTCAAGACAAATGTTCAGAGTATTCATTTTTCTCCAGTTTGTTTACTACATTCCATGCTGTTTGCTTTGTAGAGAAGAATGAAAAGCACAGAACAAAAAGAATAAAGTATCAAGGCATATGAGGGCACTATACAAAGCAGCAATGCAAAATTAAATTAAAAATACGAAACAATAACATATTGCAAAAATAAGCATTTGGGGAACACCCCTGCACAGAATTAGAGTATAAGTTAGGTTCTCTGAACAGCTCAGTAACATTGTGAGGGTTTAGTTTTCCTTAAAAAAAATTAGGACAAGTTTTAATAATGCCTACCACATTTTACTGTGCGCTGAACTAGGCAGAAATTTATGCCATTTCTGAAATTTTACAGCATTATCCCATAATTTGAGTTTTGATTCATGAAACACAAAAAAATTTTCCAGGTTATTAAACTAATTCACTTAAAAATTGTGTAGAGGTTCTAACTCCATTTGTCAATTTTTAACTGCATTTAAAAAAAGAAGAGATGCAACTAAGATGTATCATCTAAATAATGACAGCATCTAACATATAACATGCAATTTTTAAACCTACCAAAAGGTGATTCATAGCACATAAGATAAAGTTCTAAACCTATAGCTGTTATGTGAAAACGTGCACAAAAAAAAACAACAAAAAAAAGTTATAACTGTAGAAGAGCTTTCAGTAGCACAGACTGATTAGGCATTTGTTCCCATGTTGCTTTCTCTTATTTATTTATTTTGGCTTTGAATTATACACGTTATTTTCATCTCCATCTGTCACAAAGCAACATTTGTTTCAGTTTTAATTTGTATCATTCTCTGCTTCCTTCACATCATTAGCATTTCTTTTTCCATTAAGCAGAAGTAGCCTGTTAAAAGACCAGTATTGCCAGTATGGATTTTGAATTTGAAACATCTTACAGGATGTAATGCTTCATATTCTCATTATAACTAATATCCATTTTAAAGGAGAAAACAGTTTTGTGCAAAACCTTTGGGGTGCATATTGTTACAAATTTGGAAAGACAGGGAGGAAGAAAACACACCAATGGATATCTCTGGTGAGAGGAATATGGTTAACTGGAACAAGAAACAAAGGGACATGAGTCAAAGAAACAAAAAATACCTGTTAGAGGTACTTGTAGATACACATCTTATATGTCATACAACTAAGTCAGAAATTAAAACATGATTGACAGTACTTGAACTCCATGTGAAGTAAAGAAACCAAAATATGATTGAGGGATTTATCTGTACTTATTTAATTCTAACCCTAAAATGAAATTCTGGACTCTCGTTAGATTGATTTAAGCAATGGCATTGAATTCTATAGATCCAGAAAAATTTCAAGATATAGTTCAGATACTCTAATCAACTTCATTGTTAAACCTGACAACATTTAAGTGACAAGACTGTCTTTCCCTTAATTCAGTCAAGTGATCAGAACCAATCCTGTCATTACTTGATGTATTTATCTTACAAATTTCTACAAGCAGCATAGTCAAGATCACACAGATGCTGGTATTCTAGAAAAAAAGAGGTCTTTTTTATATTTCCATAATCAGAAATTTCCTACTCAGTGCTTAAAGGTGAAAGAAAATGAACACTGAATTGCTTCTTCTCTGAATGGGTACATCAGTAAGAAAGATATGGAGGAAACCTTTCCTTACAATAGTGATACACTGAAAATTGTTCAACATTGCACTGTCAGCAAGTAAGTCAGTAAAGCCCAGGCTCTCCCTTTATACACAAGGATAAGCATGGCCACCACATGCACCACATGTTTTTATTCACATGCAATAAAAACTGTGGAGTCTTACAATTCTTTGAATTTAAGAAGCTCAATTTTTTTCTGTAGTATTTGACAAGCAACCTTCAAATTTTTGATATCAGTGATCATTCTCATCATCTAGACTGGAAATATATGCTTTTCCTTAAGTCCTAAAGCTTAGGCACAAAGCATCTACAGGATAAAAAAAAGTTATAACTGAAGATGCAAACTAAAGATGTAAACTTAGCTTTGAAATTACCATAGGCATTAAACAGCCACTTTACAAGGAGTTCGACATTCCCAGCTTCAGTACTGTAGGCACTGATGGCGGGTCTTTTTTCCTTCTGAAAGACACAGGACCTCAAGCCAAATGAATCTCAAACTGAGATTAAGATGAGCCAATGTGACAAGTTTTCGCTCAACTTCAAAAATGCAGCTGTCCACTACAAAATGTAAAGTCAAGAGACAACTCTCCAGCAGATGAATTAGACTCACACTGCATAAGATGTCCAGACGGATTACAATTTTGGAATAGCAGAAGGCTTAGCAGAAGAAATTCTGACTGCAGTACAAACAGTGAGTTGCACACACTGCTTCTGATGACAGCTGATGAGTGACCAAGAAGAGCATTGTCAAGCATGTCCATGTGCTGAAGCCACAGTACTTCCCACAATGCCAAGCAGAACACAGAGCTGACAGGAGTTAAACATGGGAATCAACATGCTGGAATCCAAATGCTCTGTTTTACATGGAAATAAGATAAACCACATATTGACACTTGCAGAGTCTGGGCAGGTACCACCAGAAGACAAAGATGTAAACATGCTAGATGAAAACACCAGGAAATTCTGGGCCCACTTCTGAATCAAAACATTCTACACAATTTGTGACTTGTGCTGTCTTTTCCTGAAGAATTTCTGATGAATTTTTAGAATACATAAGGGTACCTCTAGCCCTTTAACTTTCAAGTTGTTCCCTTCTGCATGAAACATCAGTGCTCCTAAACCTCATTCTATTCCTTTTTCTCTGTTCTAGAGAAATAGTGTCCATGATTCATTTAGATCGTTATATTGTGATCTATTCTATTCTATATCTAATGATCTATTATTTAGATCGTTATTTTATCATAGTAGCCAAGATCTAATTCTGGGCTTCATAAACTGAGATTTTGCTCAGATAAACAAATTCTGAAAATCCACAAGAACTAGATAGACCTGTGCGACCACAGTGAACAACTGAGCTCCACTTGTCCTTTGCAGCTGTGCAGTTTAGATCAGACATTAGTTGTATTAAGTGTTTCTTCTACTTGTCTAACTTTCTCAACAGCAGGAAAATTATATCTAAATTCTAATTAATCCTGTTTCAAAAAATATGCTGCTTCCTTTCATTGTGACAATTTCAAAGCTGGCATGGCTGATCATCAGAATTTCTAAGCCTTCTGTACACTAATATTCTACCTAAAACTTCATCTGCTTATTAAGTGTCACTTGTAGGACAAGACTCTTTTCCACCTGCTGAGGAAAATCATACAGCACCCAGCAGTAAGCAGAACCGACACAAGAAATATGATAGCAAGATTCCACAACACAAGCAAGATTTAATTCCATTAATTCCTTTTGTGCCCTGAGGTATAATTTGTGATTCTCATGGCAAATGCACACCAGACATTTATAAATGGCAAACAAAAAGGCCAAACCATTTACTGCATCTTGATTTATGGTATCACATTATTTTGCTTATAGAATTTCAGCACAATCAAGAAACTTTCAGAAAACAGCACCGATTGCTCAAGCTTTATGCAGTGAAACACGCATATGAAACAATTACAGAATTCCAATCTAATGGCTAGTGCATCATATTTATTAATTCTTTCAGATTATCAGTCTGTTTTCTACTTCCTCTATTTTCATGCTCGGCTTTAAGAACATTTTAGTTTCCCAAAGCTCAACTGAATTTCTCAAATGCTTGATTTTAAGTTCACACGTTTGTGAGATAAGTGTTTTAGCCTTGGCGTTTCACACACCATGCAATGCATGGTATATGATGAAACATTCTAATATCAGTGAAGCCCTGAAGCAGTGGGCCTTTGCCTCTCAATCTCCATTCTGTGAACTGTTCATCAGAGAACTCATTCAAAGTGCTTCTGCTGTGGTATCAAATGCCTTCAGTGGCTAAACTCTTTATTTGCTATCTCAGACCCTGAGATTTCTACTGTGCACAAGATGCTAATCATGTTAAAATTGTGGCAACACAAGAGAAGCACATAGTTATACACCTTCAGAGGCATGAACACAGTTAAAAAACCTTAGGCATCTAAATCAATCGTAACAAATAAAGTTAGGAATAAGTGTTTCCCTTCTTTACATTGCTGGTTTATTTCTTTATTCTTGTATTTCTTAATATTAAAAGATTGTTTTTAAGGCAGCTTAAAGTTAAGAAGTTGGGGAAAAACCTAAGTTGCTCATCTCCTCTGCTAAAACATTTTGAAGCACTTTCTTTTTTTTTCATTTCTGAATGAAACTGGATAGAATTCAGACCTAAAGTTAAAGTTTGAAATGTCTCTTCATAATAACTCCACTCACATCTATGCGTTGGCTTGTGCTTGGTTTGTACAGAGAAGGACAAAGAAAAAAGATTTTCCAATGTATGGAGGGGAAAAAAAGGAAAAGTATAATTGTCGAGATTTTTATTGGAGCTTCTTTCTCTGACTTCAAGATTATGTTGTTATGATTTTTTTAAATCAATCGGTCATCGTAAACAGAATATAAGTACTTTTGCTGTGTATGCCTTAGTCTCAATTTAGAGAGAGTAATTATATTGTCTAGAACTTTATATTCAAGTTTCCCATCTTTATGCAAACACTGTTTTCCAATTTTTATTAAAGATACTTCTTCTTTTTTTTTTTTTTTAATTGATTTAAAAGGAGTTCATAGAAGTGAGAAACTTAAAGCAGCTCATGGATGGCTTCCAAACATTTCACTACAAAAAAATTCTGCTAGCAATTGTTCCGAAAAATTTTTTTCCCTTCATTTTGGCACTCTGGAATAGAATAGAGTTGAATTCCTCAATGATTAACTTACTCCCCTTCACAAGAAATCATTAATTCACTAAACAACTTTAATTACTGTTTGGAGCTTACACTCAATCCAATTCAGCACAAACAAATATTTAGCAGTTCAAGATGTTCTTTATTTTAAGCACCTCTGTCTCTACACTTAAGCAGCTAGTTTGTGATAAATATAGACTATTGAATCAGGCTTTTGAGGGTGGGGGAGGGGAGAGAACAACCCAAAAAAGCCCAAACCAAACCTATTTGTTCTTAAAAATTCCTTACTGAATGGATTAAATGAGTGAAATCAAGTTAAATCCTGTATTATGTCACAAGAATATAAGTGCATTAAACAAAATTAATTTCAGAAGTCATGAGTTTTCTGTTTGTATTGCTAGTTGGTGTGGCTGAGATAAGTATTTTCTAGGACCACTGGATAAGGACTGCAGGTGAACACACACAAACCCACTTAGGCCCTCACAGATGAGACCATGCAAAAACATAAACCTGAGCTCCCTCTCCTCTTTAAGCCAGCTCTTACACCCACTGGAAATCTCTCCTAGCACAGGCTCAGGTGAGAAGGTTACAAAGAAGACAAAATCTCATGATGTTCTTAGAGAGTAGCTCATCTCTCTGCTTAGCTGATGGTGTTAGCTATCCTATGTATAAGGTCAATGGGAATTTTGTCACTGGGTTAAATTCCAACTCCACTGAATCCTACTCTGTGAATTGTGAACTGTAATTGCTGATGGTTTTAATTCTGCAATCTTGTCAAGGAACAGCAAGAGGTGCAAAAATAATGTTGGGTTTTTTTAATTTATATTCACAGGATTTATATGTTCCTCTTGCAACTTTGCTGCTTATTTTGATTTGAATATTAGTTATATTCCAGAAGAATTAATGGAATTATGAAATATCAACAGTTTCCAACTCTCACTTCCCTGAAGACATTGTTGAAAACTATTAAAAGCTGCAGAGCTTAGGTAATATTCCTTTATTGAAACAATCTACTGTGATTCAAAACACATTTCAGTCAGTCAAATATTATGGAGTAGAAAAATCTAACCAATGGTCCAAATCCAAACCTGGCATGAAAAGAGGCAGCCTGGCTAAGATACATCAAACGCTAGGAAGTCTCCACCATCCTTACCTTTAAAACTTCACCTCAAATAGCACTTTGTTTGCAGTAATGGTAAGGACCAAAAACAACACTTCATTTATAATGATTAAAACTTTTCTGGGCACAGAAAATGAAAAGCCACAAAGCAAGGTCTTCAGGCAATTCTGTTTCAATTAATCTTGGTTTTTTTCTCCCTTCCATAGCTTTAATGTACTGTTCCTTATTTTTTCTTCCTACCCACTTTCAGATTCATTTGACATTAAATAAATCATTCTCTATAAATGTGAGGAGTATTTACAATACTCGGACTTACAAAACAACGACAATTCTTAAAAACAGAAATAAACACCCATAATGGCTCACCTGCTGCAGAATACCACAAATTAAAATTAGGTTTTTGAAACCAGGTGGAGTTCTTTAAAATTCTCTGCTTTATGATAATGACAGAAAAAAGAAATAATTCAAGTAATTATAATTTCAATTTTTGCTTAACATGATACGGTGAAATTCTACATTCATGGCGACTTTTAGCCTCATCCAAACCACACAAGTGATTCTGGAAGCATTTCAGTTGAGAATTCTGCAGTTACACGAACTCTGGTAAATTAAATGAGCCAAGCCTTTTCTGTGCCACTGAGAGCAAGTGCTTTGGCATGCATGAAAAAATCCCTTCTATTTCAGAACAGAAAAGCCTTATCTACACTAGTTATCAGAAATTGCCAGTGACCTACGTTAGGTCCTAAGTTGTCCCTAAATACTGTTGAAGAAAGTGTTAATTGTATAAGCCAAAGCATCTTAAAACATGGAAACATGCCAACAACTAAACCGTAGCCCTGTTTGCTACTATACATAGCCTGTAATTCCAACATCTTCTAAAGCACAAAGTAATAGCCCCTTAAACAATCTGGGATATACTACATTACTCTCATCATAAAAGTCAGTTATTAAAAAATCTGAAATATAAGCTAGAATTTTAGTTCTTCCGTGCTCGGGAACTGCAAGTACTGCAATGACCTTATGGTCATGCTTGCATTTAAAGATTTTGTAACTATTCGATTTTAAATTAATTGCTATATGACAAAATATAGCAATTAATAAAAATATTTTGATATTGAAATAATTATGCCAAGATAAAACATTTAAAAACCTGAAAGTTGCATTTCATACCAGTACTTCTGTGAACTTAATTTCAACCTGGATTTAGTTATTTTTTAGCTTTTGCTCACACCTGTTTTACATGCCATGTTATTTACTGAAATCAAAGGACCACAATAATTTTGATATGCTATTTATAAAAAAGCATAATTTGAAAAACAAAAAGTGGCCTACAGAAGGTGATGATATCCTGAAGGTGTATGTTGTTTGTATTTGACATCACTTTCTGTTGTAATATAAGTTGAACATACTAGCAGCTGGCTAAAGATCTATTAAGGTATTTTTAACCACAAATACAGGAGAACAGTAATTCTGGCACCATAAACTCAAATATAATAGATAATCAAATAATTTCTAGCAGCTACCAAATTCTGCAAGAATATTGGAAAATTGGATTGCTCTCTCAAGATACTTTATTAAGAAATTCAGGTACCATATATCTCAGAAGTATATACATGTGATATGATACAAAAAAGAGTGGATGGAGATAGGGAAGGAATTTTTATGCTTACATGCAGGTTCATCATCAGTCAGTTCAGTAGTCTGTATTAATCTACATCCTTTGAATGTTTGATTCAGTTTTCCATGGACCAAGTTACATGACAGATAAACAAAACAGCTTTCAAAAATGATTCACAACTAGTAATCCTTTTGTGAAGGAAAATATTCAACACATTAAATTTATATTAAATACACATTAAATGGAACTAGGAAATTTCATTTGATGTCATGCCTATCTTTCCTAGAAAATGTAACTATTTAATGATTTACCTACCCATATTCCACTATAGGATGGAAGGCCTTGTTTTGGTTTCTGCTAGGGCTTTCGGGATGCTATTTTTGCTGTGGGACCAAAGTCTTCACAGTGATTCTACAGAAAAATGGACTTTCATGTCACATCTCCCTGCTTACCCTACTGAGTACTATTTCTATTTCTGTCCCATTGAGTCAAAGGCAGATACCTCCATCTCCAGCTAACACATCTCCAGATCACAGAAGCCATTTCCCCTAAGCTATCCAACTACTAACATAGTTAGACCAAAATAACAACCATTGTTTATAACATATTTTTGCTAGAAATTTGCTGTACTTGAAGAGAAAGACCATGTGTCTCAAAGCATGCTATTTCTTGCAACAGTACTTACTGCTCTAACAAAAGTACTCATTTGCATTAATATATGAAATAAACTGTACTCTTCAGGCTACTTAAATGTGAAATAGACAATATTTCACAGAATATATAGCTCGCATTCCCTGCCATTTTTGAGCTCAGTCAAGCTAAATCTCTCCAGTATTTCTGTATGTTGTACTCAGCATGTGTAACCTCTTCACAACAGAAACCAATTCTTTGTTTCACCTTCCTATTACAAGCTCACACTTAAAGCCTCATTTGAGGATTGTAACTTGAGTCACAGGTTGATTTTAGTCAAATACAGACCAGAGATCATAAATTCTTCTTTTGCCCATTCACTTGGAGAACTAAGCCTTTTTATCTTAACTTTGTATGACAACTGGATTCCAAGTGATAATGTGTTTCCAGCAGTAACTAAACAGACTGAAAGTAAAGTAAACTTGAAAATCTGGAAAAGGAAATATTGCCTGAAGTGAAACAAAATATGTGGCAATTTAGGAAAATAACATGTAATTTTTCAAATAAGAGCAGTTCAATATAAATGCTCTAGGAGATTGCAACCACATTGCTTTCTGATGTCCATTCTCAAAACATAGGTTTCACTTTACTTTTTCATTTAGATACATGACAGAATTTCAGCAACAAGTCTTATTTGCAGCAGGTATAAAAGCCACATTGCATACAGAAGTTAAAAGTATGTCTCTTTATGATACTCAATTTTTCTAAGTTAGCAGACATTTTAATGCAAGAAAATTCTAGATTAAAGCTTATTTCACACAGATTCACCTCTCCACTGTCCATTCTTCAATCACAATAGAAGGCTTTTTAAACACAGCTCAGCTGGATTCCACAGTCAAGAGTCATGTTAAAATATACAACAAAGAAGAGTCTGCCCTACAGCCCATGTGTGAAGGAGAAAGACTCTTCTAATTAGAAAAAACAAGAGGTCTGAGAAGAGACCACAGAGGTCAGTAGAGGTAGACCTTGACAAGAGGACAACAGAAGAGTCCATTGAAGAGCCATGTTGCACAAGTCTGTGACCTCTGGCACTGCCAGCAACCCCACAGCAAGGACCTACTTGGTTCCTTAGGTGGACAACCAAAATAACCAATGTAGCCTATTACAGGAAGAAAACACTCGAGACAAAAGACAGGCAGTTGGGAAATATGTGGTAGACTTCACAACCTAGAGGCTGGCAGTGAAGAAAGCAAGCTGTTGGTTTATTTTCTCTCACTTGTTCCTATCTTACCTCTAAAAAGCAGGCCACAGCCTTTTAAAAAGAGGGAAAGATGCTTGCATTTTATATATTATGGTGATGTATAAAACACACACAAAAAGATTTTAAAGATTATACTTCCTTGGTTAGCATTACAACTAAGATTTCTTCACACAGGATTGGTTAATTTGGATGCAAACATGTACATTATAGCTGCACATCTTTTTCTTTTGTTTTTTCTTAACTGGAAATCAACTTCAAGCTTTTACTTACCCAAATGTGGTGGATGGCAATAAAGTACAAAGAATAAAAAGTTCCTCTTCCTATCAGCTACCAGAATACACCTCTACAGATATACACTAGAAACATGGCAAAGCGTGATAATACTGGCATAAAGAGAAGCAAGGCTGAGTTTTTCAACTCTTGCTCTCATGTTAGGAAAACCCTTTTCCTTTGATTGTAATAAAAAGTGAAATACAGCACTTGAAATTTACCCGGTTGCTACTTGAATCCAAGATGGGGGAAGTCCTACCTCCAGTTAACTGAAAGCAAAGCAAGCTGAGATTGCATAGGAACATCAAAAATAAAAAAAATAATAAAAAATGTAAATCTGACAACCACTAAAGTCCTGAGTGTTAGCTGGGCTTTTTTTCATAGTTCTTTTATAGAAGGCATTAATTTTAACAAGCCTAATAATTTGTGTATGTTGAGAACCTAATTTCACATTTAGATTTACTACTTCGGAAAGGAATGGAGTGCAAAATTTATTTTTTCAGATACTTGATGTAGTGATAGAATGATTAGAAGGAATAAAAATCTTGAAGCATTATTATTGTTGAAAGAATGTTCAGAAATTGTGAATTAAAACAAGTCTTACAAAAATTTCACAACAGCTTTGAGCATCTTATTTTATATCTTGATACTCCAAGTATCTGATGAAGTCTAATGAATGGCATTTTCTCCTCTCTTCCAAAAACAATAGTTTCAAGCTGCAGAGGTTTTCATATAAAACAGAGTACCTTATACTACAGGGACAACCGTTAATTAAGCTCTTCTTTAACTTTCCATGTGTAGGAATATAATGTATCCAAGATAACTTGTATCCAGTACCCAGAAATCTAAGAAACTTTTTGATTGGTGTTCCAAATTTCTTATTTAAGTGACAACACTGCAAAATGTAGGCTGGTTAAAACAGTTCCTGAGGGCAATATATTGAAAATAACATCCTGTTCCATATGGACAACTAGACATCCCACCCCAGCTGAAGTTCTTCAAATCTTAAATTTAGGAACAGAAGATTGACATTGGAAGTCTTGATCATCTAACTCAAGCATCTCTCAACCTCAATCAACTTTGGAAAATCTGTTTGGTCCAAGAGGGTCAAGCACACATATGTGCTTTATATCCTCACACAACACACGACAAACAGTATTTTTCCAAACCCCTCAGTCCACTATGATCCAAAGTCCCTGGGATCTGGAGATTCTTTTCAGAACTCAGGGATTTTATTTGGGATTTTTGTTGTTTTGTTTGTTTTTGTTTGTTTTTTGTTTGTTTTTTTAAACGGGATTCATGACAGAAGACTATGGTGCAAACAACAGATGAAAATGAAAATAAAATTACAACGATGGCTAACCACAGAACTTAGAGGAGGGATCCCTCTGAATCACAGAACGGCATGTAGCAATGAGAGAGACAAAAAAGCCAGATACTTGACAAAGTTTATCACCACTAAAACTTTACTGTATTATGTACTTAACCTGTTCAGGAAGGATTAAAAAAATGAAAAGAATCATCGCCACAAACTAATGTCATTGTGTACCACATAAACAAGCAGTTTGGCTTACAGGTAGTGTGGTGGCGGGGACTGAGCCCTGGCCAGACCAGATTATAGGATATAAGACTGAAAGATTTATACTTGGTAGCTCACTTCAGCTACCAAGTATAAATTCCAGCAACTGCAAGCAGCCTCAGCACATAATCTTCTCTGTAAATGTATCAAGCCTCATTGTATGAGTAATCAAACTCCTTGTCTTCATTGCTTCTATTGCCATGACTTTTTTGAAACACCACAATCTGCATCTTGCAAAAACAATGAGAAGAAACAGTGACAATGGCAAGAAATTAATTCATATCATGACTTTCTCTAATATCAAAATGCATGCAAAATAACCTATGAAAAAAATAAATGAATCATGAATATTCATAGTTTGGAATGAGTAACAATACTTTTGAAAATAATGAATACAGTTAATCACCTAAAGGCTTTTCTTTTTAAACAAAGGGTGCTTCTAATAGATTCTTTATTATTCCTACCCTGTAAGAATTTTATTTTTTTTAATCTTCACAGGTGAAAATATGTGCAAAAAATTCATGCCATTTTAAGGTTTTTTACTCTTTAAATAAAGACTGGAGACTCACTCTAAATTAACCAGCACAAGCATCTGAGAAAGTCTGATGCGAACACAAGAACAGTAACTCCAAACAATCATACATATAACAACCAAACAAAACCAAACTATATAAGACAGTCTGGCAATTTTCTCAATTAATTAGTTCTAAGTTAAAGATGAAGGTTTACATGTTCCTTGACTTCCAATGTGAGTCTTGGCTCTCTCTGTCATTAGCCCTCATCAATTAGAGCAATTATGTACTAGAAAAACTTCATCCCTTTGTTCTCAAACATGAGGAATTTCCTAAGAAAGGGCACAGAGTCACAGGTGGGACCAGGCATGCCTCCTGCATGACCTTGGTATGCCAAACTTCAGAGGACAGCCTAGGAAAAGACAGTCCATTCAATTAAAAAAAAAAAAAAAATAGGAAATGCTGCTTGCTTAAAGTTATAACTTTAATTGTTTTAATTTTACTAAACACATAAAAGCCAAAACATAGAATTTTAACCTGGAAAAAATGTTATGACTTCAAATTTTTCCCTTTCAACCTATAATTCTCAACTGTTTCTCAAACAACCCTATCATTGTGTGAGCAAAGGACATGAGTATTCAGTCAAGAAAAAGGGAAATGGAGGTGAGAGTAAGATTTAAATCAACAGGTGGATTCACTGGTTTATATCCATATCAGCACAGTTGATACTACAACCCTGCACTTAAAATAAGGAGAATATTTTGGGTTTGCAATAAAAAAAACATTTTCAAAAACATTTTCAGATAAAGCAAACAGGCTAGAAATGTTCCAAGTATGATACGGGTAAAAGTATGAGAATCAGAGTTGTGCCTTTTCTCCCATAAATGAACAGTATCATAACCCAGAACTGATGCAATACTATACACCAGATCCTCATCAGTCATAGTCCTTTACAGAGCTGTCAGACCAATCACATCTTAGAAGGAAAAACAAATATAAGAATTTGGACTTTAAAACATTGTGATGCCATTTTATTTCAGAAAGATCTCTTGCACACACCCGAAGACCCCCACCCCCAAATTACAAGTTTTGTTTATATTTTTCCCTTTGCAAGAGTAGCATTCAGCCATAACTTTCAAAGTTGTTAAACATACAGTCTCACCACATTAAAAATGTCTAATTAGCTTATGTGAGGCTTAATTTTGATAGGAGCTTAATTACAAATCTACGTTGCATGACACTCGTTCATATTTCAAACACTTTAGTAATCTGAGTTGTATTACATAAATGATCTTTAAAGACAACCACTTTTTAGATATGACTGTCTTAAGAACTGATACAAGGAAAGACATTTCTAAGCGATCTTCCAGCAGATTTCACAGATGGCTCACAAGGCTGTCACAAGGCACAGAAGAAAGAAAGTAGCTTATTTCTTTATAGAGATGCAAATACAAAGCACAATCTGGATTTAAAGCTAAAAGCTGTTTATTTACCAATAACTCTTCTAAACTTTACTCCTGCTCACTAATGTTTCTTACATCAAAGTGAATTACTAAAACTAAAAATTAATAGGCTGCAAGGAGATAAGTGAATTTCATGTTGATTTGATGTCAGGTATTGCCATACAAAAATATGGAATATGTGCTCTAAAGTGCAACTTTCTATGTACTTTTCTATGCAGGCTATAACAGAGATTGGTTGGTTAGAACAAGTGAACACAGGAAATCAGCACTGAGAAGTCATGGGATACACTGGCTATACCATTTCAGAAAAAAAAATGCAGTGTTTTTCAAGAGGTTAACTATGGAGATCAAATTCTGAGAAACAGAACCGTCATCAAGGTTGTTCCTTATCACTATGCTGTGAAGAGAATCACAACAAAATACAAATGAATATATTTATATTTTAAAGCCTACCATACTCATCATAATAGACTCTTTCTCTGATTTATAAGGCAGACTAGGGCTTTTTTCAGTATTTGCTTCTTCATTATGCAAAACAGCAAAAGAAAGTAAGGTCTAATGGATCATACTGGCATTTTTTAATAACCTTTACATGAACCAATCCTTTTTTCAGCCTTCCAGTGGCATTGTGAAAAATAACAATCCATGAAAAAAAAACAAACAAGACAAAAAAATTTAAAAATCAGGATACATTTTCTTCCCTTCAGCTTCTTAAGACTCAACTAACCTGGCTGCAAGCATCTGGCACCAAGCAAGTGGCATATGTAAGTTGTTTACAGACTTCGTGTATCTCAGAAATAGAAAGCCTAGGGCTCTTGTCAAGAAGTTTCAATTTGCTCTAAAACACTGTACTTCTAAGACATCAGTCCCTGAGACTCTTGTCTTTTTGGTCAGTAATGTTCTTTAAACAATTATAGCATCTCATGTGAAGCTTGCAGAAGGAAATCACAGTGGTTAAGAGCATATGCTACACTGAAATCCAACTACAGGGCCCAAGAGACATTAGAAAGCATCAGCTAATAGTCTGGTCCTGACTCATTTTATCAATCTTACTACACATAATGAGTCTCTTGCTGTTCTCTTCTTGGGGAGACAATCTTTATTTTTTCTAAGCTCAGTCAGGTATTATTTTTTTTGTTGTTGTGTTATATGTTAAGAGTTACTATTAGGGAATAGTTTTATAGTCTTTACAACAAAAAACATATCTTACAACTTTTCATTCTCCTAGGCAGTTGTTTAATTACACACTCCAGTCTCATAGCTTACAAATGTATTGAGAAATTACTTGAGACTGTGCATTTAATGCAGCATAATGATTTAACTTCATGGTTCTATATAAGGCTGAATGCACTATGGGAGTCTTCCACGTCTCTCTCTCAGAGATTCTTGTGATATATTAAACAAATAGATGGGCAAAAAATACTTTTTTGATGTATAAAACAAGATGTTGTAATAAACTTCACAGGCAATTCCAATACCCCACTGTCCTTTCTAGAGCTCTCAAATCAGAAATAATTTCTTCCTGGGTGGTTCTTTTCCACACAGACTCATTACATACCCTTTTATTTTGTGATACAGAAATGCATTACTGTCTCTATGGCTGACATAATTATAGGTAAATGTATTCCGTAAGTGGTGTCTTCTCTCCTGCCCAGATCTTTCCTCCCACACTGTCTATGACAAGTCCTTTTTTTTCCATTCTCTGTTTCATCAACTGTACTATTTTCATCCAATACATATATTTGTATGTGAAATACATATTAGTTTTATATATTCAGGTAAGATCAGGCAAGCTCAAAAACAAATTAACAGTATTTAAAATCAACCCGAAACCAAAAAGCAAACCTAGCACTAAGAGTCTTTTGAGATTCAACCATGATTGAACTGGAGAGGCTGGTATTTCTTTAATTATTATTACACCTGAAGAAGTTATTTTTAGGTTCTGTGCCTTGCAGTCTACTTGCTGTTAGCTGTGACAATCATAATGAAATAATTATCTTATTTCCTCTAGCAGTGTGATCAGCTGGACAGCTGCTAGTTATTCCCACGGTGGCATATGAAGAAAAACATATTTACTTTCCTTCATGTATAAAGGCAGAAGCAACATAAGATGTCAGCTTCAATATGTAGTGCCCTACTATCTCTACTGACTCATGTCTTTCATGTATTTTCCAGTAGCTTGTAAATTTTTAAAAATCGCTCTTTAAATAGGTATCTAGATTAATTCTGGGAGATTTTTAACTATCACTCAGGACTTACTGCTCATCTGGACAGTGGACAGCAAGGTAAGTCACTTATATTCTATCATCACCTTTCATCTTCTTGATGTTTACCAGCATGATACACATATAGGTATGTACAGATATATATCCGGATGAATATGTAAAATGATATGGAATTATCTGTACAACCACAAAACAAGGATTCTTCATATTTTGACATCAATTTTGGGAGGCATTTAGATCTCTGTCGTGTATAGGCCTATATTATGTTTTTTATTCAGTGCAAGCCAAATTTCTTCAACATATTTATTACTTTAAAAGTGACAGAGATCACTAAGCATAGTTTAATATGTTGGACAACTCAGAGACCTCAAGCACTTCTATTATTATCTAGCTTCCAGTTATATATTTTCTCAAGATTTAATTTTCCAATGGAAAGTCAGTCTCCCTCTACCAATAAATACTTACAATGGAAGTAAATACAGATAGATAATAATTTTCTATATCCATTTCATGACAGCCAGATATAAATACTTCAGAAACAAGGCTTTGATTTGCTATTCTAATTACAAAGAGACTTTCACTTTTCCTCCTCCAAACAGTGTATATAAAGATGACCTGTGCAAATAACATATGTGATACAAAGATAAAACACGTCCAAAAGAAAAATTCTATCTAGAGGGCAGATGAACTGAACTAAAGTAGCCAAGTAAAAGTTGATACTGCCACTGAAGATCTATACTAAACTGAACATAGGAAAAAAAATCAGAAAGACAGGGAAAAATGTTACCCCTAACTGACTCTTTGTCATGGAACCTATTTCCTTCATTAGAACTTCTGAAAACGTTAAAAGAAAATTTTAAGGTGACACAAAAATATAGTATTTTGACATGGTTTGAGGAGGCAGAGCAGTCTCCCTTGAAAACACAGTATCAGCTCCCTGCCTGAAAGCATGCGCTCTTCATCTCAGTTTGGCTATTACAGGCTAAAGACAAGAAATGAAGGAGGATTACTGTTCTACTAGATTCAAAATGCTCACTCTTCTTACCATTGTGCAGGCTCCTCAAGTTTTTTGATTAACGTGTTTCTTTTACCCATTTTTCTGTCTTCTTATTTGGTTTTTGTTTGCTAGTTTGTTTTGTTTGGGGTTTGTTTTGGTTTGGTTTTTTTCTTTTTCTGTTTAAAAGAAATAAAGTTTACTTGACTTTGTGTCTTCCATGTGACTACTAAGAGTTCAGGACCACAGGCACCACACTAACAACTGACCAGAACTAAGCACCCCATTGTCCATAAAAGCTTGTCAGGTAATTTAAAAAATAGTTTAAAAAATGGTGTGTCACTTCTGACTTTCTAGACTAAAGTTCCTTATGTGAGTTAGAAGGAATAACAGGAACTCCATATTCTCTTTGACATATATTGCTTTTTTTCCCTCCAAGTATGCATATGTAACCAGAAACAGGTGCACCATATCTCAACCAACTTTTTCAAAAATGTGGCCAGAATCTTCAACACCACTTGGTAGATATGAAGTTTCCCCTATTAAACTAACTGCAGCTAGAATTAGGTATGTGGGGGTTTGCCCAAGCAAAAAACAGTATGTTGAAACATAGAGTTCTCAGGAAACTCTAAAAAAGGACTATACAAGACTTACCAGCCAGGTGAATTTCAATGAATTTGTAACTTTTTTTCCTTTTGAAACACTAACTAATAAAATCCCTTTCATGAAAAAAATAAAACCCAAAACCAACCCATGCAATTAAATTCTTAAGAATCCCATTTATTCCACAGGTTCATTACAACTTAAGACAATTAAGTCTGACTGAGCATTTCAGATTCAAAATGACTGAACTGCTTCTCATTCTTCTCTGTTTTTAATAAAAAACTCTCTGTGATTTTGGATGATAAGCAGCCAACACATCTGTAGGCTATCCCTATCTGACAAGCTTTAGTTTGTCTTTGCTTGGGGTCAAGCACGACAAATTTCCAGGGAGATCTGTCACATCTTTAGGCCATCCAGACAGTAATCATGTCTTCTGCTTGCAGAAACATCTGCCACTGCAACAAATGAGAGCTCTTGATTCACACAGTCTCTAGCTGAGCTCCCTGCTCATTAGGGTTTCCCAACTGCTGCCTCGTACAGGGGAAAAACACACCTGTCACTGAATAAGCCAAGTGCCTCACTCTGCTGCAGCCATGAACAGAGCGTCTCCTGCTGAGCCCCAGCTTCGCAGGATCAAGCGCCTCTTCACTCACAGAAACAAGAACTTGTCAGACTGTGTCTCAGCATTACCTGCTAAGTGAGAAGATCTTCAGCTGTGAAGCTTTCACACACACCCTGCTAAAAGCCCAGGTGCAGCAGTGCCTACTTTTAGGCAGGATCCCACACTGTAGGCATGGGGCTCCCTCTGCAAAGCCCTCCAGCGCTCCGCAGCTCCCCCTCCTTTGGGCACCTGGCCACATTCTGGAGCCACGGCATCAGCTTAACATTTACCACACACTAATGTTTCCTCAAGGCCCCCAGACTTCTCTAACTGCATAAGGTTATACACTTGGCAGGATCATACAGGAACGTTCAAGTCCCTGCTTCTACTTACTCATTCAAAGGCATCTGTCCCCATCTTGCCTTAAGGTTAGAAACTCTTGTGGTATGGAGAAGGACCTAGAAAAACCTGGCAGTTAAAAATAACAAAGAAGTTCACCTTAGAATGCTTGATATGAAACTACTTATCTTTTAAAACAAATCATGTGGTGGGAAGAGGTGAGATTTTACTCTGGAAGAACTTCAAAGGCAGTAGTTTTCATAGGATTAACATCTGAAAGACTATCATTCTAATTTTCCTTTTAAATAACCCTATTCAAGCATCAGCTTAGAATTACAAGGTAAGAAAATGATCTTGGAAGGAATAAAAGAGTTTATGTCTTCCTACATTTTGACAAAATTATTTGAAAAAATACTTGGAACAAAATTTAGCAATTTTACATGGCTCAAAAAATTAACACGCCAAATATATTCAGGGATTTGAGTTGATTAATCTTTAAAACATGAGACAATTATTACTGACATCTTGGCATAAAATCTTTAGTAGATATTACTGGATGCCAGAATATAAACTGAGAGACTAACAATAGGAGAAAAATACCTGAGATAATCTTTGCAGAAGTAAATTCCATGTCCTGTCTTCTCAAACTGATTTTTTTTTAAACACATCAAATAATCTGCTTTGCCTGTAGGCACTAGATCCCTTCTGGCATCCTTCATTCTTACACAGAGAGGAAGGGTTACTTACTGCACAGCACAAGGAGTTTCAGTCCAGAGATCTGCTTTGCATTCCCAACTGCTATACAAACTTCCCATGTAATCTGCAGCAAAACCTTTTTTATCCCTTCCAGTAAGGCAACACCTGTGAACTATAACTTAGGATAAGTTTATAACCAATAGAATTGCCAAAGTATTGTTGTCTGAAAAAAAAAAAAAAAAATCATTTATGTTAAGACAAATATTTATTTGGTAGTATAAGTCAAAATAGTTCTTTGCAGATTTACATACACAACGAAATGAGCCCAAATCTCTGTAAATGTGACATTTTCTCAACAAATGGAAAGGACTTTATCTATTTCTGGAATTACAGCTGGATGAAGTTGAAGCAATTTTCTCTACAGGGGCAAATCTGAGCAAAGAAAAAAAGAGAAATCCATAATTTGAAGTTTAAAACTGTGTTGAACAGATGCTAGGACTTGAGTTGTGAGACACTTGATTGCATTTAACTTCCAAGTTTTGTTTTTCTGTTTGTCAGAGCATTAAATATAAATGTTGAAAAATATTTTCATCCAAATAATAGTTCATAGCTCAAGAAACAGCCTTATTTTCATATTCTGCTTTCACTAACCTGCTTATTTTTTTTTTAATACAAATCACAAGTTTGGCTTTTAAACAACAAAAATAAATTTCATAAAGCATTGCTCAACCACTAAGCTCCACTGCTGAAGGAACCATAAAAGTATCAGAAATTAATGAGCATGGTGGACCACAACCCAAACTCCCAGAGGCAAGATAAAATAACTGAGTACTGAAATGAGTTTCTACTGGGTAGAAACTCATCATAGGGTACTTAGTATAGATGTAAACACAAAAATGTCACTTTTTTGGGGTGCTGTATGAGTAGCATAGATGCATGATCTCCACTTGCAGCATGTAAGACATTTCATCTCATTCTAGGGAGCTTGTTTTAAAGGAAAAGAAAAATAAAGGCACTCTGATGTATAAAAGATTAAAGACCCTTAGCCAACATTTGGCAACATTCTATTAGAGTTTCAGATTACAGACTCATGAGAAAGTGGTTGTTTTTTAACATCCTGCTTGTTGAATTTTTACAATTAAAAGAGAGAAATATTTTTTTTGAAAACCACCATAACAAAATATCCTAAACACAATTATTTCCCTCTAGAAATTACTTATAATATATGAGTATGAGTACCAGCAAATGTAAAGGCAGAATAAAACCTGGTGTTCTTCATTAAAAAAGACATAATTATTTACAGTCACTTTTCTTTCCCACAAAGATTCATCATTTTTTATTTTTCTCTTATAAACAAATGAGAGTAATATACAGTTATGATAGTTATGACAAAGATTTGGTTGATAAATCTGGAAACAAATACATTTTTGAAATATTTTTGTTGGAAAAGGAGCAAGAACACCTTTGAGAATGAGTTGTTATTAATAACAATGCCATATTACTGCTGACTTTAGAAGTTACACTCTTTTAGCTGGATCTTATTATAAACTTCCAGCTGTTCAATACAGTTAGCAAAGAAAAGCATTAGTTTGAGAAGCAGCAGGAAGCCAATGCCAGCAGCAGCAGCAACAGCCACATGCTGTGAGGAGGGTGAGGCTTGCAAGGTCCCTGGGCTGAGGGATAGCTTGAACACAGCTTTGAGCAACCTGATTTAGTGGAGAAGGCCCTTGCCCATGGCAGAAAAACTAGACTGTCTTTAAAGGCGTCTTCCAAACCAAACCATTCTCTGATTCAATGACAAAGAAAACCAAAAGAAAAAATGGTTTTCATTAATAAATCAGTAACCTACTATTAAAAGACCATTGGATACTCTTCAGCAGCACAAGACTAATAAACTTTTTGGACAATTTCCTGTCAACGCTATATTTAGGTTTTTAGTAAGTTTTTATATCCTTTTAATAGGATCAATAGGTAAATTCAGTATGCTGATACTCACATTTGATATCTAGTTATTGGCTTCGGGTAAATACTCAGCAGTAGCAACAGGCCTTAAATGCTATTGATACTGTAACTGGAAACTGCAGAATTAGTCTGGTAAGAATCAGGTTTAGCATTGTACAGGCACTATAGAATTCTGTACCACAATGCAATTACATCACAGTTCCTCATGGATACCTAAGGAAAATGTTGTGAATTGTAAATACTACAGTCTAAGAAGGCACATTTAGAAAACACTTGCTACTTTCTAACTGTCTTTAAGAAGATAAACCATTTATAAATCATATATAGAACATAAAGTTTTCTTGAGGCCTCTCACCTCTAACTGTCCAAATCACTCCACCCAAAGCTATCCCTGCTGCTCTGTTATTTTAATTTTCTGGTATTCTGAAAGAATTCATTAAATCTTTATGAATAAGATATTTATCCTCTCCTATGAAATCTTCCAGTGAATTCAGTAAGACACACCACATTCAACTCCTTTGTAACTGAGCTCTGTTCAGTTTATCTAACTTCACCAGAGAATTTCTAGAAACAGGGAAATATTTGGCTAACTGTGAGCATCTGTGGCCTTACATAAACACAAAATGAGCATGATGGCGTTTTTCTAACCTTACAGCATGGGAGATCACAGTGTATCAAAAAGCCTCTAATACTTTGAGGACACTGGAGATTAAAGGTAGAAATTAAGCCTGGGTATAATCTTAATAATACCAACCAAATCATTTCCAGATTTTAAAATGGATTTGGGGAGAAGATTGCTTTGTGTGCTTGTTTTACAAATAACTGTATTACTGTCATGTCCATGAATCCCAATTATGTAGCTAATTAATTGTAATTAATTCATTCATTGTAATTACCTGTAATTGTAAAAGCAACTCAATCCCCTGAAGTTTCTCACTCATTAGTTCCCACATAACATGGTTCTGTAAGACTCTTTTCCCTTGGCAGTCTGATGATCAGATTACCATAACATCATTATGGAATCAGGCTGAGGAGAGCTATTGTCTTTGTCTAAAAGGAACACTATAACATCTTCAAAATTCACTTTTTTTCTCTTGAAAACTGTAAGGTGTAATATGCATTTATGACTATATGTATCTGGAAGTACAGTGGTACTGTAAGCCCAAATAATTATATTACAAAGTTACTGTAACATATCTTCCATCTGGCACGGGGAAAGGCAAAAGAGAAAACAAACTTCAGAAACTTATATTAAAATAATGAAGAGCTAAGTGCATAAAACATTTATCTTTCCACACTCAAAGAGAAAAGTTTGTCAGTATGAAGTAACTCATACTCCTTTAACTCATACTGCATAACTGCACTCCTTACATGAAATATATTTTCAAGATTTTCTTTCTTTAAACAAAACTGGCAGGAGTTTTAATGTTCATTAAACTGAAAAATGGGGATTGTTGTCCAGGACAATAGGCACAGAAAAACATGAGAAGCTAAAGCATAGCTCTGTTAATAGAAAACAAATGAGGCACACCCTACAATCTTCTTTTCTAAAGCAGAAAAACATCTTCGAAAAGGATCTTTATTTCACATTTCACATGTTCTCCTCTTTAGCACTGCTCCCACAAACTCTTCAGATAGCTGTTCCAATGGCTGTAACATCTACCTCCATAAACCAGCATTTTATCACCTCTTGGAGGAGAAGGAACAATGAAACCCACAATCCACCGAGCACCTTGTCTGGCAGCTAGGTTGCAGAGACAGCAAACAGGTAAAAAAATTAGCATTTAGGCAAACAAAATATGATTTCTTACAAAATCATAATATTTTATTTCAATCAGGTTTTGATCACAGGATGACTTTTAAAAAGCCTCTCACTTCTGAGATCAGTGATGCACAGAAAAATTTTGAAGTAAAAGCTACCTGTCCTTTCATACACCACATTTAGGTGCCTCCAGGTCCATAGCTGGACAAAAGAGCAGATACACTCCCACAGCTGGGCTCTCCTCTGGAACAAACTCTCTCCAGCCACCACAGAGGTAGTGAAATATTAATGATTTATTTTATCAGCTTGGTTGCTCCAGTATTCATTGTGCACAGCATGTCTTCACATGTAGGTTGCAAAGGTCACAGAGATGGAAGGGAGCCACTGTAAGATCAAGTTCAGCCTCTATTATCCCAAGCACCAGCTCAAAAGCTGGAGCTTTTCACAGAATCACAGAATATCCTGATTTGGAAAGGATGCACAAGGATCACGGAGTCCAACTTCTGGCCCTGACTATCCCCAAGAGTCACACCATGTGCCCAAGACACTTGTACAAACACATCTTGAACTCTTTTGTTCCTTCCCTCATTAAAAAAAAAGTATTTCAGAACTGCACTCTCCCAATTTTTTTTTCTTCTTAAGTTTTCAATAAGTCTTTTCTTGTGCCAAAACTGGCTTGTTTAAACCCTGCTTCTTTGCAGTTATTTGATATATTTTTAAATATAGCTTCTACCCAAGCGCTGAATAGCAAACCCAGTAAGCAGCTCCTGACTCACAGACACACAGAGACCTGTACTTGAGAGAGCTGTACTTGACACAGGTACCCCAGAAAAGCTCAGTGCCTGTGGCTTAGAGCTGACCCAACACAGCACAGCTGGTGGACACGGCTGGGGGAGGGCAGAGCTGCCCACCCCGACAGGCTCCGCACAGGAACCCTCAGGGCAGAGACTCCCACAGAGCTCTCTGGCTGCTGGCAGGAACAGCCTATTGGGTCTCCTTTAATGAAACACCCCCTCCCCCTGCCCTGGGAGTCTTCTCTTGCCTCGCTTTTATCCGCCTGTATCTGGGTTTCTAAATACTAGTGAATAGAATTGGGAAGATGAGACTGATATGCTGGACTAACATACAGCCAGCCGTGCTCAGGCGCCAAATACGACTGCACAGAAAGCAGCAGGTAACTCACTGGCTTTGTTGTTTCTGTAATTCCCCACCTAATTACTGCTTAAATACCTTCTAGTTACTTCTCCCATTCCAGCCTTCAGTTTCAACAGGGGAGACTTTAATTGCACCAGGGGAAGTTTAGATTGCATAGTAAGAAAAATTTTTTCACCAGAAGTGTTGCTAAGCGTTGGAAGAGGCTGCCCAGGGAAGTGGTTGAGTCACCATCCCTAAAGGCATTTTAGAGATGTGCACATGTGGCAGTAAGGGACATGGTTTAGTGGTGGACTTGGCAGTGTTACATGCATAGTTGGACCCAGTGATCTTAAAGGTCTTTTCCAATTGCATGATTCTGACTCTATGATTTAGTCCACTATGATTAACATAGTGTAAAGGTTAGTAAAAAAACACTAGTAAAGTTTCATGTGTCTCTTGGCTTTTTTTTTTTTTTTTTTAATCAAGCCCTCTCTAGTTTTCATGGACCTCTCAGTTATTTCAGAAATTCTGTCTCCAAAACACCTTTGCATCTCTTAAATCCCTGTTGTCAGGTAGTCAGAAATGAGGAGCTGAAGCAGAAATTAAGATGTAAATATCACAATCTGAAACTAAGTACTAACTCCTTTTAATTCAGTTCTATTGTTCATTTTTAATCTTCATAAGGCTCCACTGACCCAGTTTCACAATTACTTTTTTCTGTAATTTTGCCTCCTGCTCAATGAAGTGAGTACAACCCTCTATTCATTTACTGAATTAATAGAGTTTTATATTAAGGACAATATCTCCTGAATATAGTTTTGGAAATTCCATTACATTTATGCACTTTATCTGTGTTGCATCATTGCTTTTCTTGAATTTTAGGGATTTATCTTGTAAAAGTAATAACTTGAGCATACATCTCTTCATCAAGAAGTATATCCACAGTAACAAATGGACGCTCTAGTTCTTTATTTTTAAGTGCTCACAAGGACATTTCCACTAATTAATCTTTTCTATCATTAATATAATAATATAACAGAATTCCTAAGGGGAAAGTGAAGTGCTGAATCAGAAGCTTGATTTTTCATTAACAGAGACCTTTTTCAATAACAGATACAATGTGCACAGACAGCTACCTTGTATAATAGCCTTAAGTAGGCAAACACATACAAAAAGGAGGCTTCAATCTTAGCAGACTCTGTGCTGACCGTTCATTTTACCTAAAGGTAGCATGCAATTTTTTTCCTTTAATCATATGAAACAGTAAATGGTCTGAAATTTCTCCTCATGATTTCCCCTGACCAAAGGTCATATGTGTCAGCACGCTACAGTTGGTTTGAGATATGTGTCTTCCTACATGGCCTATTTAACTGGGATTTGTCAATACCATTATTTTGCCCTTTTAATCAAATTTCATTTCTTTTTATTTTATGCTGTCTGGGTAGTACTGGTATGCAGGATCTGAGCAACTCATGGCACTGAGACTCACACCTTACAAGAACACTCCTGCCTCTTCAGTCCACTTCTCACCAGCTGGAATCAGTTTCACAGATGCGTTGCTAACAGCATCTCAGTTGTGTGCGTGTTGACCTTTGCTGGCAGCTCAAGTGAGCTTGAATCTGTGACACTATTTGTAAGTTCATGTCTCCAACTCAACCTGCAGAAAAATGAGTTTCTGCATCTACTAACTTGGTTTTCCACTTCCAGAATACCTCCAAATACATCTGCTGTCTTCCTTTGTCATCACAGCATCTCCCAGGAGGGTTATCTGAAGATCACCCCCTGTAGGATCCCTGCCTCCGTGTCTCCCATCTCTCGAGGGCACTTTATTTCTTGCATCAGAGACACAGTTAGGCACAGAAGAGAAACTTAGATCTGTTTAATTCTCTAGGACTGAGATTCAAAATACACACAGACTGGCAACTCAAACAAGCACTCAGATGACATTTTCCCACAGACTGTAATTCTTTCACCTCTTCAACAAAGGAGTTTTGGCTTTATTGCACCTCTCTTTTTGTTAAGCTGTACCTATTAAGGTACTTTTTTGCTCCCCTGCAGCTTTTAAAGAATAAAATATTGTTGTATATCTCCCACTACCTGCCCACAGACACCTGAGGCCAGATCTTTTGAAATTTTTGCAATGCCAAACCCCAAACATGTCTTATATAGTCTCAGCTAAATGTTGAAACTGTATTACATGTTTTTTCTAATGACAAAAAAGCAGAAATCATTTCCAACGCATTCTGTGTTCCTATGCAGTGTGTTTGGTTACTAATTCACCACAAAGGAAATTTTATTGAGATAAAATTTACAGTTGTTTTTCAGAGACTTCCTATATTACCTGGACAAACCATCTTCTTTTAGACTTTTGTTTCTAGTACCACAGAAATAGGAATAAATCACTGAGACAGTGCCACAAGGTTTCTACATAGTACCTTGGATGGCTGCATGGATGGAAATCAAGAGTGATTAAATTTCAATAACTGTATTTGTTACAAAGAGATTATGCTTACCCAGTGTTACCAAAGGCAAGACTTACTTTCTTAGAAAACTATCACGAAATAACTTAGAAATAATAATACTCACTTTCCTTTGCAGTACATTTTAAACCCAAGGATTTGTATATTTGCCAAAATAATGGCATGAAAGAAGCTAAAATCTCTTGAATGTAAACACAGAGCAACCTTTCAAACTTTTTTTAAGCCTTTTCCTTTTTTTTTTTTTTCCTTTTTTTCTACTTTCAGCAGTCATACAAAGTTCAGAAGGAAGCATGGAGATTCCAGACATCCACTCAAGTAAGTAAAAGCAAAACCACTTATACTATCAAAACATACTCAGATGTTAGATGTCAGAAAATATTTTCATATTGAGTTTTACCAATATAGAAAAAAATATGTGTCTCTACAAACAATATTTCTAAAAAAACAGAATTTGCTTTCCTGATACCACATTTAGGAAATGAAACATATTCCTCACTTTAACATGCATTGGTCTTCAGTGAAGAAATTGACTACTGCAAAGTGAAATTCAGTGTGTACAGATTAATTGTAGACCTTGTAGAAATACAGGAGATAAGCTATGTATTCATGCAATCTTAAATTTTGAAATAATCTTTTTCATAACACTGAGAAAAAAACCAAAAATTCATCTGCATTCTTATTTGTATATTAAAAAACAGACTGTTATGCACGTTACATAGAATCTTTAATGCAGGTGAAGCTCACAACTATTTCCACTCATACATTCACATGTATATATTAATGTATTCATTTTTCATCAGGATAACCTTGCAAATAGAGAATTTACTGGAATCTTGCATTTAGATCCAAAAGGAAAAGTATTATTTAAAGGAACCTGAGGGCCATACAAAATGGCAGCTATATTAAAATGTAACTTGCAAATTCAGCTACTTTTGCACTTTGAGTCATAGAAATTGACAAATGATCACTTCTGGGTTGCCAAGACCAAGAAATCAATCATTTATAGCAGCATGTAATTTTTTTTGCCCCAATTTTCAGTTGTCTATGAAGAATGAAGTATCATAAAAGAATATGGGAGGCATAAAGAGCACATTGCTACTAACATGTCCAATTCTGCCCAAGTGGCATAAAAACAAAAATACATTACTATCTGACGCGTACTTCGTGATTTAGATGAAATGAGTTGTGAGTTTTACTCATTAACACATAACCATTTTGAAATCACCACTGTCCTCCTGTTCTCTTGAGCCTGCATTCCAGAGAGTAATCTTGACTCATCACCACAAGCACACTCAATCTGACTCTTTTATTTTTCCAGTGTTAGCCAGAAACATAAGCTAATTGCAGTGAAAAAATTCAAGAAAGAATTCTAGGCATGCCAGAAATTAATGACATTAAACAGTTTCTTAAAAACAAATGAAATTATATTTTAAATTTTCAACCTTTTGACAAGTTTGAAACATTCTACACACTGACTTTTGACAAATTTTACCTTTCTATAAGCACTGAAAAGACAGAGAAGAGTTGGTTTCCTGATGGCCTAGAAAAGGAAACTTCCACAAACTGCCGATTTGCTATCAAAACTGAATATACAATCATGGGAATGCTATTCCAAGAAGAAATCCATAAAGTTTAGGAGAAATAAATACCTTAATACCAGTTTTACCCATACTCCAACAAAAATTAGGTTTGAAAAATTTAAAGAACCTTGATCTGTAGTCAAACAGACTTTGACACCTGTTTTGAAAAGAACTGCGTATTGCTGAGACAGAGAAAATATTTTGATCAAGAATTAGATATAAGATTTATTAATAAAACAGAGATTTTTCAGATGATTTTATTTTAAAGAAAAAGGCAATGGACTCACCTAATTGCAAAATGTTGGCAAAATAACCTTTACATAGAGGAGAAAAAAAAAAAAAAAAAAANAAAAAAAAAAAAAAAAAAACCAAAAACAAACAAACATATTTTTAATCTGGACTGTGAGGCTCAAGTAGCCTCAAACAGCTTTTCAAAGTTCATGTAGCTCAAGTAAACATGGACAAAAATGTTTATTTACAAAGCTGCTCATATGAAAAATGTGAAGTGTTAATTTAGAGTCCTCAAAATGGATATTAAAACATCAGTTGACACAGCTGACAATTACAACTATGTTTGTATCTATGATTCAGTAAATTCCAAAACTCAAACAAATCCCCTGGGCAGTCCCAATCTCTTCCTTTCTTCTTATCTTCCTTTGCACCTTGGGACTACTATTAAAAGCTTAAATATAAAATAACAGCTGTTTTCATTCCATTTGTAGCTTTAGTGGGATCAAGAGAAAACAAAAGGCTTGTGAGGCAGCTTGCTATATAGAGATCTTCAACTGAAGCTAGCTAACTCAGAATATTTTGTTGCTTTGGTTTAACAAAGAAGAATTCAAAATTCCTTTGAGATTAAATGATTTCCAGGTTTCAACTCTACAGTATCATCTACAATATTAAGTTTTGATACTTCTATTTTGCAACTGTTTCTATGAAGAGCCTGCAGGGTGTAAAGCACTGAGGTGAGTTAATTCATTCTACCATCTCTACTTCCACTGTAGTTTTCTTTCTACATCCCAGTATAGTCTTTCTTTTAGTCATTTTATGCAGCTATGTGAACATTCATCTGAGAATCTATGTCAAGTCACAGCTTTAAGGATATGTGATTTAGCTCATGTCTATGTTATCTACATAAATACAAGTAATTCACAAAAGATTCCCATTAGTAATTTTAGACTCCCACTTGCATTCACAGCATCAAACATCACTCTACTGAAAGCAGAGATATCCATTTCCCCAAAAGACTGAAGACAGTCCAGTGATATTCAGTAAAGTGCAAAATTTCTTTATCATCTGTACCCTTGAAATACAGCAGAGACAACAGTGAAAGGCAGTGAAAGAACATCTGCATCACAAAATCTTTTTGTCCATCTGTAGATAGTCGTTCATTTTCATAACCAAATTCTTCAAGCTAGCACTCTCAAATGATTTCACTAGGCTTGAAAGTTTTAAGGGAGCTTTTGTAACCAGCACATTCAGTCAAAGTGACAAAAGGGAAGCAGAATTTTACAAGGTGAATATTATCCCAAGAAACACTGAGATTTTTCTTTTAATTTTTTCTGGCTTCCAATATTCTATCTTGCCAATATTTCATTGTAATGCAATTTATCTCAGGCTTTTAATACTGCTGCTCAAGACAAACATGAAGAGAGATTTCAAAAGCAATTACAAAGCTGACAAACAAAAACATCCACACAGTGTCTTCAGAAATAGTGCTACATAATGCCTAAAAATCACTCTTCCTTTATTTAACCTTGACAAATCCCTCAAAGCCAGAAAGCCTTCAGGACCACACCAGAACAAAACAAAGAAAGTCTAACTGTAGTAAATCTTTGGATTCTTTGGGGGTAAGATTTTAAAACAGCCCAGTAGAAAGTGGGACTTTGTCAGTCTTTGTCAGACTTTGCCTTGTCAGTCAAGTGCCTCAAGATGAAATTATTTAGATTTGCTCTGGAAATAAAAAACAAAGAAGGCTAAATATTTTATTAAAAATCAAAAACCAACAAGAAAAGAACAAAAAAATACACCCCTTGACACCGAACTACTGAAAACAGATGAGACTCAAGGAAGGATATTGAAGAATAGAATCTGTATTTGTGTTTAATTTGAATGCTTATCAGTTTCCATGCAGCTGGATATGAGGCTGTGAGAACAACTGAAGCTGAACCACACCAAGTACTTCAAAACTGAAGTAGCATTTGTATCTCTTGTTGTAATGCTCTCCCTCCTCTAAACTCCAACACTTCACATTGGAAAAGCAACACACATACATTTAAAAAACTATGGAAAAGATGTGCTTACTCTTTTCCTAGACAAGTACTTGGTTTTCAGAAATATTGTTTTGTAAAACACAATAGACATTGAGACACAAGGACGGTGAAAAGGTAGGATGGCACCAGTCATTAGCCAAGGTTTTTTCTTTTGTTTGTGATGTTTTCAGGGAACCTTGACAGCAGCACACATCAGGTTACCCACAATTCAAAGGTGAAACAATATTACAGGAGATATGAAAGAACCTACAGCTATAGCTCCCCTCTACAGTAAAACAGAGAGAAAGGTTGTTCCAAAGGTCAAATCTAACCAGAAAGCCTAATCAGAAATTTAAATTTGAGTGTGAAAAACAAAGTTAGAATTTTCATCCCTTGGAGTTTCTATGACAACCCCTTTGTCACCTCAGCTCCCTGCTACTAGAACAATCCCTGGCAGCACTTTTAACCTCATCTGGGTCATGGGTAACGGGCATAAACTCAGCAGTTTTGCTCTTCTGGTCTTGGCAGGAACCAGGGAGCACAGACTCAGCTGTGTGGTGACAGCTGTTCCATGTTGTTTTCTATCACGGCTAAAGATCTGCATCATTCACTGCGCTGGAAATCACACAGCTCAGTCAATGGAAAAAAAAATACACCAATAATTCATCCAAATACACAAGAATGGTCAAAATCCACAGAATACAGAGTCTTTTAAAACTGATTTAATATGAAGACAAAGAACAATCATGTTGTAACTGTTAATGGAAAGACATTTAGAACTTCTATAGTGAGTAAAAACAGTTTAAAGCAGTTTAGTTGTGAATAAACACCAGTTCAGCATTTACATTCACTATGGCAACCTACTGCCTCCCTCTTGGACATATGCTACTTCTGTACCAACATGGCTTGTGCTGTGGTTCCAGAGATGCATCTTGAGGAGACTGAAAAGACTTCTCTGAAATCACTGTCATGCCTTATGAACCATAGCACAAAGCTTGGTGACTTGGCAATGTTATTAGCTATAGAATAACTCCCCTTCACCAGCTCCCTGCTTATCTTCTGTCTGTTTGAGCAGCAGCTGCCAACATCTACTGTCATACTATTGTCATATAGCACAGTGTATTATGATGATGAGGGAATTCATACTCTGATCATTATGATGGTTACTAAATGCCACAACAGAAAGATTTTAATAGAATTTACTTCTGTGTTTGTATTGTTAAATTCTCTGTAGTGATGCAGAGAATGCTGAGTGATAATTACTAGAATTCATTTTTAAAAGTCTTTTGGGTTTCCTTTATTTATTTTTGCTTGGCCCTAATCTCCATTAATTTATAAAAGGTAGACCTACAACATGGACTCGAAAACAAGTTTTCTAGCTGTCTTATACCCAAGAGTTCAACTATCATTTATTCCTTGCCTTGTATCCTAAGCATTATTCCTAAACAAGGAATAAGTAATTACATAGCTGTGGTTCCAGAGGCACATTTTGAGAAGGCTTCTCTGAAATCTGCCACACATCGTGCCAAACCTGGTGACCTAGAATTACTTATGCCTTACTTAGTACCCCATCACCAGAAATTCTCAGCAGAGACTACTCTAACTTAAATCAGACAGTCAAAACTAAAACTTCTTGAGAATCCTTTGTTCTGTGTGCTACAATTAACATTTAAATTTCAAGGGAACAGGAACAGTTTTCTTAAAATGTTCTGCTTAAAGAAAAAAAAAAACAATATTTTAGCTTGAAAACAGTTGGATTTAGCCTTTTCTGCTTATACAACAGCTTAAAATTTAAGGTTGAAAACTATTTTTTATTTTTTATTCCAACCAACCAGTTGGTAAAAAAAATTATGTCTGACATTCCATTTAGCTGAGATGATAAAAACCTTCAAAACCTGCAAATTATTAAAGCAGGAAAACCCTTTCATCACCAGGAACATCTAAAGAGAGTTCTGTCAAAAAATGAGTAGCATCACATCTTGATTAACATGTTTTTTTGAAAGAAGAGAGAGCCTCTCAACAAAAGGCGTTCACAGCCTTTTTTAATTGGGTTTGCCAAAGGCAACAGGTCACTGCACAAAGAGTTCTGAGCACTCTTACCTTTATTGTAAGCATGCACTAAAATAGTATTTCAGATTTGCAAGAACACCACGATATCATGGATAAAGCGCAAAATGGCTCACCCGAGTATGAAATACTTCCTATCTTGTCAGCATTTGCCGAAAAATAGAATTCAAGTTTTACACCTGGTGGAGGAAAGACTTCTGTCTAAAGGGAAGGCAATACATAAAAGTCTATTTCCAAAGTAACCAACATAAATCAAAAAGAATATAAACTCAATCTGTAATGAGGTGAACTCAACAAGAGAGGACTATTCACATTGTTCAGGTAGGCGAAGTGCTGCTCCCTTGCGTTTTCATTCAAGTTTTCTTTTCTTTTGAGCATATGATATGAATCCCAATTTTAAACTGAGTCTTCCACGTGTCACAAAAGACTACCAAATAATCAAAAAGAGATTTTCTTCAGAACCCTCCATCTATGCTCTCTGAGGAAACAGACTGCGTTTAACAGCACTGAAAAAATCTCTTCTTAAAAGCTATCTACATATAAGACAAAAGGAATATTTTTGTTGAAGGCATTTTTGGTGCCTAAAAGGAAGCCTAGGTTTGAATCTGAGCTTGGGTTTATTCAGGAACAGAAAACCGGACAAGAGATGCTGCTCACAGAGAAAAGACATCACTACCAAGGCCACTTCCAGGGTCAGTGGGCTGTTCAGCACACACACCATCTCAGCAGCAGCCAAGTACCTGCCTGCAGAGGGAATGAGGCCACAGCAGGTTAGGGTCTGAAGGAGGTTTACAGAGGTGTATGAGTGGGCGAGATGGGTAAATAGTGAATGACACACAACTGTAAATCCACTGGATGTATTGCTGAAGGAGATCAACTGGCGGAAAGAGACACAACCCCATTATGTTTAACACCAGTCTTGGTATAAATATTGCAGCTTTTCTGTTTATACTCAAAGCCATTCTGTAAATATCACACATTTAGTAGCTTAAAAAAAAAATCTGCAAGGACAAATCTCAGTGCAATAAATGCAGTAGTACTGAAGTGATGAACATCTAGTTTACATAGATTATTAGATAGATACCCAAGCTCCTTCAAGGATCCCGATAGTTCCAAATTTCCTACATTCCTACAGAATGCTTCTGCATGCTATATAGTACAATGTAAAAAACACACAAAAATCTTAAGTGGTCCTTGATCACAGCAGGGCAATGTCATGTTCAGTCTAACTTTTTCTGTGTTGTAGGACACATGTATATCAGTTGAGGCCTGCAGTAACATTAAGGTTTACCCCTATGAACCCACTGTACACCACATATATGCTACACTGCAGCTTACCCATGTTGGTGCTAACAAGCCTTGGAACATTTCGTGGCAAATGATGCACCTGCACCCTTCTACCTCTAAGTCTTTTCACTGCTCACTCTACACTTGATATTCAGGCTCCAAGTCCCCTAAAAAACCAAAGGACTGAGTATATATAAAGAAAATATGTTATCCTAGAAGGACACAAAATGTGTCGTTCACAGTCCTCCTACAGTCATTCAACCGTGCTTTGGTGATGACTGCCATATGTTATGTGGCTTCTTGCACAGGAGCACTTCAAATATTTTCCACTGTTTACTTCAATAATTATTAAATATGACTATCCTTGGATAATTACAGAACATATCCACAGTTTTCACCATACTGTCTTAGGCGTCTACTCCATTTTAGCCTAATTGGAGCAAAACTGTTCCCTACCTTCAGAAATAGCAGCAGAATTTTAAGAACAGCTCTACTACTGCATTCCCATGCAATTTTGTTGTGACTTGTGGAACCAGCATTTATTTCCCATGTGCTTTGACTCCATCATTAAATACTGCCTCTACTCTTTTTGACTGAACTTTCTGAAATTTTGGTGTTCAGTCATTTGACTTGGTGTCACGGTTATTTAAGCTGTTGCTTTATCTATTTTGCATACACCGTTCTGGTGGGTTGGACACCAGATGCCCTCCAAGCCGGTCTACCACTCCCCTTCCCAGCTGGACAGGAGAGAGAAAATAAGATGGAAAACAACTCATAGTTTGAGATAAAGCAATTTACTAAAGGGAGAGCAAAATTTTGTGTGCATGTAAGCAAAGAGGAAAGAAAAGTTTATTCTCTACTTCCCATCAGCAAGCAATCTTCAGACACTTCCCAGCAAGTAGGGCTTCAGCATGCAGAGTGGTTGTTTCAGAAAGCAAACATTGTAAATAACAAATACTCCCCCATTTATCTTCCCTGTCTAAGCCTTTATATCTGAGCTGATGTCATGTGGTATGGAATATCCCTTTGGTTAATTTGGGGTCAGCTGGCCTGGTTGTGTCCCCCTCCCAGGATCTTGCCCACCCTCAGCCCTTCAATATGGGGGGCAGGGAATGTTGAGACACATTGCTGATGCTGTGCCAGTGCTGTTCAGCAGCAACTAAAACACTGGGTGTTATCAACACCTTTCCAGGGAGCAGTGCAAAGCACAGCACTGTGAGGGCTGCTGTGGGAAAATGAACACCTCAGCCAGACCCAGTACAACCATCTCCAGAAGTTTGTTTGCTGTGGAAAGGAAATACCTGGGTGGCCAGACAGGAGTAACCAGACTATGTGGATACACATCTTCAGCCACCATCCGTGCTCACGTCTCTGGGCTGGAGAAGGTAATGCTTCCCACTCTCTCTGAACATTCATCATCGTAGCAACTTAACCAAAGTATTTTGGTAACTCAGGTGCAACCAGAGGTCATATGAAGGAGCCCTGTGGGAAGGGCCTTGTTAGAAGACTGACTTTTAGCATGGCAAGGGAAAATAGTAGCAATTAGTTAAAATATCTTTCATTCCTCATCATTTTACTTTCATCAGATGAGGAATTACAGTTGCACTAGCTAAATATTGATCCCATATTTTTGCCACAGTTCAGAGCTACAAACAAACAAACAAACAAACAGTGTCTAACTTAACAGTCAAGCTCAAGTGTGCCTGGTAACACATACACAATGAAGGCTCACATATTGCATCTGAAAAATCATGACGGTTATTCAAAAAGCCTTTGCCACCTCTTTTACCGGCAAGATTTTTTTTTTGTGCTTGTTACTTTCTGTTTCCCCTCCAGACTATCTAATAAGACCCTCACATCAGAATTCAGAACAACAGGAAATTGTTGTACTTTTCAGCATCACTTGCCACTGACAAGAGCTTTAGAATCAGCCTCTCTTACCAGTCCAGAGAAGCAGCAGCTTTCACCTCTATAAATGATTTATCTCTCCCTTACTGTTCCAGAAAGCACTAAGTATGGCCAGAAGACCCAAGGGCCTAGTTAGCCTGTTAGAAATAGGCTCAAACGCTGGCTTGCCTTAGGGGCCGGCCTTGGAGCAGGATCCTCACGCGCCTTTGCTGGGAGCTCGGGGCGCAGCAGGCAAGCTGGCGGGAGCAGCCAGCGCACGGGAGCCAGGGCTTGGGCAGGTTCCCAGCCCATCTGGTCTCACTCCCAAGGTCCTGCAGGAGCCTTGAAGCTCACTGGCAGGCCATGCCTCTTTGCTCTCCAGGGAACGATCAAATAATTTATTCACTATCTGGAACCAGAATGAAAATACTCTCCCTGCACCTTCTCTCTCCAAAGCACACTACAGACAGATTGTCTTGGGCTGTACCAAAAATAAAAGAAGAGACAGGGCTGGAAACAAAGCTCCTAAGGGAAATGTAAATTGCCTGGCCCTGTAAAGAAAACCGCCTCTATCCACATTGAGAGGTGTGTGTCTAATATTTTCACTTAAACTCAAAAATCAAACAACACAGCTGTCCCAAAGAACTCCGAGGATGTGAGACATGATCTCTGCAGGGTTATTTTGGAGGGATGACTCAATCCCCATGAGTAGCACAGAAGAGGATGGTGGCTGAGTGATTATGTAAGCTTTAAGAAAAGTTTCCTCATGACTGTTAGTGAAAGTACCTGAGGTCTGACATTAATTAAAACAAATGTGATGGTGAAGATAGCACTGACAACCTCATGATATAATCCAAATTCTGTACAGCATTTTGTTCATTTTTGTGGAAGCACAGAAGAGTCAAAGCTTCCTGAACTGTAGTTCTCAATTGCTTTACACCTGCCCAGAGCATAGACTTTTAAAGGTGCTCCAAGGGTGGTGAACTTCCTCAGTCGAACTGGAAACAAAGAAGAAAAAATTATTTCAAGTAATTATTCTATTATGAAAGCTATACTGGAGTTGCATATTTTTCTTTCCCCATTTAAACAAGTCAGCCATTTCTAAATATAGTCACTGTGAACAAGACTAATCTCCATAGCCCCAGAAGCATTTCTGCAGCCAGAAAGAAACAATAACATAATTATTTTAATTGCAGTGTCTTTAAGACTTAATCTCTAATAATGTGATAGCCAGCTGTTTCTGTAATCTATCTCACTTAAAGAAATTGAACTGGTCACAAACAGCTGTTCCTAAACGGCACCCACACAATGTGATTGCACATTTTAAGGTCACAACATGTAAACTATAGAACTGTGATATGTGGATAGCAATTTTTATCTCCCTTTCTCAGTGCAATATAGATCCAGCTGAAGGCAGATAAGGTGCATCCAGTGACTATGTAACTGAGATTCATTCACTTCCTTAATGTAAAATGATCATTATCTCATAAACAATAAAGTTTTAACATCCACTGTCTGTACACTGAAGCCAAACAGATTAAAATAAAAAAATGAGGCTATATATGTTGAATTCTGAAACTATCATCTTATCAAGAATGCAATACAGTCCTCATTCTAAATCCTGGAAGCAAGCTTTGGTGTCCTTCCAGGAGGAGCACTCCTTACTAATCTGCCATTACTTGTTTGATGCAGCAATTACTGGCTAAAAATGCTATCAACTGTCAGGCTGAAGCAAAACAAAATACCCAATGGTGATCCTTGCAGTTCTTAAAATGTCTGAAAAAAGCATCATTATGTAGTATAAATATGGTATATTTAAAAAAATAATGTCTATTTAATGGGAAAATTCCTTATAATATTTTTTTTCTTTAAATGCAGAATAGTGGCTGCTATGGGGCTATCCTTTGGATTTGTGCTGAAAACAGTATTTCTAAGACAGAGGTCTTTTTTTTTACTGCTGAGAAGCCCTTGCACAGCCTCAAGGTCTTTTCTACTGCTTTCACTGCCACATCAGTGTGGAGGAAGCAAGTGCACTTAGATGGAGTTGTATCCTACTTAAAAAAAAAAAAAAAAATCAACCAACCAAAACAAAACAAAATAACCAGAAATAGGATAAATTCACAAATTCATTAAAACAAATTTTTTCTTAAATACATAGATGTCTATGACTGTTGTTCGTACACTAGCAAGTGTTGTGAAAACATTTTCCACTCAGGTACAATTATGATGCAAAATCCCTATTACACTGACTATGAAAACTTGTTAAATGATACAAAGGTAACACTACATGTATATCAGGAACTTTAAAAAAATAAGGAAAAAAAAACTAATATAAAAGGTTTGCTTTTATTTTATCATGATATACAGCCTGTCAGACTGTTAACAGGTCTCAGTATGTGCACTTAATATCTGCATTTCCTGCCTCTTCCTTTTTCTCCCCATAACACATAATTTATGAGACAGACTTCACATCCATTGTCTACATCATGGAAGTTGGTCTATTATCACAACGGATGCCTTAAATAAGCCAAGTAGAATTTCTATTTAACCAAATGGATAAAACTATTTTTTCTCTTCATCTTTAATTTATCATGCAGGTTGCCAGAAACTATACAACTGAGAAAATACTTGTTTCAGAAACTTCACAAATATTTAGAAAGGCGTATTTCACCCTTGAAATTCAATTTAAATGTTTTTAAATTAATAGCTCCTATTAATAGCTGTGCCAGGATTTCTATCTATAACAACTACTCTAAAAATATTTTGATAAATTATTCTCTTCTACAAACATAAACTTAAGGAATCAATGAATTTGTTCCACCTAATGTCATCTGTAAAACAGATAAAATGTTTAATTTACCAGGGAATCTATTAATAGCAGAGGTGTACATTCAGCAATACTTGTTTATTACAAAGGATCTGAATGCTGAAAATCCATCACTACCCTAAGAAAATTGAATGTGCACAATCCCTGTGAAGGTGAACAGGAGCCCTTGGACAGAGAAAGATCCCTGAAGTTGTAATTTGGAACACAGTTCTGAAAACCACAGGCAATAAAAGGTGATGCAGTAAAAGTTTGATATCAGAAGAACTTCCATTGTGTGGACAATCTTGGGACATCACATCAATGTTTACTATTTTCAGCTCAGAAATCACAGAGCATCTTATCTTGGAATCCATCATCAGAATGGCATGATCAGTAGCATACGACAGTGTTATCAGCAAACAAAGTAATATTTATTTGAAATGAAAACAAATTGGACTGTGAAATAATACAGTTTGCACACACACAAACAAAATTTCATGAATTCACATGCACATTTTAAACGATTCTGTATACACAAAAAGTGTGTACAGAATAGTTTTTCTCTGATGCAGTAAGACCTGTACATTTCTGTTACCACCAAAAGGGCAGTTTCAGCACAGTGTTTTTTTCCCTCTTTATGGAAACAAAGCACATAATCATAACTACAAGTGCTGAATAATGAAAGGATAAATTCCACTTTTCATACTGATATAAATTGAAATATTAAACAGCTATGGAACTGGCAGCACAAGAGCATTAAAGAAAGCCTGCAAAATCTGAAAATGAAGCCAAGAGAAAATTGAACTGAGGTACTGAAAGTATTTCTCACTTTGCAATGAGAAATGAGAGCCTTCAAGATATACCTTCATGGTCCTATATTATGAGAGACTCACCATTACTTAGAGGTAAGGATAACCCAATAGGCAGTGAGCAGCAGGCATTTAACTAGCTCTGTGTCACCTTTATATAAACCCAGAGGCAAAATCCCAGAAACAGGATTAATATTTCTAAAGCAAAAATGAGTTTTGGCAGTTTTTATACTAATTGATGGCTTGGAACACAAACATAGCCACTATAAACAGGATTTACCACATTTCTTGCAAAAGACAGCCACAGTATAATCTTTTCTTCAGTGTTTGTTTAGCACTTACCAAGAACAACCTTTTGACATAATATGGTAAGTGAAATAGAGAAAAAAAATTGAAAAGGAGAGCCAAAAATTGCGACAAGCAAGTGGTTAAATGTTTTAAAATGAAAAATAAATTTGGACAGTACAAACTGTCTAAATAACTCCAGGCACATATGGAAGATGAGACAAAAGCAAGGTAGACAGAAAAATCACAGACCCATAGAATGGCTTGGGTTGGAAGACACCTTAAAGACAATCTACTTCTGTCCTCCCCACAATGGGAAAGGATATTTCCCACAAGACCACTTTGCTCAGAGCCTCATCCAGCCTGGCCTTGAACTCTTTCAAGGATGGTATTTGTTCCATAACTTCTCTGGAAAACCTGCTGCAGTGCCTCACCACCCTCACAGAGAAGAATTTTTTCCAAGTATCTAATCTAAACCCACTTTTTCACTTTGAAGCCATTCCCCTTTGTCCTGTCACCACATGTCCTTGTAAACAATATCTCTCCATCTTTCTTGTAGGCTTCCTTCAGATGCTGGAAGGCAGCAATTAGGCCACGTCAAAGTCTTCTCTTCTCCAAACTGAACATTCTCAATTTTCTCAGCCAGTCTTCACAGGAGACTCCCTGATCTATCCCTCTGATCATACTGGTGGCCTCTTCTGGACTTGCTCCAACAGGTCCATGTCCTTCCTATGGAAGGACTCCAGAGCTGGATTCAGCAATCCACATCCGAGTTCCCAGGGCCCTCCCTTCTATCCTTCTTAAAGTTGGCTACAATATTGTCCTTTTTCCAGCCCCCTGGGACTTCACCTGAGGGTCACAGCTTCTCAAATATCATGGAGAGTGGCTTGGCAACTTGTATCAGCCAATTTCCCCAGGGTTCTGGGATACATCTCATTGGGTCCCTTACACTTATGTATATTCAGGTTCCTCAGGTAGTTATGAACCTGATTTTTATTTACAGTGAAAGGGACTTTGCTCCCCAAGTCCCCACCCTGCTGTCTCATGCACTCAAGAAGTCTGGAAAGAGATGTTGCAATTGAAGACTGAGGCAAAAAAGTTGTTGGGTACCTCAGACTTCTCCTTTCATTGTTACCACTTTTCCAGCATTGTTTACTGAGGGTACACCTTCTTTGACTGGCTGACATACCTGTAGAAGCCTTTGTTAATTTTTGCATCCCTTGCCAGGTTCAGTTCCAGCTTTGCCTTGGCCTTCCTCACCTTATCCCTACAGAACTGAACTTCATCTCTAAACTCTTCCCAGGCTACCTGTCCTAGTTTACATTGCCTATGCATTTGCTTCTTTCCCTATAGTCTGACCAGCAGTTCCCTACTCAGCAGTGCTGGTCTCTTGCTTTCTTTGCCCTGTTTTTCTGTTCATTTCTGTAGACCAACTGAAAGACAGAACCTTCTGCCAAGACATTAATCTTGGGGCATTTTCAGTTTTGGCATAGATTTTACAGACTATTTTTATCTTGCATTACCATCAATGACTGCAGAGAATGTGAAAGAGAATTAATATAACAGAGTCCTGCAATCCTCTTTGGGGTAGGGCAGTGAGCAATGCCAGGGACATAGGAAAACTGCTGAAATAAAAACCTTGAGTGGCCATGAACACTTCCCTGGGTTAAAAATCTGATGGATTAAGAACCTGAAGTGCAAGAAGCAAATGCAGTTGTTGTTAAACCCTGAAGACCACAACTTTTCTTGAGCCATTTTCCAAACTATTCTTTAATTACATCAAGGGGGAACAGTTCTTTTATAAAACTTGCTTGTTGAGAGAATGGAAACTAACAGGCATTTTCTGTACGTCCTAGACAGCTTGATCTCCCTTACTAATAAATGTGTAATTCCTTTTGACAATATCCCTGTAGTTCTGAGTGACATGCCATATGTGAGTCCATTCTAAAGATGGACTAAAATACCTTACAATTTCAAGATGTTTACAAAGTTAGACAACAAACTTGACAAGGCAGAACAATAATTGTTTGAAGCCAGGTCATAATGAATAAAAGTAAACAGGTTGATAAATAACCTTAAAAAGCTTCATTAAAAGCCTGTATCCTTTTAGGACATTTTTTTAAACACCCCATATTTAAAAAGAACTGCCTAGTTCTTTTTCAGTTCACAGAATGAGAAGTGTAAGTGCAGATGATGTAAGTCTATTTAAACCACATTATGCACATTTCAGATTACAAGTATTCCTGTCTAGTGCAGACTGGCAGTTTCTCCTACCTGCGGTGTATGACCCTCACAAAAACAAATCAGGATATTCAATAACTTACGTCAGGTCCAAGGATAATGAGGTTTTAGTACAATTCTGTTCCATAAAATTTCATTAGTTACTGAGGTCATATTGATCTGTAATTAGATAATGTTTTCCCACATTTTATGGAGATTCTGCAGCCTCACTCAGGCCCTACCAAAAAAGCGAACAATCATCATTTTCTACAGGCATATATAGTCAAGAAAACACAAAGGATTCAGGATAAAAGAAACAAGAAAAACCCAAGCAGAAAGGGGCAAACAAAGAAACAAAAAATAAAAAAACCAAAATCTTCTCCAAGCTATTAAAATACAGAAAAGAAACAGTGACATTTTGATAAAAATGCCTCCTCCTCCAATCTCCAAACCTCTTATTGGTCTGGCAGGAAAATATGGGAACCGGCCTCGTCTCTAACACTAAGGACAAGGGTTGTCTAAACCTATTTTTATGCCAAAACTGCACTGCCCTGGCCATTCTCAATATGGAAGCTCTGTCATTTCCTCGGCACTATTTTTCTTCTTAGAATGAAATACATGGTTCCAACAGCTACTGTCTAGTAAGAGCTTTTGTTTATAAGAAGAAATGATGCCTGAGTAGATTATAGGCAGGTGATTACAGATAAGGGCAGATGGTAGATTTCAGGCAGCAGCTGCCACTACACCAACCAAATTCATAGGGCAAAAACACTTCAAGAACTCTGGTCATTGCTAGAAATGGGTTTGGGGTATAGTTTTTCCTGTACGTCCTTGAAAGGACTGAATATTGGACAGCATGGAACAACAGATATTTTAGCCTATTTTTCCCAGAACAGAACAGAACAGAAATGAACTACACACAAAGAAGATATTTTTTAAGCACAAAGTGAAAGAAAAGTGACATTACAACAGAGGGCTGCACCTGACCACTCAAAAATTCCAACCAAGAGGCAAAGGATCAACTCCTTTCATCCTGAGATGCCTGTATGGGAACTATGACAACAAACTTGTGGAGTACATATTCCAGATGAAACTCCTGAAATGACAGATTCATGTCTCAGATTCCAGCAGGACAACCTGATTTGCTTAAGGAGGAGCTAGGCAAAGGCCACTGGTATAGTTCATGCTTAGTGACATACAGTGTGTCTGTTCTGGTTACCAAATTAATTTTAAGCTGGTTACCAAATTAATTGGGTTATAAAACTTGAGGGCAGCTAGATTTAGTAACAAGATGCCTAAAGGAATAACAAGGTAGCCAGAGCACAGACATAAATGTCTTGTACTCATTACATATTTATTTCTGCTGTGTAATTTCTATGCCAAAAGGTGCTTTAACTCGCTTTGAGTACATCACGATAACAGCGAACAACTGAGCTTGTGCCCTTTCCCAAGAGGTGTTCAGGGGGCTGAACAATTCATATGCCTTACAGTTAAAAACAACACACTACCAAAACAAAGCAACTAATGAAATATTAAAGCACCAAAGCAAGCCTGACCATAAGCAGAGACAATGAGACACAAGGGTGTTATTATCCGCTCTTTCTCAGAGAAGGTAATGGACCGGTTTTAACCAATATTGTTCTAAGGCCTATCCTATGTGATGGGATTCTATACACACTCTAATTATTTTTTCTCACTTGTGTAGATTGCCTTTTTTGTTAGGATAAAGCCACCAGATCTTTAGGACTGGTCTCTTGTAAACTACATCCATAAAAATAAAAAGGAAGGTAAAAGAAGAAAATTGACATAGCTTTGTGCTTGAAAAAATGTAAACAAAACCACCATCAGACTACTCATGCACAGCCCTACTATATGGAAAAGAAAATAATTTCTTAAATTTGTCACGTCTTTTAATGCAATAAGGTATCAATTAGGGATTCATGGCTATAGCTACTGTACAATAGAATCAGTATTAACTTATATCAGTAAATAACAGGTATTCCAGCACTAGAGGAGTATTGCTACATTGGAAGGAAGGTAAAAAAAAAGCAACAAAGTGGAATTAAAGATACATTCATGTTAACTCCCAAGATTAAATTTAATTAATAATTAAAGTCCCAAATCATAAATTAAAGCCACATTAGATAAAATGAACACATAATCGCAGAGATCTCTAAATCCTCATAACCCTCTAAAAATCCTTTAAGTCAAGGGCTTACAAAGTTAAGGTTTTTATTTGGTATTTTTACCTTTGGATGTTTCATGCCTTAGAAGTCTATTAGTGACTTTGCTGCATTTTCCATTTTATTATCTGTGAGTAGCTGCTGCCAGGGATAGAACATTTTTCTAAATGGAACCTTAGCAGTAATGTTCTTGAGATCAAATATATTCAGGGAATAATTAATTAGGAATGTGATCGTGCATGTACCACATACGCTTATGGTATATATAGCTACTAAGAACTGTGGTTGTTTATCCCTTCAGTTTTTAAGTGTATAAATTGCATTTAAATTTCTCTTTTAGTAAGTTATGAAACCATATGCAAACTTTTCCTGTTTTTGAGGGTGGCTTGCTTTTTGGTTGGGTTTTTTTGGTTTTGTAAATAACTGTAATTAAGGAACTGTCAATTCAACATAATGAAGATACTGTCTACAAAATGCCTCTGCATCTCTTTTGAATATGGACAAAATATAGGCTTTTTAAAAATATTGCAGTATTTTCCCATTCAAATACATAGAAGCTCATAAAAATCAGTTATCTTTATATTTAAAGTACAAATATGAAGTGAGTCATTCTTGCTTTGTTTGAGATGAGGTAAGGAGGATGGTCTAAGAAACAGAGAGACATGTAGCTTTATAGTTTACTTAATGGTTTTGAGATAGAGCCTGTGAATTTGAATTATTTTACCCAGTGTATGCATTTCAATGCCTGATTGTGTCTGTGTAAAAGTGAATTATTACATATTACTTCCAGAAAGTTTGATTTGATTTAGAAACAATGTTTCTGGGAAAGTAGTACTGGGTTTTTTTTCTCCTAAATACACAAAAAAGGTGAATACCTCTGTACCAAGCAGAGTGAGATAGCAGGTCTCTCAAAATTATATATCTTTATTCAAGATACCACCTGTAGACCATTTTAAAATACATTGACATTATAAAGCAATCACTGGTTTGGGTTTTTGCTTTGTTTTTTAACACATACAATTGATCTGCATTACTCTCTCTTTTCTCCCATATACTTACAAAACTCATGTAAAAGGAAAAAAAGCCCTTGTACATTATACTCAGCAAGACCCTGCTACACACCACAGACAGCAATCATAGCTATCCACAAGATTACTGTGGATTGTCAGAAAGCAAAACAGATAAATTCTGAAAATGTTGTGGGTTGATTTCCCAAACTTCATAAAATAGACTCACTGTGCAACCCAAGTATCACGGAAAAATAATTGGAAAAGCAACATGGGGTGAGGTTATCATCACTGAGTATGAAACCAATGTAATAACGACCTTCCCTGTGTCTAAACCAGAAATCTACATCCATCACTGACTTAGACAGATCATACAGACTTAGCTACAGAAACAGAGTTCAGAAGTAACTGGAGACAGTTCCAGATAAAGCAGCTGTACCTATTTTGACTATCATGTTTTTTCAGTTTTCAAGAATTAACGACTAACAAGAAAGGGATTAAAATCATCATACTCGGTATTTATAGCATGGAAATCTAAGTATTCCAGTCACTTTCTGGTACTTTTCCTTACTATACAATAAGCAAGATCCTGCTTTAACTTCCTACCAAATGTTGACCTCAAAGATTGCTGGTTTGAAACACCTGTGGTAATGCCAGATGCCACAGAGGAAAAACATTAAGTTGATTTAACAGACCAGAAATAACTTTATTTTCAACTATCCACCTCTTTCAAAGATGGAGCTTTTGGTAAGGGTACATCTCTACCTCTGGGCAACTAAAGTGCCAGTCCTTGTTTTAGAGGCATAAAACTGCATGTGGGACCCAGCCTTTGGTGAAAGTGAAAACTAGAAGAAAGCACAGACCCAAATGCCCATCAAAAGGTACAGATAAAAGGTACTGCTGCACCCCATTCAGACTGCAGAAAATTTATCTGCATGTGTATTCAGAGCAGTGGGACCAACAAGAGCACAATGCTCACTACATAAACACCTCGTTCATCTTAGCTCGACTGACTTGCCTAACAGTAGGGGATGAAAATGCTCCAGAAGTTTATCTTAAACATTGTCTAGCTTTTTGCACAGTGGGACTGCTTCTAATTCCAAATGTTGTCAGATTATTTCTCTCCCGCCCATAATAAACACCTTTCCTTTAGGAATCCGTGCACTTCACTGCTGTTGTAATCTTGCCACGAGCACAAATGAATTTCAAATGTCCCTAGTTCTTTGGGATCCCACACATTCACTGTGTGTTCCACAACAATCTTATTATACCATAAAAGATGGGTTACAAATTACTATGTACACGTAAACTGTGGTGCAGAAGCACTCTACAGGGCATTAAGGAACCCTGATACCTGCATTGCACCTTTTAGTTCCTTTCCTACTTTATGCACAGAAGTCTTCAAAGGGAATCATAACACATGAGAGAAACACAGCACATACCTGGAACTTCTCCCAGCACACAGCTAGGTAATAACACACAGGGGTGTATCCCAGTGTATGAAAGATGGGTACCACTCGTAGGTATAGCAATTTAGACACAGGAACAATAAAATCCAGGTGGGTTTATGTGTATGTCTAAGTTCACAAGTAATTTTCTAGGACAGTATCTTTTTGGAGTAGGAGGCATAGCAAAAATAAGCTGCCAACTGCTTCTCCTCTAGTCTGAAGGACCAGGGATTATTCCTAGCCTCTAATGTCTGATCCTTTTCAAGAGCTAAACTACTGTTCAGCATATCTCTTAGTGTTTGGGGAATTTTCATTTATATTAAGGTAACATAAGATCCGTTTGAGTGCGTTTGGGTATTTTTCCCCCACAAAGTATTGTGTGTGTCCTGATGGCAGGCAGACTTATCGAAACAAAAAACCAAGCATTTTGACTAGGGAATATAATTAATGATTGAACATTCTGCTATATTATGATAGATTCAGAGGTAGCCCTGAAAATACTCTGAGCATTTTTCTTACGCATATGAAAATAGAAGAGGAAAATACTGCTGAATTAGCTCACTGTAAAGATGTGTGTTTCTGGAAGCCAAGCTGCGCAAAGTTCTCAGCACTGAAGAAGGAACACAGGCCTTCTGTTCCAGAAAGGTTGGTCACCTGGACCTAAAGTCTCGTAATGCTGATCTATCTCAGTTTTTCTCCCCGATGATTGTAAACAAAGAAAACCAACCAACTAGGAAACTAAGTACTCTCTAGGTATTGCAGAAGAGGGGCAACAAAAAAGAGCTAGTGTGTTATTTCTATAGTGGTTTTTACTTAGAACACAATACTACACTAATGTAGAGAAGGCTGAAAAACTGGAACTCTGACTGTTCATTTATTATTTCAGATCTCTTCTGTTTATTTCCCTGCTTGTAAAAGGAGATTGTGCTTTTTATTTTGTTTTTAACCAAGAAATGCTCACCTACTATCTGTCATGTCCCATGAATATTACACAGACCAAAGACAGTGTTTGACAAAGTGTTGTGTTTCTTCTTAAGAATTACCCACAAATAATAAACGGGCAGCAGAGCTGACAACGATGTTGAGAGCATTTCAAGCAAAAAAGGAATGAGACAACAACATATAGAGACATTGATTTCTATACAATACAAGCCACCACAATTACTTTTATTAGCAGATTGCTAATAAAAATATTTTGACTATTTTACTGTATTTCTTTCCCTCTGAAAAGTAACCCATTACTAAAGACTATGAGCTGGAAGCACCTTCCTCCACCCTGTATTAGGCAAACTTGTTTGTAAATACTGCCTTATGCCCTGCTCAAAAGACATTGCATTTAGTTTCTCTAAAAGAGCATGAATTCACATGTTAACAACTCAAGGGCAGAGATCTCCAAGAACATCAGAAAGGACTAGACTTCCAATGCACTGTACTCCAAGGTTGCTCAGGCAGTATCTGTATAATGAATATCAGATTCTGGTGACATGAGGCCATGCTTGTTTGAATTACATGACTGCTGGTTTAATAAAACACCATGACTATCATACAGTTTTAAGAACAGAAAGATCACTATCCTCTGAAGGAATGATCTGCTAAGACAGGTTTCAAACCCCTGCCTAACAAGATTCCTTAAAAAGCATAGAAAAAAACACAATAATTTACACATCAGCTGAGAGGGGATGGGGGCAGGCAGTGTGTCCAAAAAACAAAGACAAAATACAAGAGATGCAAACATTCTGAAGTGTCTTAATACCACATTTTAAGTTAATTGTCCTTTCCCCTCATTCTATCCTATTTGATTCCACAGCTTTTCTTCAGCATTTAGTTCACAATTTCAGTATTATCCATTGGCATTACTTTGGTAATCCCAGTTCAAGAGCAATAATGAAAAAAATAGAGATCACCAAATGTTCTCCACAAAAGTGGAAGGTCTCCAAGATGAGTAAAGCATTGAAGAACATGACGTAATAAACATGGTTGAAGTATTTTGGCTTATTCAGCCTACAGAAGGGACAGCTTCTAATACTTAAAAGGCAGTTGCTTCTGCTGATGGAAGTACACTCTATATAAAAATCAACAATGACACAATCAGAAGGGACAGGCAGAAACAAAAATAGTAGAAATACCAACCTCATATAATAATAATAAAAAATACACACTGGGAGCATCACTGTTTTATGGAAACCTTCCTGTCCAGCCATCCAGGAGACACACTGGCAGTCACACTCAAACCACCTGAGCTGGGATCAAGTCCACACCAGGCAGCTCCAGTGACCTGATGGCTGGGTGCCCTGCTTGGCCCCCTGAACACCCCACACTCAAACGTTCCGACAAGGTTTTCCATAACAGAGTTTCAGTTGTCTGGATGCTTAAAATACTTTAATCATGGTACAATAACAAAATAACAGCTCAAGCCAGGTTCGTTGACAAAGGAAACCCTGAGCTTTTATAATTTCACAATATAAGCCCACCAAAGTCTGGAGCCATCAGGTCCTGCCAAGTTCCCTGAGTACAGGAACCCCGGGCTGGGCCACGGGTCCCTGTGCCCTTTGTTCTGCAAAGGGTTGGCACTTCGTGGCCTCTCAACTGGGGATCTCAACACCCACAGCTCAACCTGCAGCTCCCACTGCAGCTGCTCACAGAGATACCAGCACAGAATGTGTTCCTCAACAACTGAACATTGGAAACAGGCTGCCAGACAAGTGGTGCAATCTGCCTCACTGGAAATATTCAAGACTCAGCTTGACAGGGCTGTTGATAGACTAATCTTAAGCCCTGCTTTCAACAGCAAGTTGGACCATATGATCTTCAGAGCTGTCTTCCCACTCAGAATTTTTTCATTATTCCATACAGCTAAAATACTGAATTTTATGATGCATGATTCTTACTTTAAAAAATGACTCCAAGAAAGCTGTCATACTTCCTTTAATTCTTTTTAATTCTACCTATATTTCACAAAAGTCTCTTTTCCACTCCTTTGAAAAGTTAGAAGCCACAAATCAATTAGCCTATATGAAAAAGTAATGCATGTAGGGTATACACATATACACTTTCAGACACTAATTTTGGCACTAAACTAAAAAACACATTTTCTCTAAAGGACCTCCCACTGTGTCCAAGTTTCCTGAACAACTCATCATGCTTCCCTAACTTGGCACTAGCATGTTTCACCACATTGCTTTGATCAGTTGTAGCAGCTGTCCCCTGCATGCTCTGTTTCATTTGTGCTGGGGACAGACCTGCAAGGAGAAGCCCTACCAAGCGCAGGACCAGCAATGGAAGTTGCAGTATCTCCCCTCAGACCTTGAACAGTGAATAGCTTCCAGTATGCACAAGAGTGAAGGATCAGAAACACAGAAGAAAACAAGGGAGAGATGTAGCCTAAGGGATACGATGGAGTACAGAGCCAGCCATCCCCATCTGTCAGTGCTCATCAAGGACAATACGAGGACTCCAGGCAAAGTTCAGGAGCCACAACTAGATACTCATCCAGCTCCTGCCCTGTTATTTTACAAACAGACATCACAGAATCTGAAATCACTCACAGCATAACAATCATTAAATAGCATCTCAACTGTACTAGCTAGTATAGGCACTTCATATTAAACCTTTCAACATGGTGATTCAGAGTAAAAGTTATTACAGGATTTGTATAATTCTCAAATTACTCAAAAGAGTAAAATTTGTCCACTTAGAAATAGGCAAGAAAGAAGCAGAAAAAAGCAATCATTCTCAGAAATGTCCTATGACATTACAAAGTACCCACAAAAACAACCTTTTGTGAGACATTCACCAATTTAAAACTCAAACATAATCATCTCTGTACAAACTATTTTTAAAGTGCAAATATAGTGACATAGTTCTGTAAGTCTAAATAAAAATGTCATTATCTACATTAAAAAAAAAAAAGAAGTCTAAACACCAAACAACTATTTTAAGAATGACACTTGATTATGGAAACAGAACTATGTTTATGTGACTTTAATGTTTTGCAACTGTACCTCAAGCCTATGGCACTGATAACTTTCACAAACACAATACTGGATCTAACAAAGCAATGACTTGATGCAATCTGTCAAATTTTTTCAGATAAAAAATCCCAAACCAAGACTTCTTGCTTGATACAGAAACATGCATGACTTTGTAATAGTGCAAAGAGAAAAGCAAGCCCTTTTTTATCACACATACACAAGACGTAAACCACAAATTTTCAGCTGCAAACAGTATTCTAGTTATAACAACTCAGAATAGGCAGTTCTCAACATACTCCAGTACAGCTTGGTAAACATATTTACAGAAACTGAATCTGTTTGCACAGTAGTTGTGAAGGTTTTTATGTGCAGTTTTCACTTGCAACTCAGAGAATTTTTTTAAATGCATGTATTAGTGAAATGTGCAAGGCAGACCTGGTTGAAAACAAATCATTAGAGAAATTCACAGCTGAGAAAATGAATTAGCTGTTAATTACCACAAGGGAAAATACACAGGAAAAACAAAACTATTCTAAAAGATCAAATAGAATTGAATATAAAGTCTGCCACTCAGAAATATCATTTCCATTTTAAAAGACAAACTTATTAAATATTATCAAACTCTGCTAGGAGAAACTATAAACCCTTCCTAAATGTGCACGTGTATCTCATGTGGCCTCTCTCATGTAGCCTCTCAAACTTGGATGGGTATTGTGTTGAATGCCTATCTTAAAAGTGATTTTATTATTTGACAGCAAATGATCAGTTAAACTCACAGACAGGAAGGACTACACATTTTTAGTAAATATTGCTGCAATACTTTGAGAAATGCATAGTAGCTATTTTTATATATTTGTATGTTGAATGCAAATTAACAACACTTCAAATATATATATATATATATTTAACACAATATCTCAGTAATGAATACAAAAATCTCCAATGAGTTCTTCACTCTTTTTTTCCTGCTCAATAGCTCTTTTAAATTATTCCTTGATATTTTCTAGTGTACTTCCATTTAAGCTTTTTCCTATCAGGTGTCAGTAAAAGAAATAACAGCACAGTACAGACAATATTTTCCTATCAGAAGTAAGAGGTGTTAGCATGAGTTCCTGAAAAGTGTGATTGTCCTACTTATTACATCTCCCATGACAGAATTGTCCTACTTATTACATCTCCCACGACAAAATCACTTAGCTCTGAGACACCCAGCAACAGCTAGAATCATAGAATCATTATGGTTGGGAAAGACCCTGAAGATCATTGAGTCCAACTACAAACCTAACAGCATTGTGTTCACCATTGAACCAGATCTACACATGCCATATCCACATGCCTTCTGAATACATCCATGGATGGTGATTCCACTTCCCTGGGCAGCCTGTTCCAATGCTTCACAAACCTGTTGGTGTAGAAAGTTTTCCTAATATCTAAACTCCCCTGGGGCAACTTGAGGCCATTTCATCTCGCCTCATCACTTGTAACTCCGAACACCAACCCTCACCTAGCTACAACTTTCTTTCAGGCAGTTGTAGAGGGCGATAAGGTCACCCCTGGGCCTCCTTTTCTCCAGGCTAAACAACCCCAGTTTCCCCAGCTGCTGTTCATCAGATTTGTGCTCCAGACCCTCTGCGAGCTCCACTGCCCTTCTCTGGACACGCTCCAGCCCCTCAGTGTTCCTCTTTAAGTGAGGAGCCCAAAACTGAAGACAGGATTCCATGTGTGACCCGATCAGTGCCGAGTACACTGGGACAACCACTGCCCTGGTCCTGCTGGCCACACCATTGCTGACAGAGGCCAGGATGCCATTGGCTTCCTTGGTTACCTGGGCACAGGCTGGCTCATGTTCTGCTGCTGTTGACCAGCACCCCCAGGTGCTTTTCTGCTGGGCAGCTTTCCAGCCACTCTGCCCCAATCCTATAGTGCTGCACAGGGTTATTGTGACCCAAGAGCAGGAGCCGGTACCTCACAGTTGACAGACAAATTCTGGTAGTGAAGTCCTCCTTCCAAATTTTCTAATCATCACTTAGTGATGATTAGAAACATTAAGTGACTAGTACGTCAACATCTGTTTGTTACAGGGTGGTTTTCTGCAGTGTACATCTGGATTGGCTGTACACACTCTACTAATTAATCACTTGTTAGCAATTATGTTTGAATAATCCTTTCTGTATTTATCAAATAATGTCTAAAAGTTTTTTATTGTGGTTTTCAAGATGTGTGCTTTTGTTCTTTAATATTATTTCTCTCTGAAAAGTGTGCATCAATATTTGGTTTTACTCAGTTCCAGAACCTAACTATCTTGAACAAATTCTTTTCTCCATAATAGAGACACGGCTTTTTTTTTTTTTCCCCTCAAACAAGTCCACAGTACTAAAAGGCTAAATGTAAAGATTTCCTGCATGAGTGATGAGAAAACCTGGGAGCTGGTTAAAAGCTAGCTTCAGACAAGTGACTTTGGATGATTTTTTCTTCACCACAGACCCCTCCCCTACCCTGTTATGTTGCTCTTAAAGCCCTTTGACCAGATCCTCCACCAACACTTAAAGAAAATTATTTACACAGCAGATCTAATTCATGCAATATTGGCAGTGTATTTCCATACAGAACTTCTTGGTACCAATTTGTAAAATGAAGTGCTATGTGCACTCCTAACTCATGAATTTGTAAATTACATAGGGTATTTCTATATGTAAAGATATATTGCCTACTGTAGGTTTAATTCACTGAATCTTCACCAGTCTTTGGAATTATTTCTTGATATAAATTTGATATTACTGTAATTATATAACATACATTTTCTTCAGTATTCTTTTTAATTGTGGTTATTTTCAACACTTTCCACAGTTGTTTTTTCTCATTAGCTTTGCACCTCGTTTTCAGATCAATTAATCTGCATAAGAAATGGTAAGATCTCGCTTACTTATTTTAAACGAAATGGCCTTTACAGTTATATATGACTTTGTACTGTTGAAATCTACTATTGAAAAGACTGCTACCCAGCCATGTTGGAAGAAGAGTTTCCCTCTAAAATGCTGTAAAACATAACAAAATTTAAGCCTGCTCAAAGCGAGATCTTGTTTATGATTTTGCACAAAAAACCTCAGTTATTTCTGAGGTTAAAAACAGGCATTTAAACATTCATTTCAACCAAAAGAATATGCTAACATTTCAATCCACTTTGTCATCACAAATGAAGACTGTTTTTACTACAGAGTATTGTAGCACAATATTTGTAAGAGGCTAATGATTAATACCTAAAAGTATTCTTCCTGTGATAATGCTGTTCCATCCCATTAGCAGGATCATGACTCATGAAACCAACTCATCCTCAGGAAACATTCTACTGCAAACTACAAACTACTCATGTGCTTTTGACCTCAGTGGATGATTGTAATTGATTGCTGATGTGCTGATAACACCTAGGCAGCAATGTGCCTAATGTATGAGAGCTTTTGTGTTGCTGTTTCAGGAAGCTTCAACAGAAACAAAAATTTTGTATCTGAGGTCTGTTACACTAGTCAGATCATTTCTTCCATGACACTTTAAAACTCCTGCAGTTTCTGAAATCCTGATGTAGCCCACAAAACTGGAGGTCTGAGGCCCCTTCTTTCTTTTTAGACCCTAATCCATAATGTGCTTCATTAATCTTTCAAGAAAAAAAAATATTTTTGGTGTTTTTCTAAATTCTGATTTTTTTTTTTTCCTGAGATTACTTGCAAAAAAACAGATCTCCAGACTTTCAAAGAACTGATTATCAGGAGCTTGATTCATATGACTAATAATTAAGAAAAAAAAGAATCTGAGTGAAAACAAACACATAATTCTTATCCATTTTTATTTATTTACATTGCAGTAGCATGCGTGAGTACGTGCCATGCACTACAACCATGTTACTGGCACTTTACAAAGCACATACAAGATACATAAAACTTGTCTCCAAACAATTTAACAATGTATATGCGTCATTCCTGTTGATATCACTGAATTCTGCACACACTGTAAGTACAGCCAGAAGTGAGCTTAAATCAAGGGCTAAAAGACTTGATAAATAGCTACTATTAAAAAAAAAAAAAAAAAAAAAATTCAAAGAAAAACCACAAAAAAAAAAAAATTTTTGAAGCTGTTTCCATTTGCAGACTATGTACTTTCCATTTACAGACTAAAAATCCACAGATTTATAGACTACATATTTTACATATATTATCATACCCAAATTATCCTGAAAACTTTTGAAATTTTTTTCTGTGACAGAATATAATGTTCTCACAGATTCTGGGGATTGCAAAAAGAGTTTTGCTGAAATTTTCAAATAATATTTCAATTTTGAAAAATTTGAAAATTACATTTTCAGTGCAAGTGTTTTTACCTGAAAATATTTAACCAAATTTGATCATCAAAACATAGCTAGCTGTGATATAAAGTCAGTCTAGACACCATATGCACCACAAGCACTGAAGCTACTTAATCAATAAAAATAATATTATACTTAAAGAGAGGCATTATTTAATACAAATATTTAAATTATTAAAGGATTATAAACACCACCTACAAGAAGTAATTTATGAATGCATAATTTGGTAGCAATAAAGCAAATACTTAAATTAATAAATTATGCAAATTTAATGGCTAACTCTATAAATTAAATGTTCACCCTGACTCCTTGCTAGGCAATCACTGTACATGATGTGGTGTTTCTACAACTCCAGATATCACAAAGAAAACAGGAACATATAAATTTAGAAACACTGTCAACACCTAAAATCATAACACAACATTAATACGTGTCAGTAGAATAAAAATGGAAATCCTAAACAGAGTGATGAATAGTTGCTGTAACACTGCCAAAAGACCAGAAGGGAGCTCATACAAGAAGTTTACCAATGAAGGAGTGACTTTGCAAATATTTATTTAATATTAGTATAGGAGAGAACATATACTGATGTTTCTGTTACAGCTCTGAGCATGCCTAGTGAATACTAACTGAGCAGATCTAAATCTGAAACAGAAGGTTAAGAAAACATGTAGATCTATCATTTTAACTTGAAAAGCCTCATCATGGTCTCATGATATCTACCATGGTTATGACTGAGAACCTTGCAAGTACTGTGAATAGGTCATGATAATGATTCATCAAATGACTGCAAGTAGCTACTCAGTGTGATTCTAAAGAATGCAACAGGCATGTGAAAAACTTTAATATTACCTTGTGCTTCATCTGTCAGTAACAGTATTATTTTTAATTAGACTTTAGTACTTGTGCTCCCAGATTAAATCAGTGTTTAAACGGCACTTTCTCCTTTAACAAGTACCTTTATTCTATCGCCCATTTGCTCTAAGGACTCTACAATTTGCAAGATGAACGAGACCAGTTCGAACCAACGAAAGTGCCAACAAATCAGATATAGCAACAGTAAGCAAGACCTTCTAAACTACCATTTTCATTTCAGTTACAATCACCAACAAATGTTTTACTAGGGGTTTCTCCTACACTTATCAACAAACATGGAATAAACTACTGTACTTGAACGGGTCACTTGAGATCAGTCCAAAGACTGGTAACTTAACATGGGTTCTCTGTTAAAAATGTAGAATTGAATTCTAGGGAATAAAATCAGTTTTCTCCAGCAGATAGCAAACTAAAGAAATTCTCTCAGGCTTCAGTCACCCTCCAGAGACAGGAAACTTCAAACCTCAAGTTATGAGTCTACCTCAAGTTAGCTATGAAGGGCTTCAGTGAAAAGCCTCCAAAGCCCACAAGCCACAGGCTTTGGCTGTTTGCCAAAGACCTAAAATATGCCAGAAGAAAAAAAAACAACCAAACAACCCCCAGAAAAACAAAAAGTAAAATTTGTTCATAGAAAACATCAGATTAAATCAGAAATATGAAAGGTAGTTATAGGCTATTGTACTGAATTTAATCTTGGATTACAACGCAGAACAAAACAACACACCCTACACCTAAAGTATTGTCTCCTTTGGATAGTTAAGTGCAGCATACAACAGAAGCAGGGAAGTTTGAACCTGTATTTCAAGCATTGATGGGAAAGCTATTCCTCAGTAGCAACAATATTTAATAAAGACTATGGCTCAGTGAACCTAAATTGACACGGTTGCTTTCTTATATAAAAGTGAGACCCAAGAAAAAGGAAAGCTAGATAACGAAGCTATAAGAACTGAACTACAATTCTTAACCATGAAACAACCTAAAAAGGAACTCAAATAATGTTTCTTAAAATGCAAAGAGCATAGAAATTTGAAAATTATTACTACTTGGTACTTGCTGTACAATTTATTATATTTATTATATTTTCATTGACTAGAATAATAACAGGTTACTATGTTTAAATACTTTTATTGTTACAGCATTTTACTTCTAAATACATCTTTTGATACATATTTAAATTGTATTTATAGATGCATCTATATAGAGAGAAATGCACGCACAAACATCTTTATTAAGCAAACACAGGGTTGAACAAAAATTCTAGACATACTGTCAACACTACAGAAATCTATCTATCGCTTCTGCTGCAAATTCTGCTTTTCTGAGACAGTCAAGAAAAGACATTAAATACAGATGCCTAACACATAAAACTAAGTATTATGTCAATTTCCATTACTCTGATAATGCATTACCTGTACTGTTTTCCAGTTCAGATACACAGGAAATATCAAAATGTTCTCATCTTTTCCTGTGGAGTAGAGCTATAACAAGGTATGTGTATGACCACTACAGCTGAAAGATTTTAATCTGTTACATTACTTAAAGTATCTAACACTGAATGGCTGGTAAAACAGGGAAATATTATTTTTCTAACTTAAAAATCAGTCAAGAAAGTGAGGAACATGGATAGCAAATCACTTGTACAAAATTACACTGACAACTAGTCAACAAAATAAAAAAATAAATCTAAATAAATAAAAGGAAAATAAACTATAAATGCAGTAATCTCCATATCATAACTGACTGATCAGAATCTCTACAGTATATTTCTATCTACTCACACTCACGGAACTCCAGAAAATCAGTATACAAATATAAATAAATTTACATGGGCTTGCAAGGCATACAGCACTTATGGAAATGTGGGAGTTAGTATGACATTTTTTGTTTCTTGGTTGGCTGGGTTATAGGAAAATTGCTCCTGGTGCCTTAACTGAAAGGAAGAAATGCTCCTCTCCTCCAGTCTCATTTCCTTGAGTCCTCCCACTCCAAAGCAGTTTTGTCACTCAGAACTGGTTTTACAAGTCTTTACAAAATATTTTTTTTCCTTCCATGTCCTCCTACCTCACTGATGAACATAACAGTCTAACTTAAACCACCACCACAGGAACTCACAAACTCAAGTGAGCATCTTTAGCAGATACCATTTCAGGTCACTGCAACCACACTTAGCTACATACACAACCCTCATATATTAAATGAAATATAAAGTAACTACAGAAGATACATTATTAATATACCTTTTATTTAATATTGATTAAATTAAAACTCAATTATTAATTTTATTAGTTTAAATAATATTTAATACTAAAATATTTTACAAATACAGGCTTCTTTCGAGTCTGAGCACAGCCTTTTCATGAACCTATCTTAGCTTAAGATCTCAGTTATCAATCAATAATTCAGTAGAAGTTTTTTCACATTTAAGGCTAAGCATATACCTCAATCCCCAAGTGAGCCTGAAAGGACTTTCTTTGGAAAGCCTCACTGAAAACCAAGTAATTCATTAACCAGAACAGTTTCTTAAAAGAAAAGTGTCCTGTAGGCCCACTTCATAAAATATATCTTAGTTTTTAACATTTAACGAAGTTTCCTGTTAAAAATAGTCCATCTTCCAGGGCAGGTTCGCAGTCCAAGAACAGAAAATAGCAGTTTCAACTAGGTAACAAAACTCTGGTCAGCTGGCACCTCAATCCAATAGAGGTTATTGCTGCTAGCATGTGTGGTGGTGGAAGCAGGGCAGGCTGAGTGACCCTGGACACATCTCAGTCTTGCCTAACAGCAGTACTTCAACTTGGGTATTCCAGTCTTGGCCCTGAACTTCTCTAAAGGCAAGAACTTTTTCTACTCATGGCAAAATCTCTGGATAGGCATAAGCACAGGATCTCTGGTTTCCAGTTTTTCACCTGTGTATGTAGAACAGAAGATTCAAAGAAATTACACTGCTGGGAAATGGTCAGAGGTTTTCTTGCATAGAGAGCCAAGACCATGTGATGTGCAAATTTCTCCATACTTCACCAATAGGTAAAATTATTCTGCTCTCTTTTTTTTCTTCCTTATTTCAAGCTGTTAACCTTTACTAAAAAACTCCAAAAACTAAAGACATCCCTCAGGAGCCAGTTGTTCCAATTCCCTTGGCAGATGGCCCCAACATTAGTGTGGATGGAAATGCGATCAACCATATAAACATTTGGGAACCCTTGCGCCCACAAAATTGAACGGGAATTGTCAGGTATGAGAGGGTACATTACATATCTTATGCCCTAAGATTGGGAGCACATTAAACCTATTAGTTATCCACTGCAAATACATGAAATGATCTGGCCCACATGGACTTCGGCAGAGTAACAAGATCCAGGGGGAAGGAGACTGAATTTGCTTAGATAGCCTAGTCTGATTCTGCTGAGCCAATCATACGTTGTTCAAAGAGCTAAAAAATATCAGTGTGAACAGAGTTCTGTTACACATTAATAGGAAACAATCTATATTTGATTTTAAATTGTCATATGCCTTAGCATGCCCACTATAGGTCAAACACTGAAGAGGAAGCATGGGACGTCCTTCAGCACAATGTTTATGACAATATCCTTCCAGCACTCAACATGAACATGCACACAGCAAGGGTTTCTGCTTGAGGTATTGTGTGCAAAACACAGGCAGCAAATTTTCAGAGGTGATGAAGTTCAGAGAAGTAAGGGCTTCTGTCATGAAAACATTTCAGGAAATATATTTTCTCCCTATAGTAGTACCAGAAATGTCACTGGCATTACTGGGGAGCGAGAAATTTACAAGTCAGGTAGACAGAACAGAATTCTACTTTTTCCCAGTACTAATAACAATGCTATCATCATTTGGCACAATCAAATTGAACCTGTCATGCATATATATGGGTGTTCATGCAAACTTAAAAAAAAGTATTGTTTGGGACTTGGGTTTTTTTAGTTTTGAGGTTTTGGTTTTTAATTGAACTTACCATTTTCTTGAAAAGATGCATGCATTCAAATTTGAGGGTAAAACATCTTCCCAAATTAGAATTATCACTTTAACGACACACAGATCAAAACATCTTTCCTAAACTTTAATTATACGGTATGATTCCTGCAAAGAACTTATTCATAGGCTGACACATTAGATTGGAACACTGCCTGGTGGGTTTTGCTTGACAAGATGATACCCAGCAATTGGTTACTTAACCAATCCCATCAGTGTGTTCTCCACCGCTGCAGGTTTCCATTCTGTCTTTTATCCTTGCTCAAACATCCAACTGTTCCTGGTGCCATCCTTCTTCAGCTGTAGTAAAACCTGACTTGTTTTTAAAACATTTTAAGCATGCTGTAAGTATGAATTCTTTGATTTTCAAACAGGGAAAAATATGGTTGAGTGTTCTCCCTTTTTGTTCTGTGTTTTTCACCTTCTTTTTTATTATTATAACCTAATACAGCATTTATTGATTTATTTTACAGACAATTTGTCAAATCACAGTTATGACACTTACCTAATTGTCATATAAAATCCCTGAATAGTTGTGACACATGAAATCGCAGTGTGCTTTAAAGAAGGGCTTGTTATGGAAGGGACAAACTTAACAAATGAGAGGAAGAGACACCTTTCTACCACCTTTCACACTCCAAATTTATCTTCAGGTATCGAACCCTAATCTGGTATGTTGGATCAGTTAAGCAGCACACATTCAAGAAAACATACAAGAGTATTCACATCACCTAATATTAAGCATATTAAATGCTTAAGCAGGATCATTACAGACTGTAAGCTTCTTTACAAAAGCAACAGATACAGAGAGATTTCTTCAGAGCTTATTAAGGATGAGTCTAATTTGGGTGCTCCAAATTGCTGCAGAAATCTACACTTACCATACACTGAGTCTAAGAGGAGGTCTTGATCTAGACATGTAAATACCCCCTGAAGTCACAATAAGTAGTGGTATAAGAAACATGTTATCAAGCTTATACATTTAATACTATATAGTATATACAAAAGTACATATACTACATACTTGGGGTAGGAACTGTACAAAGTAAGAACAAATTTACTGTTCTCAAAGTAAGAACAAATTTAGCTGAAGGGTAACCAATAAATTATGTTGTTTCTGAAACAGTAAAGCTCTCTCACCTGCCTTACCTTATACTGTGGATTAGATTTCTATCATTCTGAAGTTGTGAAACCCCAAGTACCAATGTTAATGCAATCCTAAAATCACATATAGTCCAGATGGTGCCTAACACAAAATGCCTAAAAATATGTTTAGGGTTTTGTATTTGACAGAGTAACTGCTTGTATTGTGTATTTTTCTTGATAAGACAACAAAAAGGGGACTGATAACACTTTTCATTGATTTAACCTTTCAGCAAAGTACTTGCAACTGTATTCCTAGCTGGCCTCTGGTAATACTTATGGAAGGCAGAGTGTTACTTAAAACACCTGCAAATTTTCAAGTTCCTATTACATTGAAAAGAAGTACTGAGTCTCGCAGACTTTTTATTTATTTCTGCTTGACTTCATTCTAGCAATAACAAATTGTAATTCTCAAAATCACAGTACTTTGTTTCCAAATGGAAAAAGGATGGATGAAAAAGGACACAGATAAACTGGAAGCCAAAGTCTTCCCTGTTCTGTTGGGGAACCATGAGATAAAGTATTCATCATGCTCCTCTTACATGTTGAACAGGAAAATTAACTATAAAATTAGTAAAACAGTTTTATTTAAAAAAATAAAATAAAATTGCAGGCCTCTGATGAAGTTGAAAGCCGATGAAGTTGACTATTAGTCCTTATTGGGAAAAGCCAGGAAAAACCACCTTTGCATTTATTTTTTTTTTTTTTTAACTAATAAAAAAAAAAAAAAAAAATTTTTATAAAAAAAATTTTTTTTTTTTTTTTTTTTTTTATTTACAATACAAACTACACGAATATGTAGTATAGCATTTCGACTACACTGCTGATAGTTCAAGGGCATGGACAATCCCTTCCACTATATATTTAATACAAATTTAATTTATTTTAATAGACAATTTGTGTTACTCAGCATTTAAGATATCTGTTGCACCATTAAGATCAAAACCTAACTAACACAGTACAAGTTAGATTTTCCTTTGAGGAAGGATATGATCAGTAAGCATCTACCTCTTTATTGACTACTTCTTCCTCAGAGTTTTCTACATCATTAGGCTGTCAAAGCAGCAAATTTATATTCTCTACTGATTGAATTGTAGCTACAGCCACAGAGCAAGATTCTTGCTCTGAACATAATAAAAATCTATCAAAGGAAATCACAGATTGATTGTTATTTGTCAGTCCTATTGAATAATAAGTATCAGTTATCATCTTACTCTCAACAAACATGACAAGAAAAATACTATTCCACCAGGATAATTTCAAAATAAGCTTTAAGGCTTTTTAAGACAGTCTGTAAGGCATTTTTTTAATGTATGATTTATTTCAAAATATTATTCTTTTCGGGAGAAAATATTTCAGTAAACATTCAAGGTATACAACAGATTTTCGTATAGAGTGGATGAGTCAGCAAAATTTCAGAAAGGTTTTCAGATCTCATCAAAACTCAAAATAATCTTTCATCTGCAGAAACAGAATTTTAAAACTTTACTGAAGCATAAATAACAGTCAATAACCAATAATTGTACAACTCCACCCTATATCTATATTAATCTTATTAAATCCATTCACTATTCAGACTACTGAACTATTCTCACTTTGTGAGAGTTCACACTTCAAGTGTCCTCACAAAATACTGCAGGTAAATCTTTCACACGTGACTTAAAAACCTTATTTACCTCTTTGTTGCATCATTGCACAGATGACAGTAAATAAAACAAAAACCACAACTGCCTACTCCTATAGTATTTTATCTTCATCATCTCTGTCCTTTTGGAGGAGGTATCAATGTTGCAGCTTTTCTAAAAGGTTTTATTTACATACTACTGAATCATGCAATATAATCCAGTTAAAAACCGAAACACTGCAGAAAACCTCCTTTCAAAGCACAATCTTATCAATGGTCTCATGGGTGTTTCATCACCCTTGAATCGCTGTGTTTTTGCCTAGCAAAGTACACACCGAATAATGAAAATGCTGCTCCGTAAACTTGTCCTCCATGGATGCTCCTTACACTCTGTAACAGTCAAAACATCTCCCTAAATACTCTCATACTTTCTGCATTACAATCCAGCCCGAACATTTTCTGGTCATTAGAAGCACCATATTCCTTAAATATGCAGAAACATTAGGTTTGCTTCCTCTTATTTTGCAACACACATTTCAAATAATATTATGCTCCTTTGAAGTACAATGCATTTTTGAAACAGCACTGTGCCAAACCAGTATGCTTGAACATAGTGCTCATCTTTCAGTAATTCTGCTGGGTAGAATTCTGGAGGGTAGAATGGGATAGGAAGAAATGGCTGTGTACAAGCTGCAGACAGTTTCTACATCTTTAAAAGCTTATTTGCAAAGTCAAGAAGAAAAGGAAATGGTTTGAAGATGTAAGCCCCTCAAATAAATATAGTGGTCTACAGAATTACTGCAAAGCACGTGAAAAAACAAAGTTAGCAAAAGGGTCAGATTGGGCTTGGCCCTGTCCTTGTTTCAGGGACTCACTAAGCAAAGCAATATGGACACAGGCCAGTCTGTAGGGCAGCAAATTAACACCCATTTTCATGCATGGCAGGTCCCATTTCCTTTCCTCACCAGAGAAGTTTTGCAGAATGAAGGTCATGGCTCCACCTTTCCTCCTTCCAAAGTCCTCATGAAATTAAAAAATGCAAGTGAAATGCCATTCAGTGGTAAAGCTAAAAGAGCACTTTCTTCTCACAGAGAAGATGACCTGCTCCACTATGCTGGGGCAGAACAACTGAGATCTGGGAGGAGAGGCAGAAACAGCCTTTGTATTACAGGCATGCTCAAAGCACTCCAATGATGAGTAAGAATTTTCAGTCAGAAATAAGTTCATTAATAAGTTGCCTTTCCCCTAATAATTCCCATACAGAAATCTTAAATATTCAGTTTATTCCATTTATTGATGGGCATGAGCATGTTAATACATTCACACAATGCTGAAATCAAATGTTTGCTACTCCACTGGAAGCATATTCAGGATTCACTAAACGTGGGCAGCAGGCATCACAAAGTCATTCAGATGGGAACTGAGGTTGTTCTTTCTTTTCTCCTTCCTGAAATAAAGGTTAAGTTTCTATTTCATCTCATGGAAGCAGAAGGCCAATTTATTGTATTGTCATTCTGTGGAATACCAATGCAATAAAGAAATTAATAGCTTAAAGAAAAGTAGTGTTTTTAATAACCACGGCTGACCAACAAAGCCGTAATGACAACATACGCCATCGTAATTAAGCCCTTTTAGCAGCAATCAGGGCGATCCTTGACTGGGTTGGACTGATCAAATTATCTAATATAATAAATCAGTTTTATTACCCGAGATACAGCCATTGAATTGGTGTCAGACTTATGGAAAAATATTTCAGACATAATTTCTGAGCGTGTTTACTTGGTTGGTTGCTGTGGTTCATTATTTAATTATGAGAAACAAATTACTTAATTGAATTTCCATAAACTGATGGTTCCCAACAATTATTTCATGAAGGAGATAGAAGAAAATAATACTCTGATGCAAAAGCTAAGGGCTATATATTAAATTGCAAAAGCAAAGACCTACATATTCAATATGCAACAGAGAAGGTTAAGCTACATTTTAAAAATATCTATAACATAAATAAGCTATGAAGGCATAGAAATGAAAGTATTTTTTATACCTTCTGAACATTTAGTTAATTAAGTTTTACAAATTACATCAAGAAGTACAATTCTGGGCAGGTTAAGTCCTACTGGAAGCAAAAAGAACAAGTGTGACTCTAGAAAGAAATTTCTGCAGACTAATTAATAAAGTCAACTGTAAAACCTACTTACATGTAAGTTTATGCAAAGAAAACTTCCTCTGGCCACTAAGAGCCCCCATGCAGACCTCTGTGCCAGAAGTTTGCAAGACTTGAGAAAGTCAATTCTACACTACTATCTCCTTACATTTTTCCCACAGAAAATCACCACTCAACTGAGCAACATTTTCAGCCAAAGCAAGACAGGATATGCTTCAAAACAGCAGGAAATAAATCTCCAGAGCAGTGAATAAGTGCTAACCAGGAAAAACTGAGCACTTCAGTTGATAACAAAAACTAAATCACTGAAGGCCCATCTGTTGGGAAATGCCTCAAAAATTTCACAACAAATTGGAACTGACATTAAAATCAATTCATGACTATGAAGAACTCAGTCGGTGAATAGATGTATTTGATTTCTATTTCCTGAATTGGCTTATTACTTTCAAGGGAATCTCTAAGCGAGCTTGCCAGTCTCCATATACTGATCCTAAATGAGTCAAGTTCTAGCTTTACTCATTTACTGTAACTCAGAGCTCTTCTAAATGGACTTTAGGTCATTTTTCCCTATAAAGCTCAATTCTGGAGTAATTTTAGTTCTTGCAATGCTTTGATTTCAAAGGGATAGAGGGAAAAATTACTCAAAGTGTATAGTTCCATTAACTTTCAAAAAGCCCTAGTTTTCAGCTTTTATTATGAGAATTTAAGCACAGAAATATGTTTCAAATAGAAAGTTTACACTGAACTAAATATAGATACAAACCCATCTATGTCACAGCAAAACAGAGCATCACATTTTTAATTCACCTGACTACAATATAGTCACATGCAGTAAATACCTCAGGAACCAACACTGAAATAGAGACTAACTACTACTTGTGTGAAGTAATTGAAGGTACTTGTCAATATCTTAGAGAAGAGGGAGCTGAGGCAGATTAACTGTTAAATCACTCAGTTAATTGCAAAAACCCGTTTCCCCTCCCTCATTACTGGGAACACACATGTAGACACTAGCTCCCAGTTTAGTCCTCCTGCCTGCCAAGCTCTGCCAGACCTGTCCTGGCTCTCCCTGACTCAGCCCTTCTACAGGACCCTTCCCTGTGTCTATCTCAGCCTTTTAATCTTCACATACTGACCTGTTCTGTCCAGATTTTTCACTTTTGTTTCTAGCTGCAGTCTGCCTTACTATTTGAGCGAAGTCCCCACAACTAAATCTGGGCTTTACTCTCTTACAGGGTGTTCTCTGTGTGAATGGAAGACAGGGAAGCTAAAGGGAAGAAGACAATATCTGAAGTTAGCAGAAAACAGCAAAGGTGGAAAAGGCCTCTCGAACAAAGTTGATTCATCCACAAAAAACAGTAATTAAAAAGGAAAACCAAAAACTGTTCATGCAGTAATAAAGGATTACGCAGAGATGTTTCAGCTCTCCTATTTGTTTTAGACAGATAATCTGACATAGACTTAGGTCATTCTGTTCAGACAATGAAAGTTCCCAGTGTACTCAAGTTATGCTTCAGATTTGCAGTGTATTAAGCCATAGAAATACAGAATCTTAGGATCATTTATGTTGGAAAAGACCTTAAAGGTCATCAAGTCCAACCATAAACCTAGCACTGTCAAGTCCACCACTAAATCATGTCCCTAAGCACCACATCTGCATGTTTTAAATACCACCAGAGATGGTGACTCACCAGCTTCCCTGAGCAGCCTGTTCCAATCCCTGACAAACCTTTCAGTGAAGAATTTTTTCCTAGTATCCAATCTAAACCTCCCCTGGTGCATCTTGAGGCCATTTCCTTTTGTCCTATCGCTTGTTACATGGACAAGAGAGCAACACCCACATCACTATAACCTGCTTTTAGGTTCCAGTTCACAAGTTTATTTCTTCCTGGGTAAAGTATTTATTGCCTTAGATTCCATTAGGTGTTCCAGTGTCTTTTTTCTTTTGGTTTGGCATTTTCAACTTGCTCCAGTACTTTAAAGACAGTGTTTACAGCAGCAGGCATCTTTACACCACATGTCCTATCATTTGGTTATCAGGCAATAGTGCATATACAGAGTTCACGACTCTTTAATCCTAAATTGTCTGCTTCCCAGTACCAGATACTATCAGGTATTTTCTAAAAATACCTGAAAAAGCAAGAAAATGCATTTTGCCCTCACACCAAAAACTTGTCCATAACCTAGTAAAAATGAGGACAGACCAGCAAAACTGTCTAGCTGTTCAATAAAGGATTAAAAGGCCAGTTCAGAATGCATAGCTCACTTCAGGTATCATAAACTCTATTTCTAATTTCTAGATAGCAAAACTATTAAAGTAAGGTTTTAGCATGTATCAGGTCAAACTCATTTTCTTCAATAAAAGAAGTATTTATCTGAACTGCTCCATTCCCTGGAAAAAGTGTGCAAGAAGCATGCAAAAGTTAGCCATTTATAAAGAAGTCAACTTTATGTCCCATATCAAACCAAATGAAAACAAGTGTTTATAAAACAGGTCTATTAGATACAGCCACATTTTGCATGCAAATATCACACAAGTAAAGGTAAATCAAATCTACCTTAGAATTCAAGTGTCAAATGTTGCTTTTTCACCAAATGACATTCAGATCAGTATTTGTGCAAACATACAGGTTCCATTAACCCTGCAGCTCTGTGCTTATTTCAGTAGTAGTAAATAACGTTGCAATTCATCATATTGTAAATACATGAGAATCCCAACTCATTTGTTATTACCCTTTATCCTATCCACTGAATGCTGCAACACTGAGTGGAATACGGGTATGTTGTGATATTACTGGACCATCATGTGACATGTAAAGACAAGTTGAAGAACACATATATTTACTGGTTTTAACACTTGAAGTTGCAATTCTAATAACTTTATTAACTTTTCATTAAAAAAAAAAAAAAAAAAAAAAAAAAAAAAAAAAGAAAGAGAGAGGGAGGATTTAAATACCCCCACCAACCAAAAGTGAAGCTGATAGACCACTTCTTGCCTTATCCAAATCCTTCAACAACTGAAGTACAGGGTGCATGAACCCAGATGGACTGTCCAAGCCCACCACGAAGGAAAAGAAAATCATATATATTCTTATTTCTGGCATATGGTAACACAAGAGAGTTAGCCAAAACTATTGCTTCAGAAAACTTTATTCCTGGTACATAGACAAAAGAAAGTGGAATGGGCATTGCACTTCCTTGGAGAGGTTTGTGAACAAGAACCATTATTTTTATTTGCTTTTTCCTACCAGTCAAAAAACATAATCTAACTTCCCAGGTGTCTGAAGCACTGCTAATATACATTTCATGGCTGGATAAACATAAAAATGCCTACATAAACAGGAAAAAATATGAGCTGAAAAATACTGCTGTCACCAGTAGAGCTAAGTCTCACCCAAAAGATAGATACAAGGTTTCTAAAAATTTTCATTTTTCAAAAATTAAAGAAACATAAATTAACAAGTTTGACCATGCAATATATTTGAAGAAATTTTCAACAAACACAAAAAAATCTTGATGTTTTGAAATTAGTATGAAGGGTTATTTTCATTTCTATTCAAAGTGTCACAGTGAAAAAAAAAAGTTAAAAAGACTTTCAATATTGTCTCCTTTCTGGTGCTGTACTCAGATGGATACTGATTATTTACAAGCAAAAGATCAAAAATCAAGCAATAAATGCTCAAATGGTACACACTCTACCCTTTTTCTATGGAAAAAACTATTGAAAACAAATAGGAATATATGTAATTTCAAAGTTTATTCTTGATGTTGAGCTTCAAAGCTTAAAAAGCCCCAAACTCACAATGCTGTGGAAAATACAAGTATGCTATAAATATTATTAGGAAGATTTATTTGGTAACTGAAAAGCAATGGTATTTTTCTTGTTGAACACACATGATTTATATCCACAGAGAATCTGTCTCCTGTGATTACTGGAATGTGGTCCCACATGATGCCAGAGACACTGTGCGTTGCTCCATGGGTTTCTTGCCTGGAGATGGACTGAGCTCAATCCTCACCACAAACCGTGCAGAGCGATGCTGTGCAAACGTGGATATCTGAACACAAGACCTGGGAACTTATTCTTGGCTATGAATAGAAACAGAATGGGGAACTTCAACAGTCTTATCTGTAAACTGGACTAATAAACTAGTTTTCCCAGAAGGAAAATTCTGGCAATCTGAAGGTAGTCAAATTAAGCTGCCTGGCATAGAAACAGAGGAAAATTGTAGACCTATTAAGGAGCTTGGGAGAAGTGGGGGGTGTACTGTATTTTTTTTTTTATTATTTTTTTTTTTTTCCTTAAGATACATCTTCTGCTGGCATTAATTGCTCAGATGAGTGGACACTTATAAAGAGATTGATTTATTAATATTGGCAGGATTTTCTGCATTGACAGCTGTTGTACCTCCTTCAGTGTTGCTCCTAGAATTTCCTTCTTTGCAATGTCATCCCTGACTGCTGAAGGAAAAATCTTAGAAGTGGACAGGTGTGGCGATTAGCTTCAGTGAGCAACCAGGGAGAGACTGCTCATGGAAGAATGAGGTTTATCTGACATACAAGACTCAGAATGTGGTTTCTATGCAGGGACAGGAATGGCATCCTGTGAAAAGGCATGCACAAGAGAACTACAGATGGCTAAGCTGGGTAAAACTTTTGCAAAAAATGACAATAAAACAATTTTTTTTAAAAAAATAGAGTATGGTTGCCATGGTATAAATTTAAATGGAGGAAAACCAGAAATACAGAAGGCATAAGAGTGTGTCCAGGTACAGGTTTTATGTTGAGAAAGAAACTTCTTGATATGCTAAAACATACATGCAGGAAAAATAGTTTCAACATTTAATTTAATTCCTGAAGTTATCTCGGTTTCCAGAAGCAGCAAACATTTCCTTATATTCTTCTTGGTCGTTGTCAAAGCTAACACATTTTTTAAAAGTCTCTATTTTTCAAAGGTGCCTTACCTTATCTTCTATGCTAGACAAACTGACACATCACAAAACACTCTGTCACAAAGGACAAGCAGAAACACTCCTTGAACAGGTCTGGGGCACATTTGCTCTGGCTGAGTAGTGCACTCAAAATTCCAACCTGTTCGTGCACTGTGTGAGCAGAGCAAGGGCTTTGTAGGGGGAATCCAAAGACAACACACTAGTGACATCTGGAAAGGCACAGCAATAAAAACTGCCTGGGTCAGATTACCACTCTGCATATGCCCAGTATAGCAAGTAGAACAGCAACGGTTTTACTAAGGCAGCAAAACTTGGTGTAGTGATTCAACAATTCACTGCTGAACTTACCAACATCAATCAGATCATCCAGGGTCTTATGCTACAACCAGGCAACATTATTCCACTCAGTGTTAGAATTCCAGAGCATTTTCCACAATAATGCTAAGGGGGGTTACCTTAACTTATGCATTCACTCACCAGCTAATATGGGGAAGAGAATCTATTTTAACCTCTGTTGGCTGACGTGATGTGTCAATGCCACCAGCACAGCATGACAGCACTCTGAGAGCCAGCAAATGACGCTCTTCTCAGCTAAGGGATAAACTACTTCTTCAAAAGCAAAGTATCCAAGAATAAGGGCCAACCTGACAGCCAGGCTGCACTAATTTAAAACCTCTCTTAAGAATAACATTAATTCCTGTGCAGACAGCCTTCTGCAGACACAAGGCAGCTTAAGAGCCATTCAGCATGGTCATGACGAGTACACTGCTATGTAACACAACAGCCAACTTTGATTCAGCTTAATGAATGTAATGTTAAACCACATATTTCAGGATTTCAGCAGGTGTGAATTAGGTGCAGAATCAACTTCTGTTTTTTCCTTTTAGCTCTAATAAATCACAACTTACTCTTTTCACATTGCTTCGTAGGTACCAAAAAAACTGTGAAAATGTTCAAAGCAACTGAAAAAGATTCCCAATACCTTTAAAATGGGCTGTAGGGAATTCTGATTGAGACAGTGAGGTATCAGGGACAAACATGAAACACATTACCCTCCAGTCTTTGTAACAAACTGAGTTTCCAGACAGCCTCAGCGGTAACCTCCCTCACTGACTCCGCACTCAAGTTCTTTCATGCTGCCTTCACAACTTAAGGCTTCCTAACATTTCATCTGAGCTTGACTAGCTGGGATTCAAATCTCTTTTACTGAAAAACATGTAAAAGTGGAATGAACCCACTGATGCAATATCAAATCTGTCTCTTGGTTCATTTTCATTCCTGAAGGTAAAATAAATATTTTGTGAAAGATCATAAATTGTCAAAATGAACATCTGAAAGAAGCCAGATCAAACCTTCATCGCAATTTCTCTGCTAATAAATTATTTACAAGAACAGAATGTCACATAATACACAAAAAGACATTAGACAACTTATCATCTGTGCTTTAGTTGGGTTGACAAGCAGTTTTGAAAGGATTACTTACAGTATAACCAGGAAATATGGAGACTAAGATAAGAGCACAAGAAAGGAATCATTAATTGTGAGTTAAGGATAATACTAGCTTCGTGTATAAAGGGACCACACAACTGTGACTGATTTATACCCAAACACTGTCCCTTAACCAACTATTGGTGCATACGAATGGATGCAGGATTAAGGCCTTACTCAGCCGCCTTGGTGAGGAAGGAAGCCAGGCAGGCAGCAGTGAAGCTGGGACCAGCAATGTTCCCTGATGCTTCCCAGCTGTGCTCAGGCTGACTGGATGCAGAGGGTGGCACAGCCAGCAGAGCCACTGCTGGCACAAACAGCCCCGGCACCTGCAGTGTCCCCAGCACAGCTCCCACCAGATGCCTTCCCTCTCATTCCCATGGTGTGGCCAGGAAGGCAGCAGGGCAGTGGCCGCATATGCTGCTCTCCTGGTATAGCTGCTCCTGCCACCTCCAAATCCAGAGTAACACAGCCACCACCACCACCTCCTCCTCCACACACCAGCCCCTTCCTAAAATACTGCCTTTCTAGCGCCAGCTTTAGATCCCACTTCCCTTATCACACTTAACACTTGCTCTGACCTTTTGTCAGCAACATCAAATTGTTATGTTGTTGACGTAAGTCATCAACATCAAATCAGTGAAGAAAAGTATTGTAATTAAGGGAACTGAATAAATAGGGCTAAGCCTTCCTTGGGGACATATTGCGAGAATGTAAAATAAAAACAAACAAAAAAAAATCAGTTTTAAGCACCTTATATGCAGAAATTTAATATTTATCAAAGCAGAAGATCTGTAGGAAAAGACCATCTGGTAACTAGCCATGGCAAGGAGAATTTCTTCTACAGTGCTGTCCAGAGTGTACTAAGGCCCATCACTTCATTTCACTTTTCATTACGCAAATGAAGTCCATCTCTGTGATAAAAAAAAAGCTTACTAAGGCTGCAGTCAATAAAAGAAGACTTTCCTGGATGGCAGCATTCTCTCAGTCTGCCAGAAAAATCCTTGCCAGCTTCCAAAGGTTCACCAAACATTCACAGCAAAGGAGAAGAAACAGGAACTCTGATCAGGGGAGTCTCTCAAGAGTGGAAGCCTATCCATCACAGATGAATTCTACTATTCATTGTTCCTCTTTTTTTGTTTTAACATATACTCTACACTTAATTTTTTACTGTCTGAATAGTTCTATGTGTTCTATCCTCTTATTCATAAACCTACCAGTGGAAATTATATCACAGTGCATTATACACTCCCTGTAGCAATGCTCTTAGCTTTAGACCCAATGAACTCAATTTTATCTTTTTTCATTGAGTTCCAAATTTGCTAGACATACCTCACTATTTTTATTTGTGATATAAACTTGTATGATTTGTTCCCCAGCTTTAGAGTAGTGATCCATCAACCTTTGGTAAAGGAAAATTGCTGTATCATAACAGTTCTTTGCTTGGTCGATGACACCAGATTAAGTAATTTTTTTTTTTGTCTAGTTGAATGCAAGGCACCCTGAGTATACTGAATATAAAGCACACATCCACTAGAAAAGGATGAAAAATTTGAAAAAGATAAACAATAGTATCAGCAAACCAGGTTACTAATTTGAAGACATCAAAGAGATAAAAATCCAGCATTGTGTTTTAGTACTGAACATAATTTTAGAAAAGTCTTCTTGCTAAAAATTTTTATTTTTTAAATTACATGCATATGTTTACAAGATTTTCTGCATACTGATCCTGCTGTGATCTTTCAGGATCAGTATGATCCTGAGAGAACTACCCTTTCAGATTAGCAGTCTTAGAATGTGTGAAGAGTGCATGTGACCACTTTCCTCACCTCATTCTGCTACAGATTTGTATTCAGTTCTTACACAGCACTTATACAGCCAAGCTGAATTACGTATTTGTCAGATTTCTCTTTTGCTCTTTACCCCAACCTCTAATATATATTAAGGTATTTCCCTTCTTTGTAGGATATGAAAAGCTTCTGAAGCACACACTATACTGACATAGATGGTTTTTCACTTCCAAAAATGCCTGTGAACCAATGCTTTTCAGTACTCCCAAGTCCAATTCAGCATAAAGCTCACAGTTTCCTGGGGATCCATAGCAAAATTTTACTAGAATTTATCACCATGAAATTTTTGTCTTTTTATAGAAAATACATTCAGTTAGACAAAAACCTTTCCCACCTTTCATTTGAACAGAAACCAACAGACACATTAAGCCAGTTTACAAATTGTGCCAATTTTGCCAGCCATGAGATGTTTTTCCCTCAGTTCTACAGGCAATTTGTTTAGCACGGTTTAAAAATGTAGGTCTGAATGCTACATTCAATTTTCAAGAACACTGTATGGATATGGGAGGATCTGAGTAACCCGAGGAACATCTGCTCCCCAAAAATGCAGGGAGAACAAATAAACTTTGTTACGAAGTTCCTTGGAGGGTTACGTATCACATAAAAAGAAGAAAAAAAAAAAAAACAAAAAAACCCAAACAATAAATACTCATTAGCAAAAAAAAAATTTCAATTCCAATCAGTAAGTAAAATGTTTCAAAGTACAATCCCCTGTTACTGCCACAAGAATGAGAGTACGAAGTGACTCTTCTTTTTGCAAGAGAGAAATGTTTACTGTTCTTTCAAAGACTGGAAATCTGGCATGGGAAAGAGACATATGTCATAGGAAAATAAAAAGTTAAAATGGCAATAAATATTTAAACACAAATTGGGGTTTTGGAATTTATCCCTGTGCATTTGAATCAGTTTGTAGGGCTCCCCTGTGACTTTGGACATTTTGTCAGGCAGCTCTTGGTTCATAGTTTCTAAGCTCTAATTTGCTTTAATCTTTGTGATTGAATAATGATGAACTGCAGAGCCTGGAACTATGCAGCAGAAGCCTTTCATCCATCCATCCAGTTTCTTTGCAAAATGCCTTCTGCCACTGATCACTGTTTCTCTTAGCCCATTTGTTGAACACTAAAGTAAATTTCACAGTCCCCCAGCCATAATTTAAAAAGTACTCAGACAAATTAATGGAAGCCTATGTCTCACAGCCCTGTCTATGTTAATGAACTGTCTCTCCCAGTTGTATCATAATTACCAATTTGGCCAAAATAAGCTTTAACTAGGACTCACAATACATTTTCTATTAACACATTATTGTATTCTGAAATACAACACAGTAGGCCAAGCATCCAGAGAGTAACAGAAAACCAAAGAAGATGTTGGCATAGAGGTGATTGGTTTTTAATTAGACTGCCTAGGAAAATGAGGTTTCTGCTATCATGCTGAACATATATACCAAAGGTATAAGGTGGGCAAAGGTGAAAGGTGGGCAACACTTGCATGTCTGAAGCCTTTAGGTCTCTTCCCCATACTCAATTGCAGCAAAATGTGTCATACAAGGAGTTGTACTGACAATGAAAGTTCCTGAAAATTTTGTGCAAACACATAGCTGGGTAACAGTTTCCATTATGAATCCAACTGGCAATTAACACATCCACCAGGGATGTGAGCTTTCATTCTTGATAGATAGCCTACTACCTCAAAGCGAAGCAGAGACAAATCTTTCCTAACAGGCATCTGTTGACTACTAGGATAGCAAAACATAAATTGTAAGTGGTTTAATGTCTCATATCAGCAATTAATACACTTGCTTGCTGATTCATCTTACAGAGTGAGTAGCTGTCGAGTTGCTGTGGGACAGACAGAATCAATATGGGCATTTCTCCTCTCTCTACTTCAAAGGGATAACTTAGACTGTTACTATTATGCTATTTACTCAGTACTTTCCATTTATTCTACATGCACATGCCTCATACGTTAGAGGCCTTGCCGGAACATGAGTATTTAGTAAGATGGTGAAGTCATCCTAAAGCAAATGTTAATAACTGGTTTGACAGTGTTTTCTAGCTGCCTTCAAACTAGGTTATCTTTCCACTTCCATTCAAATTATACCTGTATTTCAGTTTTAATTGTTTTGATAACAGGAAAAATGTAATGTCATAACAAATTCATATACAGATTTGACCATTTGCCCACACAGCAGTTTTGAAATTAAATAATAATGTAGGAAAAGATTTTTTTTTAAGTCAGAATTTGAGAAGCAGCATGGGCTACTTTCCCATCTGTTCAGCTGTTTTTTTAAATACAAACAAAAATGCAATTTATTTAGGGAACTTATAGCTCTCTAAATAATTACCCACTATTTCTTTTTACAGTGCTGTAGTAGAAAATAAAACATTTATTTAGAAGTTGTGGCTCTATTCACAGACAGAATGATTGCAGAGAGATCCCTTCGTGTTTATTATACTACATGAATTCTAAGACTTACAAGTGTTCTTCCTTACAATGTATTAGTTAAGACAGAGACTGCTAAATGAGCAAATATGACTTTATAATAAATTCGATTGATGTCAAGAATAGATTTAGGCAAATCCATTTTAAAGGCTTCTACAACAAATCAAATTATCTTACAGGTTTGCGTAATGTTCTTCCAAAAAGTAATACATCAGAGAAAGTAGTGACCAAGTATACAGTAATTTGCTATGAGATCATGAAAAACATTTTTGAGAAACCAAAACCACATTTAAATCAATATCTAACACACTATATGCATCCACTGTCTCCAACAACTGGAAATAAACCTTTATGTAATCATTCATTAATGAAGTCTCAAAGTACTAACCATGTGTGCACAAAGTGTGAATTTAAGCTAAGTGAGATAAATGAACCAAAAGAAATTTATGCAATGTGCACAAGTCTATGTGATGATCGCAGAGTAAATCCAATTCAGAGTTCCAGTTCACTGTTGAGACCTTGCTCTATTCCATACACTTGGCATTGCCAAACTGAAAAAAGCAGGTTTAAATTAAAACTTACAGTTTTGAAATTTTCCTAAACTTCAGTAACAAAAATATTACACAGAGAAAAGCTTGAGGTAAAATTCTACAGTATAGATAAGACAATTTGAAAAAAATTGTAACAGACCAGTTTAACAACCAGTTGTTCACACAGCTTCTGACCAGCTACAAACCACACCCACTCACCTCTCTAGTTAAAACAGGTTCACCACTCCTTTCTTCCAGTAGTACAGGTGGTTGATATGTTATTATTGGGCTGCAACCTCTGAGGAAGAGAGTATGGAGTATAACAAAAGACCAAGCTCTTGTTTTCCAAGGAGGAGGCAGGTCAGCTGTGCAGTCATCCAGCACTGCCTACTTGTTGGAACGCTCATTGTCCACTCAAACACTTCATGAATATGATGGGGACTCTGAGAGGAGCCAGTGAACACCAGAATCCATGTCTTCTTTTTGGGTCTTCCTACACTTCACATCTTCACAGTCTGGATTCAAGACCAAGACGTCTCATTACTATTTCACTGCATTTTTTAATTCACTGAACGTTCAAACTAACGCATAATTTCTCTTGATCAAGCTGTTCATTCTTAAATCCTTTTCCTGTATTTTTAAACTAAGCTCTTGACACTTAGAATTTTTTTCTGTTGCTGAAAAAATGGAAACAGATCTAAGTCCAAGGAATTTAACACCTATCATTGTGACAACTGATGCCAAATGCTGAAGATTCGTCCATAAAAAACAGGGATGTCTTATCAAACTGAAAGTAAATTTCCAGGTAATCTGCCCTTGTCTGTTATGTATTGCCTAAAGGCAGATGTCTAAAAACATTCGCATCAAGTATCTGCAATTTCACCATAGAAATGTACATTAAATAGTTTAAAATTAATTAGTCAAGTGTAGTTATTGAAACAAGAAACACTACTTTCATGCCCTGAGCCAGGATATATTAATACACAGCAGTATACAAACAGTAGATACTATTATTAGATTAACAGGACAAAAATGTGAAAAAAGGAATTTCCATTATTAAAAGAAATAGGCATTAAGATCTCACTAAATTACATAAAGCTATTCCTACAAAACTATTGAAAATGATCCACTGGAAAAAAAACTTCTTATTTAGTCTTGAAATCAGTTCCAGATGGAAACCCTCTGCAAGCATCCTAGTAGAAGTTAAGATGACAACTGAATGTTATAAAGGCAGTAGTGCCTTTATGAAGGTTTAAAAGCTGTTTCAAGTAGAGCATTTTTACTTTTATAAGAGATAGAAAAACCTGTATTGTGGAAATTTCAGGTAATTCAGACAGTGAGGGGCCGGTGGTAAGAACAAAAACCTCAGTAAGCTTCTAAATACAGCGCCTAATGCTTGGCTTTACTAAACAAAACCCTTGAAAACAAAAGACAGGTTCAGTTTGATGTGAGGGAGGAAGAACTAGCAGAGGCATGTAAAGAGAAGATTTAGCAGGCCAGGAAGATGATCCTCACTTGTACTTCTGAATAGATTTGAGAAGGGTATGCAGACTGAGAAAGATTATCTGAAAGAGGGTCAATCCCTGTACAAGCACAGGCCACTCTCTACTTTACATAAGTGTAATAGAAGCCACAAGAACATCCAGCCATGTAATGTTGCTGTTCTCATGATCAAAGATGGCTTTATTACAAATTTCCAAATTCCAGTGCTATCAAGGCTGAAAAGCACACAGTATATCATATTTGACATGTATATGATATTTATCTGTTACAGACTTTTATCTACTCTGAACACATATATGCACACAAAAATGTGTAAAATATATACTGTCTAAGCTGGAAGCCAGTAAGGATACAACAGAAATACTGTGGGGGAGAAATCATAAGTGTAAAGCTCTAACTAGGGACCATTCTCAGAACTATCAGGATGAGCTGTTTTCAAATTACCAATTTTGTCTCCTCTTCAGGGAAAAACTGGCTGAAAAGCAAAAATCATGCCTTATGGCTATTTAGAAGAAATATATTCTCTGTATGTATGTATCACTAACCAGAAATAGAAACAAGTGTTATTCCTGAAGTTTTACAGATGAGCCGGTAAGTCTCTTCTATCATGTCACTCCTATCATGATCCACATTTGTCTCAAAGAGGTGCCATATATGCCTCATTGCTGTACATACAAACTACAAAGAAAATTCCCCACATACCACCTCTTCCCCGAATGACGCACTTTCATATCACTGTATCACACCATTATAGGATTATTATGCTGAAGATCTCACAGGCTTCCCAAAAGTAAGTCTCAGAACTATGAATCTCATAAATAACCACAACTGATCACATGCTGTCCTGCAAGATACCAATCAAGATGGCCAGGAAAAAGCTAATGCACACCCTTCCTAGTGCTGATGGATTGCAAACACTGGAGCAACTGACATGATGGGCTACAACATGAAACATGGGAGATAGGAAGAGACATCAGTAATGGCTGCAAGGATAAAGAGAGCCCAAGCTTTTTTGGGCAGAGCACCTGCCACAGTCGTGGGGTTTGCCACAAGCAACCACCTGCAACATGTTCACTGACCTGTAGCAGAAATATTGTGTCCAAGCTTTTAACAGGAGCACTTCAGCGAGGCCTTACACACTGGGTAGCTACTCAGACAGAAGGGCCCATCATACAAGTAATTTCACACTTCAAAAGCTGCCTTGAGTATCTCAGTATATCAAGGGCTTCCCAGACTAATGAAAACCAAGCATGCGGTGGAAGAACATCCTCCCCATGGCTGAGGACGGAGCTGACTCAGAAACATATCATGCCTGTCCTGCTCTTGCAAAGCGCCTGCACTCTTCTTACAAGTAACTGTAGGCAGGCTGCTATGGAAATCAGCAATACAGCTGCCATGAGTATTACTCCAAGAAAAACTTCTCTAAACAGAGAACAACATACAGGGTCTCGTTTCCAGCACCTACAGATTGTGAGGAACAGTACCTCCAGAAACCTTCAGACTGTAAGCAGCAGTACCCTTCACTTTAGATATCTGCTGCATGTAACACACCAAGTTAGTTTTATAAATTACTGCTTCGTGGATTTCACTTCCAATTATTTTAAAGTTTTACATATCATTCTGAAGATTTGATTTGCAGACTCTAGAGGAACCCTCATCCTAAACTGAAGGCTGCCTAGATATATGCTATTGGTACATAGAGTTATTCCCAAACTAGAGCACTCACTATGCTGAATAAATCTGCATAGTCTGAAACTAAAAAGTCAAACACTGCCCTTAATCTTCAACCCGAATGGGCCCCAGTACTGTGAAAACAACCGCTGGTATTAGAGACCATAATTTTGATGTCTAGAATTACGCTGTAGTATTTAAAAGGATGTTTTCAGGTTGTTTATCATGTTTTCTAAATACAAGTGTATTTCAGATGTATGATGGTAAGAAAATCTTTCAAATAAAAGATGGTATTTATGTAATTTGACCTTCTTTTTAAGCTAACAAAAAGCTTTGAGAAACAGATGCATCTTGACCACAGGTTTCCAACACATGACAGTTTATACACTCATAAATATAGTTCACTACTATGAGGTGTATTCTTTAAAAATGAAGGACTAGCTTTTCCCACAGTAGCATCTCCAGCTACTTACATGCCATAAACCTGCAGAAAGTGACATTTAGCAGTAATTGCAGAACTTCAAAGTACTTCACTATTTTGCAAGCTTTTGTGCAGAGGTTTTTTTCAGCACTTTAAATGCCTCCAGAGAGAGATACTATACGTAGGAAGATCTAAGATGCTTCTTGCCATCAAGAAAAGACAACTCTTCTGTGATAAAATAAGGAATATAGGTTAAGCTGCTGTATTGCTTTGTAACTCAAGTAATATTGATACTTGATCCATGAAAGCAGCCTCCTTTCTCATCTACTTTATCTGAAGCAGAATTAGTATTTAGAAGGCAAGAATCTCATTTTTATACTTTTAGAGTTGCCCCTAGAGCTGCTTCCAGCTGTTTTTTCCAGGTCTACTCGCTGGAAAGTAAGGTGCCCAGACAACTTTCCTACAGAAATTAGAATTGTGAAATGAGGTTCATAACTCCACATAGTCTCCATTGACTTCTGAATACTAGAGAGTCTATTTTAAAAACAGGCATGTATAGGAAGCCAAATTTATGGCAGAATTCACCTTAAGACAGAGCTACATGTATGTTCACGTATTTTGTTGTTGCTTCTTGGGCACTTTGAGACCAACCTCAGAGAGCCCAAAAAACCAGAGCTTCTCAACTACATCCACAGATGTACCTGAAGAAGGAGGTAGTCCATCTAAGGGTGCTACTCTTGTACAAGAGTTCCTGCTTTAAATATGGGGAATTCATGGAATTTTGGAGAACAATGACACAAACAACAGCCTTACCTTACCTTACATTTCCCATACGGAAAGGGAATACTTTTCTGGCAGAACTCTTCACAAGCAGCAGGTCCGTATTTCAAGGATGCAATTCTGAAGATTACTGAACAATTGCAGTCTTGGAAAGCACCTCTTTCTTTCCCCTCAAAAACACAGACAGAAGCTCTCTCATCAAATATCTTGCATCTGTTCTTCTTGCAGTTCTCTCTGTGCTTTGTCTAGAAATACAACGATTCACCTTTTCCTCTTTTCAAGGGTCATATATATCCTCTTTCTATCACACCATAAAGAATGAAAAAGCAAACCCACTATATTTTACTGCCTTCTTTCATGCAGTCAGGCTAGACCTTTATGACCCCAGCTACTTGTGATCTCAGGCTCACAGTTCCACAGCCATCAAAAACCTGTAGAGAAGGCATACAGGTGTATACACATAGTGGTCAGTACTATCATGCACTAACTAGCAGGGGAAATGTTACGTCTTTTCATACTCTTTAGACTAAAAGGAAGATGATGGATAATGTTCTGGTAATTTTCCAAAAGACAGCTGATGCCAAAATACTTCACTTTTCTTTTCATTTTCCAAAATGTTGGGGTTTTTTTCTCCCCAAAAAATGCCTTTGCTGCAGTTAGAGAAATACAGCTAATATATAACAGTGAAGAGTTAACAGTAAAACTAAAAATCAAGTCTCATTTCAAAGATGAAAAAGTCATGGACTCAGTGCTGTAAACACAGGGTTTATAAAGAATTATGTATTAATCTCAATATAGAGTTACACATAGACACATGGAAGCACAGCACAAAAAAAAATACAGAATTTTAGACCTGAGAAAACCATTAATGTGGTTGGGTATAAGATGTATCACATGAGGGAAAAATGCTTGATATTAACCTTCAGATGTTCATTTCAGAAATAAGCATTGTAGCATCACAAAGAAGTTAAAAAGGCAGTAAGATGTACATGAAAGAGCATGTTGTACAGGAGTGTAGTGACAAATGGCAATATCAAATCACTGTTAACAACTGGATTTCTCCATTAATCAAAGCATGCAACGAATACTCTGATCCATCTACCAAAAATCAGAGGGTTTAGGTTTTTTCTAAATTAACAAGAAAACTTTGCAAACATAAATAGTATTGAAAACATGGAGAATAATACAATATATAATCACTAATAAGTAAGATCAGCTCTCCCTTTGGAGGTTATTTAGTGTAGTGCAAAGGAAAGCCAATGAATAAAACAGATTAATAACTGAAATCTAAGCAATTTTAATCAAGACACCCCAAGCAACCAGCCCAGACAGCAACCCAACCACATAAAACAGTAAGTTGTGAAAAGAAGCATATGATGAACTATTACTACAAATGTTTATGAATTAACTAGCTGAAAGACTAATGACATAGTGCAGAAAGAAATTATCTCCTTGTGCATCCAATTATCCAGGAAGGTCCTTTCTTATCTCAGTGTGTTTAAATAAAATGAGAGGTGATCATCATCAGATGCTGTCATGATTTCTTTACACTTTGCTTGGAAATGCCTCTAGCACAGTTGCAGTATTCTCCCTCCAATAAAACTCCTTCATGAATGTGTCTGTATTTGACAGAGGAGAAAAAGTTGAAAAGCAGTGAAGTGGCTATTTTTGCACTTAGGCTAATGGAGTTGCTTAGTTTAGGGACAGGGAGCCCTGCCAGGAGCTGCACCCCTGGAAGGGCCCTATCTTGCCCCATTCATAACGTGCCAAACATGCCAGCTCCTCGACACAGTAAACCAAATTTGTTCTTGCATCCATTTCTCCAGCTGACTTTGAAAAGACTACTTCTATGTTTTACCTTTTTATCTTCTACGTTTTACCTTTGCATTCTGTGTCCATAAAGCTGTTTCATAAAAAAGTAAAACACATAACTCACAGAACGAGAACAAAGGCACTCCAGACACTAAAACCTGTAGAGACACGGACCTGATGCTGACTTTTTCTTGAAACCTGTCTTCAGTGAGGAACTCTACACAGGCATCAGTGTGTGTTTTGTTACTTGAAATCAACTGCATTGCACTGACCAAACTCTTACACTTCACATAAATGTTTGCCATTTAATAACCAATTAAACAGTTGTGAGAAGAACTGTTTGTGAATTCTGCTGCATTCAGGGACATACAGCTGCAATACCAACTGGTAATAGATTCAGGCAGACAGCTGTGAGTGATGAAACTTAGAGCTGCAAGACAACTGTAGAGCTGATGATTTTCCCCTCCCTTTTCACTTGAAAAAAATGTGATTAGCATAGATTAGTTCCCAAAGCCTGTTTATAATATATATAAAATGATAGGAGAGAGAGTAAAGCTCTCTCAAGCATAATTCTAATGACTTTACTTCTTTAGGGGTCAAAAGCAAGTCAAAGAAAATCAATGTCCATTTGCGTTCTTGAGGCTGAAGCATACGGTTCATTATTCAGAACTCCTAAATGAGTCAATCAAAACATTTTGGCATATAGAGAAAGTAGAAAAAGCTATCTCACATAATTATGAATGAAGATATATTTAGCATAGCACATGCAAAACAGCAAAGCATTTCAGAAACAATTCTGGAATTAAGAAAAAGTGCTTTATTTTAAGGCAAATAGTAACAGCTACATTAAGTATGAATATCAAAAATTTTTAAAAAAATTAAATATTCTTAAGTTTTTAGTATTATACTTGTTGAAATCAATGACATTTTTACACTAAATTAAATTAAAATAGCAAAATAGTCCTTACACCAAGAAAGAATCAGAGGATATGATTGCTATCACTCATGATAGTCTGTCATTTGCACAAGATGATGAAATTCCCTTTAGTTTTTGACAGAAAGCAGAAGAAATATGAATGTCATAAACAGCACTCCCATTCTCACTTTATGGCTGTTTTTAAAATAAATTTAATACAAAAAAGTGGAGGGGGAAAAGCATGTGTTTTGTTTTACTCAAACAACTTTTATTCACACTTAAATCTGAGTCCATTTGAATAATTTGACCAAAAGCAATATAAAAGTTACTTAAAATGCCATTTCTAACATCTTCAACATGAAACCAAGTACACTGTTCACTACTTGAAAAAACACATTGAGAATGAACAAAAAATAAAATAAAGCCAAACTTCAGAATAATCTGATTAATAAATTGTTCCTCCTTTGGTATTGTCTGCACAGCTCCAAGCAATGAAAACTTCAGAAGTGCTTGAGGTTTATCAGCTTTAAAAGCACACTTTTGAACCAAATTCTTAACCAACCAAGGAATGAACATCGAAATCTAATAGCAAGGAACAAACTTCATAGAAAAAAAATTAAAAATTCATCCCTGTTCCAGATGATAACCACCTGTGGAATTCATCACTCAGTCATTTGCACCCACAGCACCCCTGAAGCCATGAGTTCTTTTACAGAGCCAGTATCCACATCAGTATTAAAGCAATAAAGTATCAGTGCCTTCACATCAACCACATCTTACACAGGGATTTCAGTGGCTGTTGAAAAGCATCCTGTGAGCACCAGTGTGGGATTTTCGCTCTACTCCAAGTTTTATTCCACACTGGGAAAATCCACTGCCACCCTCAGGGCACAACTGTTTCTGCTGTGCTCAGTTCCTGGCACGGAGGACCTCCTGCTTTTCACAGTGGAACATACAGCACAGCCTTTCATAAACCATCCATCCCTTATCTCTGAAGTGCGTGAGTGGCACAGCAAACTGTGTCCAGTAGTTATTGTTTATCCATGTTCTGGCTTCATGTACAAAACCTTAATCCCAAATATATTGCATATATTTATATCTGTCATTCAAAACTATTGCTACTCCCACATAAGTATCACAGTGAAGAACTTTTATGGTTTTGCCCAACATTATCCAAAATAAACCAGGAACAAATCATAAAATTAATTTCATCCCAAACACTCTTCTTGATTAGTTTGCCTCTCCTCATTACTTTAATAAATTGAAGAGAGCAAGTTCCCAGGAAACAACCCAGCCCTTGGCTGCTGCAGCACCAGATTCATCACGCAACAGAGCATTCCACCTCTTTTGGCCAATTCGAGCTAATTACTGAAGATAAGGCTTAGAGTCCCAAACAACAGTGACAGCCACAATTGAAGTGTGCAGTGGAAAAAAAGCTTTGTTTCTGTATTATGTAGCTCCTCTTCTTCATAAGGGGTAGACACATCACCTACTAAATCAATCCCTCAAGATGAAAATTCCTTCCTTGGATAATTAAATTTATGTGTGGATTTCCCTGGATGTGTCTCCACTGCATTCCCTGGTGTTGATTACATCTTTATCTTTGAGACATGACCTGTTTTGAGTTCTGGGTTTGTTTTTTTTTTATGTACGCTTTCTCTCTTTCCTCTGATCTGCATCAGGAATGCAGAAAATGATGTCTTCCAGTTATGGCAGATAAAACTGACCAAATACTGAAGTCTGTCTGTGTCATCATGCTGAGCCAGTGTCACAGCATACTGCCAGAGATACATGTTGATGTAGCAGACTCATATTGGGATTCAACCCAACCACATTCAGGCCTCTCTCTGCAAACCTGGACTGAAAGTACAGCCACGTGTAGGGCCAAGAAACATGACCCATTAAATCCATTTGATGTTTCTTATCATTCACAGCAACTCTTTAGCTTTTTAACAATGAATGCAAGCAGAGCTGGTGATGACTATCAGAAAGAAATACTGACAGGTCAGGCACAAGAACCAGTGCTAAGTTACAAGAATGAAGAAATGGTAGTTACTTGAGCACTTCAGAGGGAAGAACAGAGAGCAGACTACAGCTCTTGTTTGTTTGTCTTAATATTCAGTCTAAGATGAATAAATGGAAATTACACACTCAGCTGGGTTGGGCTGACTGGAAAAAATCACATTTAATTGTTGGTGGTTTTAATTTTGCTTATAGGTCTTTCTGTTAGTTCATGAAAGCTATGCCCAAAAAACCAAAAAGCATGATTGAGCAAACATGAAAAAAAGAGTAAAGAAAAATAACTTCTGAGCTTGCCCTGAAATTTCTGAATCAAGATCAAAAATCTCCTCTAATAAAGAGATTTACATAAAATTAAAACAAAAATGCATTCTATAAAGTTGAATATAGTGTACTTTGGAAATCTCCAATTCAAAGGATACAAGCCAAGTGGAGTACAGAACATTAAACAGGATTCTAGAAGAGCCTTATAGTGAAGTGTGTGATGGCCAGTCCTGAATTTTTAAAATTAAGGACTACACACATCGTAAAATAAAGCATCAATACGCAGGAAGGCTTTCTGACAATTACCAAGTAAAAGATAAAGAAAATGTGCGAAGGCAAAAAAGGTTGATTAATATCTTAATCAATGTTTTTAATGATGTCTTTAAAGACCTCAAGTCTTACCCTCCCCTTTCTTTTCGAGTTTCTAACAGAAAGAGCAACATTTTTTCTCAGACCTTGTGAAAACTCTGTTCTTTAGCCAAGTAAAAGAAGGAAAATCTGACTGTAAGTGAAAGTCGAGAGCACCATGTTCTTTAATTCAGTGATGGAGACCTTCATTAGATTATCTCATAGCTATGGGACAAGACACTGCAAAAGCCAAATGATAAGTTATTAAATTATGTTTTCTTCCTCTCCAGGCAAAGAATGAGTATAGCATTAGATTAGTTTGAAGGACTATAAAGGAAGAAGAGGGGTCTGCAATATGCATCAGAAGTGACAAAGCTAATACAACTTTTTAAAAGCCGTTTATTCATATAATCAGGCATAAGCATTTACTTATGCTAATTGTGGAAACCTCGAATGTAATACATAGCCCAAATGAATTCCAGATCAGTGCATGCTTCAGTGTTTCATGTTCTCACTTGCACATGCCTAGTGAAAGCCTGCCACACTGCAACAGAGGAAGGAATTACTACGATAGAACCACAGGCAGATTTAGCCAAAAGCTGTACTTTTTTTGATATGAGGCAGAATAAGCTGAGTTTTTTAAGTAACGGACAGGTTTGCATCCCACTGTCTAGCAACAGTTATTCTAATTGTGTTTCACAGCATCGTCAGAGAGATGGAAATACGAATAAACCATAGGAACATTACCCATAAACTGCACTGAAACAAATGACACTCCCTTCAGCCAGTTTACTTTCCACCATCACGGGAAAGGGTTAGTTTCTCTTTCAGCTATAAACCTGAGTTAGTTACACATTCACCTTACTGACATCCCAACACGTTTTAATCTTATCATGTCAATCTTGCATTATCGTAAAAATGTGTATTTCAGTGCATAAAAAGATCTCTTGCTGCTGACAACTAAAAGTGCATTAACCTGGGAAGCCTTGAGATTGCCACACACACCCACACACTCCCTTCAATACAGATCTCACTGATTAGAAAATGAAATATCCAAAACTCAACAGATATTTCACACACAGTGGCATTTCTGCAGAAATATGTTTCCAACACTGCAACTTTTACTTTCATCACTATCAGCAAGTTATTTTCCCAAGTTATTTCCTACACATGTAGCATGCCCAGTGCCCCTGCTGAAATTACCACATTCATTGAAACTGACTGAGCTCCTAGTGAAACATCAGAGCTTAGCTGTAAATCTGTGTAAATACTTTTATTCTATGCTGCTTTCGTGTTAGAATACAACATGCATCAAGGTCACTGTAACAGATTGCAGTTTTCAGGCTCATAGAGAAGACACGGGAAATCAGTAAGAGCAAACTTAATTAAACAGTGTCTAAAAGTTCTGCCTTCTCCCAAACCTGCCCAGAATTCACATCTCTATTCCCTTCATTTCAGAGTCTTTTCACAGGTACGGGAAGGCAGGCAGCCTAGCTAAAACGCTATCACTGCTGAAAGGTGAGCAGAATTCGTTCTTTGCAGTGTGACAGGTCTGCTCTGAGCTCTCCGAGTTTTCAGCTGGAGATTACAGCCCCATGGGCCTCTTCGTTTGAAGTGGAGTTCCTCTGAGAGCAGAATTAGTCCCCTGCCTGCAACCTGTCCTCCATATACTAAAATAAATTAGAGTCAACTTTTCGTTTCATTGCCATGTCAAGTATAGCAATAAATATCCACAGGCTAAAAGCAAACAAACAAGGCTGGACAAACCATAACCTCACAGCAAGAGCATCTCAAAGAAAAACACCAGGCAGGGCACAAGAAAGTTAAGGGCATAAAAATCAAAACTCTGGGTTCAGTAACTGAATCCATAAGTGCGTATGAAAGGCTAACACGCATCTTGCCTCTTGCCCACAAGAAGCACTGATGGCAAGCAATTAAGGGAGTCCTACAATTTAGTTACAGCTCAGCAAAGAGGATAAGGCATTTTTCATTATGGAATGCCAATAAGAAGGCATCATCTCTTACAGTTGCAAAAGTGGGAAGCGCTGGGACATGGAGCTTAATTCCCGGCTATGCACCGGAGCACCGCACCAGCGGGATGCCCGCGGCGGACTCCGGCGGAGTTAGTGCTGGGCTCCCCTGCAATCCCGGCCATCAATCCCCCACACCTTAACCCCCGAGAATTGCTGCTGGCGCCGCAGACCATCCTGCCTCCGAACCTGGGGCAAGCGACCAGCAGCTGGAAAAAAAAAAAAAAAAAAAAAAAAGTCACTCGAGACGGAGGGAACGCAGCGAAAAGGAAGCAAGCGCTTACTTGCCTATACAGCACCGCCGGACGACCTCCTCGCAGCTGTGAAACGCTGTGCCGCTCGTCCTCCTCCCACCGCTCCGTGCTAGTTCCAAAATAATTCCTCCGGGCGCCGGCACATCCCCGGGCTCAGCC
>VXBN01007934.1:1299491-1309804 GCA_013397395.1 Sinosuthora webbiana | reverse complement strand
CGCGGCCGCAGCCAGGCGCGGCGATGCCGGCCCCGCCCGGGACCCCCGCCCGCCCCTCCGCCGCTCCCGGGGCCCTCCGTAACGCCGCCCCGCTGCCGGCGCCACCAGATCCGGTGACGCGCAGCCCTCCCCCGGGCCGGCCCCCGTGCCGGAGAGGGGCGAGCGGGCGGCGAGGCGGGAGCCGCTTCCCACGGGCAGAGGGAGGGGGAGCTGGGACCACCGGGTGAGCGCGACCCGCGGCGTGCAGGGACAGCGTAGGGACAGCGCGGTCCCGGGCGCGGCGCCAGAGCTGCCGGGCCGCCCGGGGGAGGCGGTGTTTCCCCGGACCGCGGGAGAGCCCGCACGCCCGGAGCCCGCGGAGCTCACACCGCTCCTGGGGAGCTGCGGCTGCCGCTCACCCCGTGCCCGGCAGGAAAGTTATTCGCCCCCCTGCTGCCTCACTGAGCCTCCGCTTTTGCTCAGCTGCCCGGACTGCCCTTTCTGCCAGCTGTGTGACTGGTTTTCGGCTGGCCGCTCGCCAGAGGGAACGTACATCGACCCCCCCACGTAGGGAAGAAATTTGGTGCCGGTTCTATCACTTTGCCTGGCTGGCTTGGCGCGGCAGCGGAGCTGCCTTCTCCCCGCCCCGTCTCCCAGCCTCTATCCCGGAGCACGGTTCTGCGGCGCCCACCGCCACAGGCACACAGCCAGCGCCGCTCTTCCGGGCTGCCTCGGGCAAGGAGGGACCCCAAAGGGAGCAAAAGGAGTGAGGCACAAGCTGCCCCGTGCCTCCCGAAAGCCCTGCGTGATCCTCGCCTCCTGTTCCGCACGCTTGTGCTTCCAGCAGCGCACACGGCGCCCTGCGGGAGATCGCCCGCAGGCACGGCCCTCCCCGTCGGACAGCGCTGCAATGACACGCTCTAACGCAGCTATCAGTCACGCACGCAGGCACACCCATATATATTATACATATATATGTGCGTACATGTACGAACACACCCCCATACGCACGGGCGGCCGCCGCGGGGAAGCCGCATCTCCCCGTGGACGGGGCCGCCAGAATTCGACCTGCCGTGGCGAAGGCAGGAGGGGAATTAACGCGGCGGGAAAAAGCAGCAGGAGAGAGTCCGAGGGGAGCCGACCCCCGGCATCGCGGTCCCTGCGCTGCCCGCGGGCTCCCCGCGGCGATGCCGGCAGCCGGGCTCGGCAGCCGAGAGCTGCAGGCAGGGAATCCCGCGGAGCCCCTGCGCCTCCTTGGTATGGGGGAGAGCCCGGCCGTCCTGGGGCTTTTGCTAAACAGGGAGCGAGGGGAGCAGCAGTGGTCTCACCCGCATCCTCTGGGGCCTCTTCCAGCTCTTGGGAATGTTTCTCTTCAGTTAGGCTGAGGATGTCAGGGAGGGTGGTCACAATTAAAAGTCCGCTAAAAGGAAATGAGCTTTGCTTTTCTGTAGCTCTTCCCTTCAATTTCTTTAGGCTTCTTGTAGTGAAAAGTGGTTTTCATGGGCATTTTACAGTTAAGACTTTTCTTCAACCAAGGTGGCACAAAAAAAGTTTCTGTTCCTTATGCACTCCTTTTATAAATGTTCCCTTCAATAATGTGCAGTGAGCTATTGAGGGGGGAAAGGATTTAAAAAGGCAGCTTCATGCAAGCTAAATTCAAAGCTAAGGGAGTTGCTCTGAAGAATAAAGCGAACTGTTGGGTTGATAAATGCATTAGAAAATGCAGTGATAAGTTTCATGGCTAATTGAAGAGATTTGTACTTCAGTTCTCATCTTGAGATTTCCTTGTTTCTTAGTATTGGATTGATGTCAACGGAGTTCTTGATAGCTACAAACTAACCAAGCTGTTTCTCCTGTTGTGGCTCGGATGAAAGATTGAATAGGTAGAGCTGACAGTTCGCCTGACAAGACTGAAAAAATAAATTATTAAAACTAGACATACATGAGGGCTGGGATGATTGAAATACATGTCTGAGAATTGAAATAAGTTAAATGTAATGAACCAAAAAGTAATCAAAGACAGAAGTGAAGTGGAGCTTTAACCCTCTTTTTGCTCATGCCCTGCTGAGAAAGTCAACACCCAAGAGAGAAGATCTTAAACAAAGTGGAAACAAATAATATTTTATGATCTCTTAATGACTGTCTAGAGTCAGCCCCACACTCAAATTCCAACAGGGACAACCTCCTCAGTTTTCACTATCAAAGTCACCTAGAGATTAATCGGTACATATCCTGTTCCCCCATCTGCTAGAAGCTCTGTCATCTTTCATGGAGACCTCCCACTTCATTCTTTGTGTGATGATGAAGAGTGGATAGCTCAAGCAAGCAAGCAAGTTTTATTTCACGAGAGGAAGCTCTTATATTATAGTACTATTCTTACATTTATTAAAATACATGTATGCTTCAAGTTTCATTACCACTAAGAATATGCTGAATATGAAGTCTACCAAACCAGGGAAGAAAGCATACAGTATTTTTTTACAATTATTGAACACATTGTATAAAATAAGTGTGCAGTTTTACACACAATGAGAAGGTTACATTTGTATTGTATTTTTGGTTCAGGCAACATAAACATAACATAAGATTTTTATATATACAGAAATCAGATATCAGGAAAACTTAAGATGTAGTCAACAATGTGAAGCAACATTTACAGTCAGAGCAGGTGAGCCAGAATTGTTTTTGTGTAGTATGGAGAATGTTAATTAAGAAATTTCACATAAGCTGATGGTATATTGGCTTCTGTTTTAGATTCTTCAGTTTCAGCAGCCTGGCACCACTCAAGTCACCAACAAGGTTGGAGTGACAAAGGAGGAACAGCATTAAAAAAGGAAAGAAATAGAGGCTAAGCATGAAGAAAAATTGTCATTGTTTAAAATATGTGAGAATGAAAGGAAGAATTCTACCCACCAAGCAAGTGACACCGCAGGTCAAACTGTATTGACTACCTATCTGCAAGAGATCTTTTGTCTTTGTAAAATTACTACAGCATCCAATTTTTTTTTCTTCTGAAAATATAGCTCACTTTGATTGTGGGCAGGGATTCTGACATTTGGCAGCCAAACACTTGTGCATACGTCTGTCACACATAAACCTCACTCTGAAAGTGCTGGGAAATAAAGAGCAGAGAACTCAGGCTTTGAAAACGTGCATGGAGAAAGAAACTACCAGTTATAAAGGACAAGTACCATGAATATATAAGAAAGATGTTAAGATGCTTTGGGAAATAGAGACTATTTTTTGTCCAACATCACTACAACTAGATTTTCCATTCCTGTAGCAGGTGCTGCCGCCTCTGGGAACACATCATGGTTGATGGGTTATTAATTGATTCTGTGAGAAAAGAATTAATCTATTTTCAATATCCACTTTTGGAAAAGATAGCAATCAGAGTAGCAAATGTAACACCATCAAGGACAGATGTCACACTTTGTAGAAAGTAGATCACAAGATCATCTATAAGCACCTTGGTGCTTCCTATATCAAGGTGCAAATGAGGAGCACTTTCCCAATTTCTGATTATATTTTTTTTTTTTAACTTCCATTCAAAGACTGATAATAGTCCACTAAACTATGTAAAAAAAGCCTATGAACATATTCCCTTTTTCTCCCAACAATTAGTATAAACTAAGCTTCACAGAAATACTCCATTTACTGGTATCTGGCACCCTTATATAAAATAATGTGTCATTTATCACCATGGCTTGTAATCTGAAAATATGACTGGGGAAATGAGAGAGACCAAAATAGCCTTTTACAGTCTGTAGGTGGCCAAAAAATTCTGCGGCTATATTCCATAATATTCCTTGATGCTGTGATGTATTTCTCAAGAGCTCTTGTCAATCCACTTAAAACTCTCACTCACATGGGCCCAAAGAGAGACATGGGGCTTGTTCAAACTGTAACAAAATGTACTTATACATTAAAACCCCTCTTTTTACATGTAAACAGGATATTAGCAATTCCATAAATTCTACACGAATTTTTACTTTGAAATTCTGGGCTTTTCAAATCATCTCAGGGCTTGGAGAATTTAAACCCATATAAACTGAAACCAGCAGAGAATCTCAAGTGAAACTGGGAAATTTAAAGTCTTAATATCATTCCTTAATCCTAAATTTTACACGTAGCCAGTATATCATGTTCAGTACTGTTATTATTTATGGTCGTCTATAAATGGCTTGCATCTCATTAATGGGTATTTTTAGCTTAGGAGAGAATTTGGGTAAAATTTTAACAAAGGATTTTAACCACTCTCAAGGAAATTATCAGCATCATCTGACTTGGTAGTTAATTTATTAAAATCAATTATCACAAATTAAAAGAGACAAGTAACAAATCATAGGCTATAAATAGTAGGATCTAAGAAATTTATCTATTATCTTTTTCTGTTTTATTCTTAACAAAAAAAAATTGTCTTTGCTTTCTCACAATTATCCTATTTCTTCACCAAAAGGAGATAAAATTCCCCTATGTGCATTTAAAAATCAATTGTACACATTGCAGAGTTTGATTTTTTCCCCATTTGGAAGAAAAATAACTCATAAAAACATAATTTGAAAATAACTGACATACATTCTGTAGGATTTATAACTCTCCATAAGAAAACGAAAATATAAAATGTTACTAAAGATGGGAAAGGATTTATTTCTGTTATCTTCACGATTTTTTGAAGTAATAGTAAAAAGATGAGACAGCATAATTCAAATCTGGGATGTGGTCTTCAAATAACTTAATTGTTTAAAGCATTTTGAAATATATGTGGATGCAGCTATAGTTTAGAAAAATGATTGGTATGTTCCTGGTATTAAAGATCATTTGTATATACTTGAGGCAATTTTTGTAGATGGAAGTCTCAGCTCTAGAGTTGAAGCCACTTTACGAAGTTTGGCTTAGGTACACAATTTCTCCCTTTAGAGATAATCCCTTGCAGATGAGTATTAGGACATGGTCTGCCCAGCATGTCCAACCTGGCCCAGGAATGTGCCTGTGGGAGGATGAAGAGAGCAAGGACTATTTAATCAGTAAATGCTTTCAGATGGCTCAGGTTTTTTCCACATTTGTAGCTCCCAGGGAGAAGAGATAAAAAGAAGCTGCTTCCACGGCTGCCAAAGAAGTGGAGGGGTGGTTCTGCCTGTGGATGAATGAGGCAAGCCTTCCCACCCTGGAGCTACCCCAGCATCCCTCCAAACCTTCAATAGAAAGGACAGCTGCTTCAGCTCAGATTTTTCTCCTCAGATCCACAACAGCAGTGTGGTGCTCTGTGAATGAATTCAATGTTTGCTCTAAATGCAAGAAATGGTGTCTGTACTGCAGAGAAGGGGATGTAGGTGTCTCTTGGTGTGGGGAACATGCTAGTGTATGCATGCTGAGCACTGTGCTGATACTCATTTCATATGAAAAAGTAAGAACCTGGCCTACTTGGACAGTCCTATAAAAGCTAAGTGGTTTTCTGTCACAATGCATGAGGGTTGCATGCATGACCTGCACCTAACCCTAGGGAAACCATCTGGGCTCTGGTAACTGTACCATTTTGTGTTGTTTCTTGCAGAAACTGACTATAGGTCAGAACTGTGTGACTTCACCGCATGAATAAGTCAAATACTCCAGATCCTTTGCTGCTGAATAAATAGGGATTGCTTTTCCATCAGTCTTGAAGTTTTGGGGGTTTTCCTACCTCTCCCAGCGATGGATTAACAGATCAACAGCTGTGAAATAGTTCCCAATATCGCTGTGTTCTTCTCCCACCACTCTTGATGCCATCTGCTGAACATGGACATGGTTCTTACTCAGACAGCTCCCAACAGTCCAGTCTTGTAGAGCTCTGTGATGCTGGCCTTTGCTCAGTCCTCATCCCATGTTGCACAGCCCTTTATTCTCAGCACAGCCTGTCTCCCCTGCCTTCAGGCCATCTTGGTTAGTTGTCTGTCAGAAAGGATACAGTTTGCTGCCTGAGTGTTTTTCCATGGTTTCCAGGGACCAAAATGGAGATAAAGGACAATAGTAGAAATGCAATTAAAAGCACACTTTTGGTTTGGTTGTTGTTTTTCTTTTTAAGCAGTCTACTTCATGTCAACTTCCCTGCTTCAGTCTGACACAAATTATGTAACTACCAGAACTTTATGTGGCTCCTATATCCATTCCTTGGAAAAAGCACACTTGGGGACTCCTCTGACTCTATGTGCTGCTCCAGAATTACAGCTGAGGGACTTGTAGGACGTACATTGCAGGACACCCTCCTGCAGGATGTCAGGGTGCTATGAGGCTCAGTGGCCCCTGGGGACCAGGCTGGTACAGTGATAAAGTCAGGTCCAAGGTCAAGCTGGGAAAAATGACTCGCAGATCAGGGTCAAGTGCCTTCAGGGCCCTTGTGGAAGATTCAAATAGAAAATACAGTTCACGTGTACTGCACCTCTTTACTTCTGAAGTAAATCTACTCCTGGGCATCCCTATCATGAAGGTTTTCTGTTCTGTAGATTTGTGTGCCAGATTATCTCTCATTATAAAAACATGAAGGCACCAAGCTGAAGCTTCAGCTCTGATACAGCATTTCCCAAGAGCTGTTGATTCCAAGGCAAAGCGAGCCCTTATGCAATTCCAGCACTGCTTTGCTCACAGGAAAAGCTACCCACAGCCTCTCATTCAGAAGTCATGAACAGGGTTTTTTTTTAATTAGTATAAGAAATGCACAATTTTTTAAAAAATTTTATACAGGGAAGAATATTTTTTCACGGTACCTTTGAAGTGTTCCTACTCAGAGGCATTCAGCAGCAATGAAACCTAGGAATGAATTTGGATTATCCACACTTGTATTTTACAGTAATAATCTGTCTTTCTATATGTTAACTCTCTGTAAATATTATATCTTTTTATTTTTTTTTTCCACAGAAATAAAATAAGGGATGGAATAAATGTGGTGGGTTTTTTCAAGTTATAGGTGAGATCTGCTAAAACTAAGAATGAAATCTGCATCCTCTGAGTCCCATATCAGTGCTCTGGTCTTGCTGTCTAAATTATCCTCCCCTTTCCTGGAGGAAACTTCCCCAACCCAGGCAATTGCAGGAAAGCCTTAGTCACACTTGCAGACAGGAAAGAAACAGAATTAATGTAGTATATATAAATTTAACCAAGCATTTTAGCAATTTCTTATAAAAGGAGGAAAAATAAATGCAGAATTGCAAAAAAAAAAAGCAAAAAATATTGCAGAAATATAGCCTTGAAATCTTGATACTGCATTTAATAATCCATTTTCTCTAAAAACAACATACAACCTATTTTCTGTCCTTGATGACGTGGAAGTTGTTCAGATGATCAATTTCTATCTGAATCTCAATTGCTGATTTTGTAAGTTTTCCTGGGTTTTACCCAGTAGCTATTCATTAGCTCATAAAGGCACTTCTTTTTCTTTTGCTACAGGTGTATGTAACAAAGTAATTAATTTTGTCTCTTCTGTACATATATAATTACTTTATTAGACTATGTTATCATAATGAAAGTTGACTGAGAAAAAAACTAAGTTCTATTTAAATAAACCAAATTGAGTTACTTATTTATTTCAAAAGAGTAAATTTGCTCTTAAATATATTCTGAATCTGTTTCTCCCTTAATAATACCTATCAAAAATGATCTGGTATTATTCACAGATGTGATGAAAATAGCCGTAATTTAATATGTACTCAAATATTAATTGCAGCTTGCTCATGATGAAAACAAACCACTTGTCAGTATGTAATAGCTGAACACTGTAGTTTTTATAGGTTAATTAGCTTTCAACATGGGTCTCAGCTTTTTTTAAAAAAAGAGAAGAGTAGGCATGCATCTCAAAGCATCTTACTTTTCATTGCACATTTTGCTTGGAGACTAAGTATAAATGGGTCACAGATCTATCACAAAGTTATTAAATCCTTAGGAAAACCCACCATGGGTAGGTTTGCATGGATATAAAATAAATATGAATTCCTGTCTTTTTTTCAACGTGGCAGTAGTCAGTGAGTTAGATTTTTATGCCAACATATTGTGAATGCTTTAAAGAAGTGTTAACTCTGTCTTTTATTTAATTTAAAAGGAGAAGATTGAGTTAACATTTGGGGTTAATGTTTGTTTCCCACTTTTGATTAATAGCTTGTAAAAGAAACAAAAATAAAACCATAAGATTTGCATGAAGTTTGGTAAAAAGCTAGCAGAGTTTTAAATATATACAATGCATGCATTTTGGAAATTAAATCTTTTGGGAATTTTTAAGTTATATAGGAAAAGAAATGGGGAGAAAGTACATTTTTATTTGGTAGGAAGTGCTGTGGTGTTGATAAAATATCTCAAAATTTTCCAGAGACATAGAAAATTCAGAAAAGCTGCCTTAACGCCTCCTTAACATCAGTGGAAAAGTTTATAATGTTTTCCTCTTTAATTTAGTATAGTGAAATTTTTTTCCTATCAAGATAAAAATTTAAGTATTCTTTATTCTGATAATATCCCTTTGTTTTGAGGCTTACTTCAAAATACAGTTCTGTAAATCTGAGTTGGTGTCATTGTGGCTCTCCACTAAAATGATAAATGATAAAATGATAAATTTGATAAATGTATTTTTTGATAAATTGCCTTTTTGGCAACCAAAGCATTATATCAAAACAAACAAAGAAACAAACAACACCTTCCCCCCCTGCCGCCCCCCTGCAAAAAAAAATGACTAATTCTGTTTTTAGAAAAAAACATGTACCAGTTTATGTAGTGCTCTGGCAAGGTGTTATGACTGATTGACATCTGAAACCAAGATAATATTGATGGGTGTTGATGTGTATCAAAGCTTCTCTGTGCCATTGTATCAAACTGAAGGCTGGAACAATCTTGATCAGCAGCTCCCATACAGGAGTTGATGTATAGTTGCCAATAGCCAAAAAATTTGCTTTCAACACCTTTAGCTGATTAGTTTGAGAGGCTTTACATTAGCATGCTGACTCCCTCTCTGCTGTGAGAAAAGATTGTTTACCTAAAGCCATTTCATGGAGAAAGACACATTTTGACAGACTGGAATACTGAGGGAAAAAAAAGGAGTCAAAGCTGAGATATGCCAATTGTTGTTATAAAGCTTACTTCTGATAAAAAGAGAGGGGTTCACATATGTAACCTATTCTTCAGGTCCTTACTGATACATCAGGAAAAAGTCTCTATCTGGTCTCTATGGTTCTCTTGTCTAAATTACAGGTTTTGCTTGTGGCTTCCTCTGGTCATGAAATGGTTTAATACTCCTGCATCACGGAGGAGAATCACTTAGGAGATACTTCACAGTCTCTTGTGATTAAGTACCCTATTAAAACTACAACCCAGACATGAAGATCCTGTAGAGAGACTCTGAAGGCTGACATTTGGAGTTAAAAAGAATCTTAGAAAACCTCTTACATCTGTCTGGCAAACTCAGATTTATTCACATCGACCCTCCTGAACTTGATCTTCAAGCCTGAGCAATAAGATCTTTCATGAAACTGCATTCCCCCAAGCCTCCTTAATATCACTAGCTCTTAGATAATGGGGCTTAAAGTCTAAAGACACCCCAAGATCTTTTCACCCTGAGCTATTTCACAGGCTTCACTAAGCTGCATGCTGCTCAAATAGTAATAGCTCAGATGCTGTCTTTAGGCTGTTTTCTTTTGATAGTCTAGTCAGTGAATCTCTCCTGTCCACAGTTGCTCATTCAAAGTGTGAAAACATGAACAGTTATTTATATATTCTATCCAGCTGTGTTTAAGACTCCAAGAAGGAAAGAGCAATAGTACAATGCAGAGCTCTTCAGAGAATTGGGAATAATTGTGGTAATTTTTTAATGGTGGATGGAGAGGGTCATGGGGAGCTGTGTGCATACATGCAGCATACACAGTACAGGTCCCTGACAGTCAGCAACCATGGCTCTACTATTCTGAATACAGCAAAATACTCTAGTTGCACAAGAGCTCTGAACTACTGATTGCTAAACTGTTAGTGTTGTTTTCACAAAGTGTCTTTAATTCACATGTAAATAATAAATAAAACCATTACTTCTTAAAAGAATTTACACTACATGAAGCATAAATATCCAATGATACCTGAATAAAACATTTCATAAGTGTTTCAATGCTGACAGCACAAACATCAGTTATGTAATCTATATATTGTACTTCTGTGAACAAATGTCTTCCAAAATATGAAAATGCCATGTAGTGGCAAGTTGAAAATCTGGTTGGAAATGCTGAGAATATGTGGACTTGTGATTTAAAATGTTGTCTACAAACAAAAGAAAACCTATTAGACTCATGACTCTTTTGGGCACATTCTTTACCAACAATGACAGTTGTGCTTGC
>VXBN01007934.1:1151653-1299471 GCA_013397395.1 Sinosuthora webbiana | reverse complement strand
TTCCAGGACGGAGGCTTTTTTAAATATTAACAAAAAAAAAAAAAAAAAAAAAAAAAAAAAAAAAAAAGAGGCAAAATGTCTTATTCTTTTAAAACTTCCAAATAGAAGATTTTTAAAGTATATCTGACAGTTGGTTTGTATTTATAAAATGGCTTTTAAAAGCAATAACTGTTCATCATGTGTGACACTGATGTGGTTCCATATAGGTGTGTCTTAGACGATGAATAATTCTTTGTAATTACAAACTGGGTATTCATTTGGGATTACAACTTAACATTATTACTGTGAGTTTATAAATTAATCCCACTAAGTTCATCAAAGAAAAAAAATCTGAGAAATTAAAATTGCTACTTTTTCTCTAAGTCAGTTCTATGAAAGTGTTTCATCAATTAGAAATTTTACTAAAAAACCTCAATTAGAGAGTTCCCTATAGTAAAAACCATAGTATAGCAAACAAAATGCAATGTGGTTTTAGTGTTACAGCACTTAATAAAGAAAAAAACTTTTCTCCATGAATATTGAGAAATTGCTGCATTAATATTTTTTCACATGCTAAAAAATTAAGAGGGAATCTTATATTTGTGTCTATGATTTTGATTCAAAGACTACTTGAATCAATGGAAATTATTCTCCACTTATACATAATTGCCTGATGGTCTAGAAGTATTGGTTTTCTGATCTATTTAGTTTGAGGATGAAAGACCTGGTCTGACATTGTCAGGAAGAGGGTCTTGAAACCCTCACCATTTCTCTGACAACCAAGCAACAGGCCTCCTGTTTCAAGAAGGTCCCATTTTATAGTCAAAATGAACATTTCAAAAGAATTTCAATTAGCAGAAATATCCACTTGTTATGGAGTGGTTGAAAAACAAATCCCCAAACCTCAGAAGCTGCTGTGAAACAAAATTGTTGTCAGCTCTGCTATTAGCCACAAAGGGCTTTGAATCAGACCCATTATCCCTTTAATCTCTTTATGTGTTTCCCATGAGCAGGGGACAAAAATGAAAATGAAAAGCTCTGTGCATCAGTGACCTAGATCAGACTGCTGAGTTCATAGCTAGAACAGTAAAATATCAGTGTCCAAGTTCTCCTTCTGCCAACAAGTCCTGAGATAACAGGAAAGGACAATACAAAAGGAAGATATGTGTGGGGTGTGGCATAAGTATTTATTTCCTTATAGAAAAATGTACTTAAAATGTATATAAGATTTTATCCCTATTTAGTGGCAAACCATGAAGAACTGGAAGCACCACTGCTGCCTCCTAGTTCCCAAAATTATTTCCTAAAAATCTACTGAAAATGCTGTAAAGCAAACCAAAATATTAGGCAGCTCTGCCTTGGAACTGCTTCTGAAAGGCATGAGTAACCTCCTTCCTTCAGAAGGGGGCAACATTAGTTATCTTCCATCCAGGCTGACAGCTGCTATAATCATTCCTGTAATTTAAAGGCCTAGCTTACTGACTTCTGTGTAGGGAACACCAATAGGTATCTGTGGGAGGGGTGGGGGATTACAGACAGATGTCTAGCAATTTATAACACTTTTTATTCTTCAGGTTCTGAAAGACATATTTATGTCTTAGCTATATATCCATACCTAAACTGAGTCACTTGTGGTGGTGAATCCGAATGTCAGATTACCTGTTAGTTTTTGGCACATGATGCAGTAACTGGAACAATTCCTTATGCTTAGAAGATGAGATGCTCACTTTGTGAGTACTGGAAACTATAGTAAGTACCAGTTTCTTATTAATGATGATCACTATGCATTTATTTATTCGGTATTTGGCAGGCACAGAGAAATGAATGCAAACAGCTGTAGCAGAAAACTGAAAAATTGTCTACTAGCATTGTGATAGTAACAGTCACAACAGCTTTGTTACTATGTTTCAAAACCTGTAAGACAGTGAGAGTGTCAATATTCATCCCTTAGCAAAAGGGATTGTATGTGCAGAGTACTCTAGAATCACATTTGAATGTTCTGTTTAATACGCTATAAATGATCTATCCTTTTTATCTCCTTTTCAAAATACTAACAAAATTAAAGTTGTCCTGCTGTTTTGCCTAAAAGAGTCATTTTAATTCAGATGTCATCAGTGATATCTGTTGTTCAACAAATGAGAGAAAAACCAATATGTTCCAGATCTTTTTAGAAAGAATTTGGATATGATTGAAGTCTCTGTAGATAAGGATTTTGTGTTTGAAAAGTACAAAGAGATATAAAGACAAATGATTCAGTATCTCAGTATCTGTAGAAGATGCAATAGGAACAATAAATAAATAATTTCACCAAGAGAAAAATGTTCTTTTTTTGATTATGCATTTTGCCAACAGCTTTAAGCAATATATGTGCTATCAGAACACATTCTTTTTCTAATGAGTAATATTGATGTCTATCATTAAAAAAGCCAGTCAAGTCACACACACAGACATACACGAGTGCATCTGTAACATAATTTTCATAGATGCAAAAAAACCTATGAATTACATATTAACCCTACACATGTATAAGACCTTTTTGGTCCTTGAAAAAAATATTCAGTGTAACATTATTATTAGATGATGTCTGAATTATGCTGAAGTTACACTGAGAGAAAATGAGATGAACCAAACCCTTTGACTCTTTCTTTTACTGCCTTTTGATTTAGCCTAGTAAAATGGATGTTGCATTTACAAGGTTTTACTGGCTCTATTTTTTTAAAGAAAGAAAGATGTCTCTGCAGTAGTGCTGTCAGAGTCCTGTAGACTGTGCACTTAGGCTGTGTCTGAAGAGCACAGCTGATGATCATCCTTGCATGCCTGAAGTCCCAATCCTCAGACACTGATCACAGATGTGATGCTGCTCCCCCTGGCCTGATCACCCACCCACTCCTTCTTACCCTTGGTGATGAGGACATAGGGGAGTGAGAGAAGTTGGTGCAATTCTGGGCCTGTCTCTGATATTATCTGAGGTCCTGCTGAGCAAACACATTCTTTGGACAATCTCCTTAAGCCCATTGGAGTCACTGGGAATTTTTTAACCAAACACCTATCTTGAATTCTGCATATGACAGTAGAAGTCAGACTAGTAGACATTGAAAGGAAATGTTTAACTCAGAAGACAAGTATACTTACTCTAAACCACAAGTACTCAAATGGCCTTAGGCTCTGAGAATTATCAGAGTACTTTAAGACCAAGATCTGTATTTGTTATGCCATAAATATTAAATTTTATATTATTTTAGTAGCTCTTTTGATTTTGACCATTTACAACAAGCTAAAGCTTGGTCTTGGAAAAAAAATCCAGACAGAAACTTGGAATATATAAGTCATACTAAAAAAATACATTTCAGTTTCATCAGCTTATAGATTTCAAATGGAAGTCTGTTCATTAAAATGTTCTTAGTAACACAATGTTAATTTTCATATAGCAGAGAAGGCGGTAGATTCATTGCTGAATGACAGTTAGTAATTGATCTAGTTTCAAATTCCACTGGTGCTGAGAATAGTCTGTAATGTTGCTTAATCTGTTAAAAATTGCCAAAAATAGTTTATTTGCAGAGTTTCCAAATCCCAGTAATACATATGCTATTTTCATCAAAATTTACACAGTTGCTTCTGTCTAGATAGATAATTAAAACTTGAAAGATAAGATAACTCCCAACCAATGCAAAATTTTTCTAGATTTAGGCCACATCATTATAATCAGTACTTGTTATATTTAATGTCTTTTTTGACCTGATTTGATAACTGACATACTGAGATCTCAAGCTATTATGCTACTACCTCATTTCATCTTTGTTAGGGAATCAAATAATTAAATAGGAGTAAATGTTAAATCCAGACAAGATCTTTTTATTAGTTTATTAGTTATGCAAAATCTTCAACTGCTGTGACCACTCATGTTCAAGAATTTTAAAAAATAAATTATGGTCTTCTGTTTTAGGACCAGTCTCTGAACAATTTCAAATGGAACACTATTAAAAAAATAACAGAAGCTGATTGATTAAAACTTTTCCAGTGACACAGAGCAGCTTGGCTGAGCATGGCTTATCCCTTTATTAATGTAACATATTCACTATTCTGATTTAAAATGCACTATTTTAATTTTGGGGACACCTTTTGTAGTAAGTAGTAGTCTCTAAATACTTACCCACAAAGCTGCTTACAGCAGGCTGCCTAAATTATATGAGGATAGTCTGTGTCTCATTGCACAGAAATACTCCTTTTATTAGTACAACCAATAAAAACTGAGATACTGTATGACAGCTTTGAAAATTGTTAATAATTAGAATCCAGTAAATTACTGCTGTGTCATGATTCTGATCCCTGTACAGTCATCCTCACCTTGAGAGTATCTCAGACTAAAAGTAAAGAAAGAAGAAAGAAGATTTGATTTGGATCCATTGCCTTTGGGAAGATGATGGTGGAAGTAAGAACACGAATGGTGTGTTTCTTCCTTGGGGGTTTGTCAATAGCTGTGTTACAGCCAACACTAGAACTGTCTGATAAATGAGTCATTAAGAATTCAACTTCGAGACAGGGAGCTAAGTTTTTCTGCAGATGCTGAACAGCCAAAACAATCCCAAAGAGAGGTAGATGACATTAGGCATAAATGTATAAAAGCTTCTTTGCAACAAAGATGGGAGAAATCATAGGACGCCAGCTACCAAGTGGAGTGAGTGAGAAAGTGTAATTGTCTTTGGTTAGAAAAGATATGCCTTCCCATAGCATTTTCCTCCTGTGGGTTTTTATTAAACCCTACCAAGAGCTTAAAAATACAGTCCTGCAAGTCCATCTCAACAGACAATTTTAAAGACATGTGACACCATTTCTGAAATATGGTTGCGTACATCATTAAGGTAAGAAAACCAACCAAAATTTGTAGATTTAGAACTGCAAGGGGCTGTTTTACTTCTAGTAAAAAAGGTGAACTGTCATCAGATAGAGTCTCACTTAAGGTACCAAATGGTTCATTTTTGAAGGAGAATATAATTATCTCAGATTTACTCCCTGTATTTTCTGGCATGAAGTAAACCCAAAAATACATATACAAGGTTGTATTAAATATTCATGGATGCCTACAATGTGAAAAAACTTTCCTTACAGCAATCCGTCTTGCCAACCTCCTTTTAACTTTTTGCGCAATATATATAGCTAGCAGATCATATCAGAGGTTGATAGGAAGACCAGTAAGAACTTTAATAGGAAGGAAAAAAAAAATCCCACTAAAAATGTAGGATATAATATTATTTCAAAAAAAAAAAAAAAAAAAGGTTAGGTGAGCAATAGTTACTTGACAGTAAAAGCCAGATTACTTTCAACTGCAGCTGCATTTCATGTATCTTACTTTGAAAGCAAAATACCTCAGCAGTAGACTCTGTTAACAATGATTATCCGAGAAAAACTTGAATATATATTCTCACAAAGAGAAATGGCATTATTATTACCTAGACCATAAAAGTCCACCTCCCATTTCTTTGCCCTGGGCCCATATTAAGAAGGGAACAAAAATAAGGATAAAACATAACCAACGATTTTTAAACAATGTCCTTGAATATCCTCTTTGGAAGAACAAGCAAATATAATTATAGCTACGCAGAAAAGACTTTTTCCAAGTTTCCAAAATTGAAAGCACGAGAAAAAAATTATTTTTCAAATTGCCCAAAGATGTGAAAAACATTTGTATAACACATAACATGTGATGCCCACATTGCAGAGGGTAACCATCATTGAGAAGTGGCAGAATATACTGAGGGGCTTTCTCAGAACTGAACTATGAGCTCAAATCTGGACAACTTTGATCATGATGGGAATGTGATATCAGGTGATCTGATGAACTGACACTTTGTAAAATAAAGCACTTAGTGAATCCAAAACCAAGCAGTCTTCATTTTTCCCTTAATAGCCATGAAAATAGAGGATTGTGAGTGTGCAGTGACTTCCATTCAATTATAAGAAACCATAAGTTCATCGAGATGTTAGAAATAACAAACTCAGTACCATGACAATTAAGCTGAAAAATAAAGTTCTAGCTTGTATCTATGGATATTACTGATCTGTGGAAAAGCATTTTATTCAGTTTCTCATCTGAAGCTGCAAAGGGATTTCCATGCATATTTATTTGGCTATAAGAATCTTTTTTGTTCTTTCCAGAAACTAGCAATTAGGACTACAAAAGACATAACAGAGTGTTGTGCTACACCTGTCTTACTCCAGCAATCCAGCTGTTCTGGTGATAATGGGTACTCAGTGTGGAGGATGTGATTGCCAGGATGGAAGGCAGTCTGCAGGATGCAGGTGCTCTCATCTCACTTCTGCCTACAATCCTCTCTGTGCCCAGGAGCCCACACAGTCACCAAGGAGGTTAGGATGAATATATCTCAGGATGGTATTGGCTTCCACAAAGAAAGATGAAAGGATCCTGACAGCACTGAGGTGTTGAAGGCAGCTTCTGAGCACAGGGTAGGTTGTGGCCCATTCTCTGCATCACTCTAATTTTACAAGCAGTTTTAAACTGTCATGTAATGAGTCCCTGTGCAAGATATGTTATCCTGGTGTGAGGTATTGTATTTAGCTAAAGCATCTGGGTTGCACATGAAACATCAGTGTTTTCCAGAATGAAGGCACTGAATGAAATGTGTGGAAGGTGGGAAATACCACATGGCCTTTCATAGACAACCCCTATTGGTGCAAAAAACAAATACTTTTTGTAACATATATGTATCTTTCTGGTAACATTATAGTTATTTTCTTTGTATCAAAGGCTTTAGAACATGAAGGCTTGATCATCTGTGTAACATTGCATGTTACTGTCTGCTAACAATGCAAATAGCTCACATTTACTTTGACCTTCTAAACAAGTCAAGATTGCTTCAAGATTCAAGAAAAACTTCAAGATTCCAAAAGCTCAGATTTTGGAAAACAGTGCTTTTTTCCAGAAACATTTATGATTGCTAGTCACATATCTATGCTGAATTTCTGTCATGAGGATTTTGAGATCCTTTGACAAGAATGGATTTGATCTATTGGTGTGTATAGATGCTCAGATAAAAGAGTGTCACTATGAAGGTAATAAGTGTCCTGAAAAGAGTCCTAAGCAAACAGATTGATTAGAAAATTTGACTTCTACAAGCAAGCAAACAGGAAAGAGTTTGAGTCATTGGTCTCAATTTTAGCACAAAGTCAGTCTATCCAGGAAAGGCAAGAAGAACTTTTTTGTGTAGAAAGGATGGGGGAAATAGCAGAATTAAAGCACTCTCTGAAGAATTGTAATAAGAGTATGCTGCGGTATGCAAGATATATATATATATATCTCAAGAATGAGAGCCAGTCTGGGTGACAAGATGAAGTAAGGTAATGTGCAGCTGAAAATGCCATAGAATGAAAATCTGAAATAATGATGATTCAGTACTTACATATAGTCCAGACGAGCAAAAAGCAACAATGAGCACTGATGTCCCATACTTCATTTCACTCCTGTGTTTCTCATTTTTTAAATATGTATCACCTATTTATATTTTTCTGTTTATTTTTTCTCCTTGGAGAAAATAATAAACCTAATAGTACTGATGATAATAACAATAACAACAACAACAATAACAATAGTAATAACAATGAAAAGGAAAGACAGGCAGAAGACAAAAACCCCAATGACAGATGATGCACTATAAAATCCCTTGCCACCTGCTGCCCCCTACCCAACTCATTCCCCAACAGCAATCATCCCCAGCAAGCTCCCCTCAACTTATTTACTGAGCATGACACTCTACAGTATGGAAAATCCCTTTGTCCAATTAAAATCAGCTGTCCTGGCCATGTTCCCTCCCAGCTTATTGTGCGCCTCTTCACTGGCAGAGTAAGAGATTCTGAAAACTCCTTGACTCTAGAACTTAGCAACAACTAAAACTTCATTGTCTTATCAAGATTGTTCTCATATTAAATCCAAAACACAGCAGCTACTAAGAAGAAAATTAACTCTATCCCAGCCAAAACCAGGGCACCATTAATTTGGTAGAATATCAGAGCCTAAGAACTCTGGAGGGACTAATAATTATGCTATAGTGTTCCAAGCTTCTTTGTATTTTTAAAGAATAGAGTAGCACAATACTTCCCTCTTTGTATTTTTAAGCAGCAAGTTGTATCAGTGAAAAGTGAGAAAAGGCATGTTCTATATCATCTGCACTGTTTCCAGCAGCCTATAATTTTCTTATCTCTCCAGCTCTTTCTTAGGTCCCAGTCCTGATACATGAGCATTAGTTGACTCCCAAGCTCTCAGTTGGTACAAAGCAGGAGATCCTACCAAAACAAAGCCTAGGCATGGTTTTTTGAGAAGGTATTTTCCACATGGAAGTTGAGAAAGCAAGTGACTGAAGTCCAATTGCTGAGGCTGTGCTCTGTCCTCCCACACAGTGCCAGGGGCTGTGCATCACTGCAGTCCTCCATGCTCCTGGTTCACAGCATAAACACCCCACTGTTCTGGAAGGTAACACAGACCTTACACTGTTTGGCACATTTCAGATTCAGAAAAAAAGCCCACACAAATAAAGAAAACTGTGTCTTATGATGACAGTGGCACTCCTTCAAGCTTCCAGAGGACCATCTGCCAATGTTTTCATAGTTCAAGTTCAGCTCCCAGTCCACACAGCCTGACTGAGGATCTGTTCCTTAGCAGGATATGTGGGCATGCTAAAGAGCCCCATGCTCTTTAGGATGGGGCTTCAAAATATTACCCACAATGTGCCCCAGTGGCCACTGTAAAAGTATTATCAGTAGCTCTGTAACTCATGATTTAGACCACAAATCAGTATATTTTACAGCTCTAAGTCTCTTAAATATATTATGTTATTGATAATGGTGGTGATGATGATATTAATAGTAGTGATAATAATATATATTGAACACAAACCAGTGTATTTTACAGCTAAGTCTCTTAAAGATATTATGCTAAATGATAATGATGATGATGATATTAATAATAGTGATAATAATTTATTGTATGATAATTATAGTGCTAATTATATCAGTAGTAGTAATAGTGCTACTAATAATACTAGTACTATTGCCACTAATAAAGACTATCTAGGTTTTCCTTCGCTTTATTTCTGAGCAGGATATACATAGTAGGCTGAAGGACCCCAAGTAGACTTAAGCTTTCATTTCAAAGAGTGCTTTACTCTTAGTGGAGTCTTTCCTATCCCACATATTTCACTATTTGGAATAATGTATCTTCAGGATCCAGGCCATTGAATAATTTTCCTCAAGAAAGTATGATTTTATTTACATATCTCTATCTCACCAAGGCAGTTGAATATTTGCTTAATCCTGTTCAAACAATTCTGTGTTAATGCAAATAAGAATATGAGGGAACTTTAATAACATAAACTGCTCCTAGTATTTTATTCCCCAAGGTGACTATACACATAGTGTTCATAATATCAGTATTTAACCCCCCAGTTATATACTGTTATCCAGCAGATGATGTAGAGTCCATTATGAGTGTGGTTGGACTTCCCTGAAATTTGAAGCTACCTCTTGCAGTCTACTACTCATCAAATTGTTGGACAGTCCAGGTTGGATGTGAGCTCGAAAGATCATCTGGTCCAACCTTTCATTGGAAGTGGGGCTTAAATGATACTCTCAAGTATCCTATCTTTTTACCTCACTATTCATTATTGACATTAATGCGCAATAATGCAGTATAAATCCTAAAAACCAGAATTTTCTAAGCAGTATTTCTGAGTCTCAGTTGCATCACAGATTTTGAAATATATATTAACGTTTTGGTTTTGCTGTTGTTCTGTTTTATTTTTAATCTTAGATTATGGGAATGCCTTTGGATGGTTTGTCTTGATTATCACAGGTCAGGAATAGCTGCAGCTCAGAGATGTGAATTCTTGACTAACATAAGTATCTAGTCACTTCCATTTAATTTATATACCTAGGATTAGAGGTAACTTTGAAAACTTAAGCCCTATCCTCAAAATTATTTTTTATCAAATTGATTGGCGTTAAACTCAATAGAGTACATCAACAATCCCTTTTAAAACATAAATTATTAAATGCTTCAGGTGAGTCATTGTAATTCATGCTTTTAACTGCAGCAAAGTCAAATTTTTAAAATACATTGAACATATTTTAATTGGACTCTTTATGGCAATGCCTCAGGCTTTGATAAAAATTCACAACTACAAGACATAAATGACACTGATAAATTCACTGGGTGACAGGCTGAAATAAAAAACAGAGGTGAAATTTCAAAATGTGAAAGGCTTCCAAATTTGTGTCTCTATCTAGCAATAAATCCATAGTTAAAAGTAACAAATAGTATTTCCAGGACTGATGCAAAAAGAGATCATCTCTTCTTTCCAAGGGTGAAGCAGAATATTCAGAAAACGAGAGAAAAAATTAATTAGAATTATCAGCTCCATTGAATTAACTAAATGGTCAAGAAGAGGAAATTTCCACATAATGCCTGCCAGATTCTGTGTCTGTGGGACCTGATTTCTAATTCTCTTACAGGAATAAGTCCATGAAAGTAAATTGCTGAAATCAAATATGGTTGTTAATCTTAATCTCCTCAACCTTCCTTTGTCCTACACATATAAGCCTCTGAGAAATCAGGTATTTGGGGACTTGGAGTCAGTGTGCCATGTATCTGGATAGCATAATCATATTTTACATCTGGAAAAAAATAAATTACTTTCATGGGAAAAAGGAAGAGCTGTAACATTCTGCAAAATAAGAAAGCAACCATTTGTGGATTGCAGGATACCAAGAAAGAAAGAAAAGCATCTTCTTAGAGCTTCCTTGTTTTCAAGCTAGAATAGAGCTAGATGAGTCTTTTGCATAACGAAATATTAATGGTTATATGAATATGTATTTTAAATGTTTGCTTAAATGATGAACAGGATGGCATTAAAAAAATGCAATGCTCTGAACAAAGCTCCTGTGATGGTAATTATATCTAGTACATTACCTCATAAAAAGCAGTCCATTTGTGTAAGAGAATTAATCTTCAGTTTGAGAATTGTGTGGGTGTACACAAAATAACAAATAAAGAGCTACACTTCTGCTACTCTGTCAAAAAGCTTTGGTGGAAAAGTCCCCTCAGAGAAAATTTTAGTCTTCTAAATGTTGAATTATTCCCAGATTTTCAGCCAACCATTAAAGTTCATTAGAGTGCTGAATGTTGCATGTTCTGCATCTAGTCACATACATACCATTTGTAAATGTTTATTAAAATCTCTAAGATATATTTGAAGTTTCCACTGAAAAATCTATTAACAGCCCAAATTCTTCTGAAGCATCAAGTTTTGGATGGGATAATGAGGAATTAAATATCAAGTAATTGTAATTTAAACATCTTTTAAAATTAGTATCTTTTCTGTTTCTTCCTAAGAGTCTATCACCAAATTTCCTTCAGTCCAGTTAAGAATGAATTGTCAGACAAATGAACAAGTTTAAGAACTGTTGTAAATTAAGGTGTTCTTTTGAACCAGAGCTGAAAACTTAAAATTACATGTTTCATCAGTGCCTACCCCTGAGCCATGACTGACATAAAAACTGTTCTCTTTGGGGTAAGGTGCTCATGCCTTTAAGGACAGCCACAGCAGCTGCCAAGTTTTCTAGACATAACTATTATTATTTCTCGTGATGCTTTTAGGACAGACAGGCAACACATTCTCCAAGTTTACCAAAAGAGTTTGTTCCAAGACCTAAATCCATTTTTAAGACCTTAAAGTCATTGCCAAGCATAGCAGTTCAAAAACCCTCTCCTGCTCTCGCCTCTCCTCATTTGAAAATGTTTTGATCATCATGAATTCTGGCAACTGTGATACTTAGTAACCTGCAGATGAGATTAATGACTAAATGAGTCTTAGTTCTGAAAATGCTTCAGGGTCATGCCAGATAAGGAACAAATGTTGTATAGTGAGTTTTCTTTTGCCCTGTCAGTAGGAAGAAGAATTGCAACAATCTACCCAGAGAAGTGGTTGAGTCACCATCCCTGGAGGTGTTTAAAAGATGTGCAGATGTGGCACCTGGGGACATGGTTCAGGGGTGGAATTGGCAGTGCTGTGTTTATTGTTGCACTTGATGATCTTAAAAGTTTTTTCTAACCTTCATGATTCTATGACTCTATTACAATATTGTCACCCTATTGTCTTCTGTCATATAACAGCTTGTATATGTAGAAACCTTTTTAAAACTATGCCTATTTTGCACCTATGTTCATAAAAATTAAACTAACAAAGTAAAAACACTAATCATAGTATTTCTTCTTCCAAGGCCAACTTTTAAAATAATTCCCTGAAACAGATGTTTCCTGAATGATGCTTGACCTCAGAATGTACCAGGTTATTCAAAATAACCTCAGGGCTACCACAGAATTTGAATTTAAATTGTAAGATTATTTTAAAAATTGTGATTTTATTGTCCAAATAATGCTTTTCATTATTAAAAATACGCCTTTATTTTTCTAGAAATATGAACAAATGCAATGGTATTATAAGAGAAAGCAAAAGCTGAAAGACCCTAATTCAGATAACAGGTAATTCTCTGAAAATATGTAAAAAAGAGGAATAAACTCCATAAAAATGATACATTTTTGTTTCAAATTGTGCACTATAAAACGTTGAAATAAATTGAGTCTCTTCTCATCCTTAGCACTGCTTTTTTCCATTTAATCTGAATAGTATTTGCTTATCTTATTACTTTACAAAATTACAGGTTTGTTTTAATCAGTACTACAGCTAAGCATATAAGATCTGTCAAAACACCACGGAGTAGGTAATGGAGAGGAAAAGAACATTTCAAATGAACTTTCAATGACAATAGAATTTTCAAGATATTTTTAAACAACACTAAAAAATGCTGCAAAAGACTTTTTGCTCATGTCATACTGGCATATAATTTGATCAAAGTTGTATTTCTTTAAAATGTGTGTAATGGTCACTCATTTTAAAATTATCCTGTATGTCCTACATTTTGTTACATACCATTCCTTCTATCAGTTTTTCTGCAGTGCTTAAAAGAAGCTTCATGTATGATTTTATCAAATGTTATCTTCTTTCTTTTACTCTGCAGAAAAAACAATATCCACAGCTTTCTTATTGTGTTGGCTTTATGCAATGTGTTCTTCTATTCCTACATTTTCTTATTCTCTAATATCAGCGCTGACTTAAACAGCTTTCTTTACAACTAATCTACTGTTTTGTGTTTTAAGTGAAAGGGATTCAGTCCCTACGTTCAGTGTGCATGTAAGCACACAGAGTAAACGCCACCACTTATGAAGAAATGTTTCTGAATTATTGGAGGGGAAAAAAATCAATTTTTAAGACCACGTGCAACTGGGCAAAACTGGCCTTTCATATTTGATCAAAGTGGATACTTTTATACTATTTAGTTTACTGTCTATAAGTTATTATTGCAAAAGCTAAGTTAGCATTATAAATCAAATAAAAATTACAGTTCACGTCACGCAGGAATAAAATATTGTTCTAAGAATTTTGAGTGCTTATTTTTTCAAGCATGGAGAAAAAAGAACAGTAATAATAAGATGTTCTTCCCTAGATATTGCTAGTATTCCACATTATGCTTTTATATGATAACTTTTACATAGAAGATCTTTTGATGTTATTAAACCTCACAGATGGCAGGTATTGCTCCCAGTCTTTTATAACTGCTGTGACTTGCAGTACGTATGGAGAGATTTTTCTATCAGTGCCTGCTTAGCTTCTTCTCTGGAGAAAATCAGTCTTCTTCCCAGGCAAAATTATTCCTCACAAATTTCTCTGCCTTGGTTCCCAAGGTATCTTTTAGTAAGATAGTATGATATGCCCTCCTGGATTTGTGCTAATAACAGAAGAAATGCCATTATTATCAAATGCATAAGCATGAGTTTTATCATATCCAACTTAAACCACCTAACATGTAGGTACCTGATCTATCATAATAATGTAGATAAATTCACAGAGAGTGAGACATCTCCAAAGGACAATTCATCTTATGCACTGTGAATACCTACCCAGGGATGAGAATAGTAGCACTGAAGAAGTTCATTTATCTCCATTGAAGGAATCCACATCACTAGCATAGATTAGGCAGCTAATTTTTAGGTGGCTAATACTGGCTGAGATGATTCAACCCAGGTGATGAAGTAGCATTGTAAGTCACTGTCCAAGTTCTCTGTATTATGCAGTAGCTGTAACTCCTGCTGATATTACTTTATCTAATCAGCAACCAGTTCCACTATAATGTATGTGGGTAGGAAATTTAGAATTAGAAATATCATCAACTGAAGCCTTTCTTTCTTGTAAGTTTTTTGTTTATTTTTGCTAAGCAGAAACTGGCTTTGTGTTTGTATAATTTCTCTCCTTCTCATGTCCTGAGCTGGTTCTAGATTATCCATCTTTTTGTGCTAGAATGAGGAATTATTCTAAATGTAATACAACACGTCAGAATAGTCTGATAGCTTCCAGATGAAAGACCATATAGTCTCTTAGCTGTACTCTTCACGAGTCTTTGATGTATTATTTCCTCCCAGCCTGCATGCTACAAAACTACAATCGAGGGGCTGAATTTTGGTTTTCTTCTGGTTGGCAGTCAGATCTATGGCAGGTTAGCACATGACGGCCTTTAATTTTTGGCAAAATATTGCTATTCTGCACAACAGTAAAGTGATATAGATTGAGCTGGAAAAAACCCAATGATAGTCAATATATTGTGCCAGAATGTCCTTTTTTTTACTGTCAGTCATCTCCTGTCTTATTTGTAGGGGTTTGGATTTTAAAAAAATTTAATGTTCAAATATTCTATGTTCAAGTGTCTTACATTCTGTGGAGAAGAGCCATGAATTTGGGCACATGTCCTTGGAACAGAGATTTATTGCTTCATGGTGTCACCAATAATGCACCTCTCTGTGATTCAGGGTTTCGCTAAGGTTGAGGTAGTTTTTCTAATTCCTTATTCTGCTGGTCCCCTTACAGTTAGGGTTGAATAAACCACAAACCCAATAGCCCCAGGAAGGGGCTCAGCAAAAGCCTGATTTTACTGCTTCCCTTAGGGTTAAGGTTATGATTAGGGGTAGGCTTGAAAAAACAGCAAAGCCCACGGCTCCAAGGACACTGCAACTACAAAAGGCATGCCTAGCGAAGCATGGCACTGCCTTAGCATTGCCCCATCAGAAAATTTAATCTTCAAACCAGCCACAGGCTGGGTACAAGTGGCTTAGAACAAGCCTGACTTTTGTCGCCCTGATCCTTTTCAGCCTTCTGATGTTTGCATTTTTGTAGTGGAGTTTCTCACAGATTTTCATGTAAACAAAGTGATGTTTAGATTCCTCTCTGGAGGAGGGACAATCGATGGACTTCTAGTTTGACCCATGTGGTGGGACAGGTGTCAACCTCATCCTCCAATCCATGCTCATTGTCCAAAATCTATATAAGCTGAAGTAGAAAAACAAACTTCCCTCTTTTTGCCCTGACAACTTGACTGTGTGTGTGTCATTCGTTTAGTGTCCTATAGTGACAGACTTTACTGCTCCCCTTTGGGTAAGGGTTCAGAAAACCACAAAGCCTAGAGCTCTAGGTACATTGTGACTCCAAAAGGTGTGCCAAGGGGAGCACAGCACAGCCCCAACATTGCTCCCTCCACATTTTTCTGCTTTGCACCAGCATCAGCCAAATGCTCTGTTTAGTTCTTGGCTCAGGGTTAGGGTTAGGCTTAGGGTTAAGGTTGAGAAAACCACAAAGTCCAGAGCTCCAGGCACACTGCGGCTGCAAATGGCATGCCAAGGGGAGCATGGCGTTGCCCCAGCATTCCTCCCTCCACACCTTTCTGCTTTCCACCACTCATGTGCTTTGCATCTCAGCAAATTGCTGCTTTTACTGCTCTGCCTAGTTTAAGGCTTAGACTTGAGGTTAGGCTTGAGAAAACCATAGAGCCTAGACCTCCAGGGATGTTGCAACCCCAAAAGGCATCTAAAGAGGAGCACTTCATGTCATCCCATTACATTTGATAACAACCACTTCATTTCACAATTATCTTTTATTTCTTTAAATTGAATTTCATTTCATTAGAAGTCCACCCTAGCAAGCTAGTTTCACTTTTTTCAATATCTTAGAGATTTCATTTCCTTCATGAAAGGAAATGAGATCTTGCAATTTTAAAGAGTAGCAATTCAACAAGGCTTGGTCCATTTCTCTGCACCTCTTGTCATCCCATGCCATTTTATTGTTTTCACTTCCGGTTCAGAATTTTCTCTTTCTATTTTAGCATTTCATTTAATCACTCTCTTCACCTGTCCATTCACTCCATTGCATTTCCTGATTTCAGCATTTCAATGCGTATAATTATGGCAAGTTTTGGTCCTTTCCACTGTTTCTCATTTAACCTCAGTCCATTTTGTTATAGTCACTCTATTTACAAATTTTCTATTTGTTTTCAGTTGCATTTTATTTGTTAATATCTCCTCCCCCATTCACTTTTATTGTTTTCTCTTCCATTCAGAATTTTCTTTTTTTCTTTTAGCATTTCATTTCTTCAGTTCCTTCTCCTGTCTCTTTGTTTACTTTTCTTTCCTTATTTTGGGATTTCAGTGTAATTTTGCAAGTTTTGGTGCATTTCCCCGCACCTCATTTCATCTCTTTACATTTTGTTGTAATCACTCAATTTCTAAATTTCCTGGTTTTTTTCAGTTGCATCTTATTTGATCCTATCTCCTTTCCAGACTGTTACACTTTGTTCTCTGATTTCAAGATTTCAATGAGGATCAACTGGGCAAGCTTTGGTCCATTTCCGTGCACTTCTTGTCATCTCATTCACTTTTATTGTTTTCACTTTGGTTCAGGATTTTCTTTTGTTTTGGTCTTTCATTTCTTTAGTTTCTTCTCTTCTTTCATCTCTTTGACTTCATCCTGGATTTTAAGATACTATAATTTTGGCAGGTTCCTCTCCATTTAATTTAATAAAAATAATACTCCTATAACAAAATATTTCTTCCTCCACACCATTCTTATTGGCACAATCCTTGGGTAGTCAGAAAGCTGCTTCTGCTCATTTTAGGATTAGGCATTTGCTTTGGTTTAGGGTTTAGAAAATCACAAAGCCCAGAGCTCCAGACATGCTGCAGCTGCAAAAGGTATGCCAAGGGGAGCACGGCACTGCCCTAACATTGCTCCCTTCACACCTTTCTGCTTTGAACCAGCCTCAGTCCAAGGCTGCTTTTACTGCTTTGCCTAGGGTTGGGGTTAGGGCTCAGAAAACCACAAAGTCCAGAGCTCCTGGCACACTGCAGCTGCAAAAAGCATGCCAAAGGCAGCATGGCACTGCCCCAACGTTGCTCTCTCTATACCTTGCTCCTTGGCATCAGACATGGGCTATGAACCTATGCCTCAACAATAGTCTGATTTTCTTCATTGATTATGGTTAGGGATACTCTTAGGTTAGACTTAGAAACCCACAAACCTAGAGGCACTGGGAAACTGCATCTACAAAAGGCATGCAAAGGGATCACAGCACTTCCCCAACATTGCTTCCTCAGAATTTTGTTTCTTGGCACCAACCATAGGCTTACTACTACAGCCTCAGAAAAAACCTGATTTTATTCCTTGCCTTAGGGCTAGGGTCATGCTTAGGGTTAGGCTATACAAAACCTTAAAGCCTAATGCTCCAGGGACAGAGCACAGGACTGCCCCAACACTGCTCCCTCAGCATCTTGCTCCTTTGCACTTGTCTTTGGGATGGTTTATATGCCATATCCAATTTTTTGTTGTTGTTGTGTTTTGGGTGTTTGTGTGTTTGTTTTTGTTGTTGTTGTTGTTTTGATTTCCAGAGTGGTCATTTTCTCCCCCAGCTCTAGGAGTATCAGGAAAAGTGAGAGGCTGCCCTGTAAGGGTTGAGGGCCCGGGGCTGCTGCTTCCTTTCAGTGGGAGCAAGCAACTCAGCAGCCACGGCGGCACGTCTGTCTTACTGGTCATCTTCTTCCCGTGGTGTTTGCCCTTTTCTTTTTTCTTTTCCCTCGGGACTTGGCTAGGGCTTGCCCTCTTGCTTCTTTGCTGCTCGACTGCTTGGGAACTGAGAGCCAGTGCTTGTTTTGCCTGGAGCCCATGGTCCCCTGCTGGGACCACTGCTTCTGCTTGCCCGACCCTGGGACCAGGCTTCGCCAGTGAGCTAACCAAGGAAGAGGTCCCAGCTCAGCCCCACTCTTTTCTGCTGGTTTTGATTGTCTTGTTATACATATAAATGTTAGTAAAGAGCTCTTAACCCTTTTCCTGTATCTTTGCCTGAAAGCCACGTACATAATTTCAGTTATAATAATCTGGAGAGAAGTCACATTTTCCATTCCAAAGGAGGTTCCTGCCTTTCTTGCTGACACGTGTCTTTCAAACCAAGACAGTATCACCCATATGGTGGGCACCTCAGCCTCAGCAATGGTCTGATTTTAATGCTTCTCTTAGGGTTACTTTTAGGGTTAGGCTTGAAAAAACCACAAAGCCCAGAGCTCCAGGGACACCGCAACTACAAAAGGCAACTACTCATGGGGGAGCATGGCACTATCCCATCATTACTCCTTCCACACCTTGCTCCTTGGCACCACTAAGGCTGGGCACCTGAGCATCAGCAAAATCCTGATTTTACTGCTCCACTTAGGGTTAGGTTTACACTTAGGAAACTTGGTGGACACAGCAACAGCACTTGTCTTTTGCATAGTTCTGTTTTGGTTTGCCTTTGCCTTTTAAACACGGATGTGAGTGTACGACTGTCTAAGCACAAAAAGAGATCTGAAAATGATGGCTGGCCCAGGCTGATTTCTGCAGAGAGAAATTGTTGCACCATTTTCAGTAGTAATTAAAGCGATTGGATTTTTTCACAATTTTCTGTCAGAGGAAAATTCTGCTCAGAATATATTATACAGCTGGCCAATGTTTCTTTAGTTGTGTTTTTTCTTTCTATAAGAGTGCTGAATCACAATTACAAAAATGGCTTCATAAAATGAAGTGAATAACATTTCATGATCATATTGATTTCTAGGCAAAACCAAAGGAATGCTTATACTTTTTTCAGATATCCCAATAAGAGGAAAAATCCAATTAATGTCTGAAGAATAAAATTATAATTCAAATGTTATCTGTGCAGTGAAGAAAAAAAAATGAGATAAAGAAGAAAAAGCTTTTATTACCAAACATATTGTACAAAAAATGATTATTTTTATTTTCTCCGAGGACTAACTGTTCACTTCACTCACAAAATAGACAACTATTTCACACAGGAGCAAAGTGTTGAAGGATCTTCATACATATTCATAGGAGCTAAGATTTAGCTTCTGATCTCAGGGAAAAAGTTACAAAACCTAGACTTGGGCACCTAAATTAAAAACTCTAAACTGTTCAGAAAAGGATTAATAGTCATCTGGTTGCCACAGATACACAGTTTGTTTTGTTATCTTGGTGTTTTAAGAATAATTATTGGATCTATTCATATGGTAAAGATGAAATCATTGTAATTTCAAGTGTTTATATTAATATCAGTGTTTCATGGAGTCAGTGATACACTAAGAACTTTAGCAGTGATGCTGGTACACAAAAGGAAGATTTTTGCCTTTGAGAGTGATAAAATGGTAATGTCATGACTTTTGAGTGGCTTCACTCAAGATTTTTCACATGCATACTGATGGATTTTAATGGTTTATGGTAAACATCTTTTAAGTCAGTTATTGATGGTACTTAAATCTACAATAAAGCCTTAGAGCCAATGCAGAGGGGAGTCTACGGTGACTAGTTTACAAAATAGGAAGAGTACACAGACTCTGACTGAGAGGTAGGAAGTTGAACTAACAGAAACTGCAGCACCTACACTGAATAGCAGGATGAAATTGTTTCCTTCTCTGTGTGTGTGGTTACTCTGAAAGCATAAATGAAAGTTGGTGAGTTAGAAAAGATGTGAAATATTTTAGATTCTAGATGCCTGAGCATCGTCTTCTTATATTGAGAAATGTTCCATGATTTATGCATGTGGAAAATATGTTATTTAAGGATTGTTGTTTATTATTAAGAGTGTTTATATTCTGGAGTTCCAGACTGGATGACAATATAGTTAATGAAAGTCCCCAGAAACTTAGCCTGAGGGGAAAAAATAGCCAATCCAACCCTGTACATTGTCTTTTATTCTTACTTAAGAGGCAAGTCAAACAATCCATTAAAAGCCTTGAGCTTAGATCCAAGATTTACATATATTAAACAGATTGAAACAAAAAATTCAGAAATTTGTCTCTGTAAGTGCCAGGAATCTATAGAATTTGAGGATAATTAATACCTACTAGGTGAAATATGTAGACTTTTTGCATCCTTATGTTTTATCTTCAAAACTTTCATCATAATAATAATTATATGTAAAAGTGGATCAATAACGGATTAATAATTATTCTGTCATGTTTTGTGAAATCTGTCAGGTTTATTTGGCAATTGAAATGAGAGGACATAGCCTTTTGCTCTATGATTTTATGAACCAGATTACTTACTAGCTTCCGTCATAGCTATTTAAGTAATTGATGTCCTTTACCTGGTGGACTGGAGACCCCAAGTGGTCAGACTTCATCTTTTCTGTATATTTAAAGCCAAAATGGATAGATTTCTGTAACTGCTTGTCATGGTAGAAGTCTATGAGGTATGCATCTAAGAGAAAAACAGCAAAGAGACTAGAAGTTTAAAAAAGCATTTTACTTCCAAAAATAGATGCAAATGAATAGTATTTTAAAAAGGAGGAGGAGGTAGGGGAACAGCTACTGATGATATTTAAGTGCAAAAAAGTGTGTAAAAAGTCTGTGTTTCTACAGTTTTGTTTCTTACATTGATACTTTCTCCAAGTTGAAATGCAGTTTTCGACCTTCTCTAATCCACAAGGCTCTTACCCAACCTACTCATTCATTCCAAGAGCTGGCGAAGAAGGAGGAAGAAAATCTGAGAGACTGAAACCATCAGAAATTGTAACTGGCAGAAAATGGCAGTTAACAAAAATAAAATTAAAGTGAATTTTTGGCTTTCCATTAAAAAGAAGTCGAATATTTCTGGGCTTACATTTATTTAATTATTCATAACTAGAAGATTTGCTTTCACTTTTTTATTTTCAACTCCATTGTAAAATAGATGAAATTTTTGGATTTTAGTATGTACAAAACTACTATGTATTTTCAAGGCAAAGTACAAAGACTGCTAATTACAGAGAAACATATTGTTATCTTTTATTTTGCTTCACCTGTATTTCATGAAAAAAGGTATGAATAAAGATCCTGGATATAATAATGCAAAAGTTTTTCAGGATTATCTAATGCAAAGTCTTAAAATTATGAGGTTTTTTAAATGGAAAACTGAAGCCAAATCTATCAAACTTCATCAAAATTGTCTCTACCTGTCAGCTTTTTCCTTTTTGCTACCCTTCTTCCCTGGCTAGGAGTGTCTCCTGTTGATCTAAGGCTGGCATTCAGCTGTTGTTTCTCAAAATACTTCTAGCTCTCCTGATCAAAGGTTTTAAAACCTCATAACAATATTAAAAAACACTGACTGCATTCTAAGGCCAGTGAAAGATTTAAGGGTATTTTGGTGAAGCATATTTAGCATTAAGTTAAAATGAACTGTTTGATGGATAAATTGTTTCTGCTTACATCATGATGAAAGAACATAATGAAAGTTTTTAAGATTAAATTCTGCTATTTTTTTCCTAAATTCTTTCAAAACTGGCAGGAGGTAGGACCTTGGCAGTTTTATTTTTCTGTTATCTTCCATGGCAGCAAGACGTGTGTAAAGGAAATGAAACATGTTCAGCCAGAGCAGAATGCACTGCTACAGGATATCACTCCATGAAGACATAATGCCAAATAAAAGCAGCAGATATTAAATAATTTATCAATGCTATCATATGATGGGTGAATAGGAGTATCAGGCACAGTTTCAGGGCTCCTTGCCTTGGTTCTATCGCTGATACATTCCTGCTCCTTTTTGATGATAGTGATAATCCAGACTGTATTTAGTTTTCAGTTTTTAGTTCTAAGAAGGACGCCATTCGTAAAGCATAAAATGGTAGTGACTCTGAGGCATATGTGCTTTTCATTCCAGGGTGTGCTTCCTTGAACTATTGGTTAAAATTAACATATAAGTTAATTTCTTTTTGGTTAAGAGAATGCAAATTGATATTTTGACAACCATTCTAAGAATAATAAGTTTATTATTTTCTCTTAGCCAGTAAAATCTACCAAGTGAGAGGATTCCCAACTCAAAATGTGAGCCCATGGTCCTGACAAACTGATTTTTCAGTAATATACAGCTGAATTGTGTAGAGTAACTTACAAAGTATATGAGTTGGGCACCTGTAGCAGTGTTCCATTAAAACTGGGCATTCATTTTATATCATCCTCTTTAATTTTTCCTTTCTCTGGGGTGGATAAAATATAATATAGTTGCCCTCAAGACATAAATCTGACTTTGCACTTCTTCATATCAATTGACCTGGCTGTAAATACAGACCTGGTCTTACAAGCTTGGCAGTGGAAAAAAGATTTGTGAGTGCTGCTCAAAGCATTTTCCTTTGTCATACTGGGCAGATGGCTGACCTGAAATATCCCACTCCAACTGACCTTCTACTCAGAAATAAACCTTTATTGATTCTCTATCTGAGTTACTAAAGCAGCTTCAAAACAATTTGAAAAAACCTGTTACATTTTTCTCACAAAATTATAATGACTTAGCATTTATGAGTTGTGATTTCTGCAGATTTTTTACAAAAAACCCAACTAGACTATGTGGATGTACAGCCTTTGCTCTGCTTACCTATCAATGTGATACAGTGCACTTGAAGATGAAGATGAAGCTTTTGAGATCATTATTTGTATCACAAAAGTTAGAAATCACTGACCATGCACTGGCTATAAACTAATGACTAAAGCACTGCCTATAAGCCCTTCAGCAGGGATAGGCAAGGAAGGAGAGGCAGTGGGATATCCCTGTACATTCATGAAGGTTTCAACTGGCCAGAGCTTGATGATGGTGACAGCAACATCAAGTGTTTATGGGCAAGAATCAGGGGTAAGGCCAACAAAGCAGATATATGGTGGGCGTCTGTTACCATTCCCAATGTAAGGAAGTTTTGCAGTGTTGTTAAAAGTTGTGTGGAAGCAATTCTGCTATAGCAATGTAATAGTTAAAATAATTATCTTTTTTTTTTTTTGCATTAAGGGCTTTTATTGCCTAAGAATTTTAATGCACTCATAATTGGAGAGTAGCCACCAAATTTTTTAGAGGAATAATTGTAACTCGTTTGAGAAGAGTTCACATTAATTACAAAATAAATGCATAATGCTCATAATCCTGAGTAACAGAAATTAACAGTAGAACCCTGCAAAGCTGTGTAAATTCTGAAGCTATTCATATTCTAAATCCATGCTGAAAGGGAACTTCATTAAGACAGTTGCATCTTATTTCCAGCTGCAGCTAAATCTTTAAATAACTATACTAGAAAAAGAATTTAAAGGCACCCACTTATGTAAGTTATGAACGTGAATAAAGGACAAGTGCTTTACAGTGTACTACCCCCGTAAGCCAATCTCCAAGTTTTCTGATGATTCACAGCGTCTCCAGGCAACAAAGTAAATGACAGCTTTTGAATGTATTTCCTGATCTTTCTTCATCTGCATTTACAAATTCTATTTTTTTTCCCCTCCCAGAAGACTGGTTAGCCATTTTGGTGGCAGTTTTAAAACACCTCCATTTCATCAGTTTAACAAAGAAGTCCACTCAGCCAAACTGGGATGTTATCTAAAGAGACTTCTTCTTGGATTCTTTCCAGCAGTTTTATTTATCTCCTGTTGTAATTAAGAAATGCTTAGATTTGCCCATATCTCTAACCTCTGATTTAGTCACCTGTGTATCTCTGTATCTCCTTCCTTGGTGCCTTTATATTTATGCTGCCACCTATCCTTCTAGACATCTCTATTGGTGTCCATTCCATGGAGTATGTAGATTCCCAGCCTATTATGTACATAAAACTATTATATTCACTTTCAATTGTTTCTGTATTGTTTGTGATTAACTGCCAATTTAATAATGACCCCATTTAAACAGAGCTTACAGGATTTTATGCGTATTTATGGAATTTTATAAGCTCAAGCCTGTAAACAAAGTCAGGAAGGTGATGCTCGTGAACTCATTCTTTTTGATTGTCTGCATATGGTATGCTTCAAGCTTCATTTTGTAGGGAACAGCATCACCATGTCCTGTCCTGTTATTGTATTTATAATAAAAAAGGACACCCTTTAATTCTAATACTCTCAAGGATAAGTTGGTTCTCTCACAGTGTATTTATTCTATTTTAATTTAATTTCATTGTTTTGAAATCCCATTTTATAGGGTCTTTCTTCTAACAATTACTTTTATAGATGATTCACGAGAATTGTGTGGCTTATCCCAGAATCTCTGCCTGTGGCAGTGTTCAGCATTTCAAGACATCAGATGCTAGAGAGACTCAAAATGGATACCCAGGAAAATTTAATTCTTTTAAATACTTTTTCATCAGTTATGTTCTCTATGTCCTGAAAAGGCATCAGTATCCAATTAATTGCTTTTTTTTTTAATCCAATAATTTCAAAATCAGTTTTTGGAAAGATAAGTGATTTCTCAATTATGCCTGTTATATGCCTGCTGGCACTGACTTTCAGAAATAGGCCTAATTTATGGAAACACAGTGACTTCTGAACCATGCTGAGTGGCATAGTTGACAAATCTGAGGGATAGGCTGCCATCCAGAGGGATGTGGACATGCTCAAGAAGTGGGTCAATGAGAAGGGGATGAGGTTCAGCAAGGCCAAGGCCAACTCCAAAGTCATGCATCTGGGTGGGGACAATCCTCAGTATCAATACAGTCTGGGGGGTGAGTGAATTAAAACCAGTCCTGCTGACAAAGACGTGGGAATTTTGGTGGAGGAGAAGCTGGAGAAGAGCCTACAATGTGCATTCACACAACTGAATATATGTTCAAGGGGAAAAGATTTATTTTTTTTTGTCTCAGCAGACTTTCAGGTTGCACATGTATCTTAATGAACACCATCTTGCTAGGCAAAGTGGGAAGAGGTTTCTCTTTGGTTAAGGAAAGTTTAGAACTAATAGGGAGATCTTATCAAAATGAGGATTTTCTCCCCTGAATGGAGAAGAAAAAGAAAAAAAAGTGGTAGAAGAAGGAGAAGAGAGAGCCTGAGAGATATTTTAAATATAAGCACACTCTAACAGATTAATGCATTTGGGGTTTTTAATATATTTATTCTTGTATTTCATAATTAGTTTTCATGATACTGCCAATTGTGGATGATATAAATACTCTCATTTGAATTTACTTTATCTGACTGAAATTAATAGGTTTTCAAGTAACCGGATAATATCAAGACTCTCTTCATCCAATGGCACAGTTAATTAGAGGACTGGATTACTGGGGAATCTCTCACCACATCATATTGCTCAAAGCAGATGAACACTATGTCGACTGTTTGACAACTGCCTGCCTAAAAAGATGATGGAGGACTGATATCACAAAAACAAAACAAAACCCCCCACATGTTTCAGGGACTGTCGTAAGTGGAGAAGCTCCTTGGGAATGTGGGTATTCTCCCAAGTCCCTTGAACCGAGAGATGCAGAAGTATAAGGGAGGAAAATGCCAAGGTCTTTTGCTGCAGTGCTAGATGAATAACCAGAACATTTCCTCAGCAGAAGGAAGCAGTTGAGCAAGGATTTGGAGAACTGGAGAGGTTTCTGGCTTCACTTTGCAACAATCCATATCCTTTCAGTGAACCTCAGGAGAAGTGGAAAAAATTCTGGACCCTGAAATGCATCTGGATGTAGGGTACTGCCATATGCTCAGTCATCCATTACTTCTGAGACAAAGATCTTGGCAGGCACTTCCACACTTCAGAGAAGAGGCATGCCAAGGAACACATTGTTGCTTCTTGGCAAAGGACACACCCACTTTTATGGATTTAGAGCAGATGAATGAAAAAGGACTGAGATTTGGTATGGGTTTCTCCTCTACAGATACCATTGTTTGTGTTGGTTATCACAACCTGTAGAACAGGCTCCCAAAGGCCAGTGAGAACAACGGGGACCAGCTGGAGCTGACATGTACTGTGGTCATGTTCTCAGAAGCTCTTTGTCGCTTTACTCCACACTCAGAGAGACCTTCTTCAGAATTTTGTTGTGTGCTCTGGGACAAGTTGACCTGGATGTGTTCTGAGACAACTTTGGCCTGGACCATGCCAACATCTGGCATGAATTCTCAAAATGTAGGATGTTCCCTTTACTGTGTAGGAGGGTCACAGTGGTCCTGTACTGAGGGACAAATTCCCAGGTTCTCTCCACAGCACAAGACTCCAGTGAAGTCCATCTTCTGCAAATGGTGTCCATGCTGGAAGATGTGATTCTATTGCATCAGGCCTATATGATTCTGTGATGGAGCACCTTAGATAATCCTATCTGGTCAAAGACTCAGCAAGAAGAAAGCATTTGACATGGAACTTAAATATACTATAGGGATCCCTATACATTGATATTAGTCCCTGCTTTGTGGGAGTCACTTGATGCACTAGGAACTAGAGCAGAAGTCTTGGTGAAGTTCTTCAGGATCTTGGAACAAGACTATTGACTTTCATTAGTGAGAGTTTTAAGGCTGCCTCTTGACCTGTTGTCTTTTTCTTCCCTAGTGGGAGAATATTTGTGCCTGCAAAGCTGTGTGAAAACTCAGATGGATCAATGGATGTAAAAGTTTGTTAAGTCACCAACTTGATGATCTGTTTCACTGGGTGAGCAGTTCAAGAAATCTGACCTGGTAGTTCAGGACAAGTGATCTCATTCTCATGCTCGACATCTAGCAGGATACCAGCATGCTGCTCTGCCTTGGCAAACAACCCCTCCCCAGTCCTTAACTGGGACAAAAGGGAGACAAAGTTGCCAGGGCAGGTGTGAAGGTGGGCAGGTCTGCTCTAGGTCCTTGACTTCAGACAAGATGGACCCATTGCGATCCTCTTAGTCCTGCACATTTTCTGCATTGTTTTTCAACAGCCTGTGCTTTTCCTCCATGACCTGGACCTGGATTTTCTTAGAGAAACACTGGCTCCCTTCCTGACAGCTGCATCCATGTACCACATACTGAAAACAAGCTAGCAAGGCAGGATTTCCCTTCCCAGAGGTCATGCTGATTCTTTCTTTACAGTCTGTGTTTATCCATGTGCTCACTAATCTCATACTTTAATACTGGCTCTTCCATTTTAACCACAGATGAAAGACACACTCAGTCAGCCTCTCTGGAGCCCTGTGTGTGGATGGGGCTTGCAATGGTGATATTCCAGGGCCCTGGCTCAGTGACTCATTGTAATGATACACATTTTGCCTAGCAGCTCTGCAATTTCACATTTGAGTTCCTTCACTGCCCTTGGATGAATGGCTGCTAATCCTGGTGATTTGCTGTCATCTAACTTACTCTGAGTAGACAAATTCTTCATGTACACTTAGCCCAAATTGATACAGCTACCCTAACCAATCTGCTACAAAAAAAATGAAGTGCATGTTGGAAACTTCACAATATCTTTAACAGTAAAAAAAAATTACACAGAAAATAAATCTCATATTCTCTGCTGTGACCTTATCTTCAGAGGCCACTTTCACACTCTTAGTCATTGGATGGTCCAGCTGTTTCCTGAGCTGGGTTTCATCTTCTGAGCTATTTAAACACCTCTGTATTATCCATATGAGTATCTTTCCAAACACATTTATGTTTTCTTTAAGTTTCTGTGTATATATTATATGCCATGATTTTGCTGCTTCCCTCATTTGAGCAACTCTCCCGGTATTTAAAGTCAATCATTTCTATACAGAAGCTTCTAAGTTTTCTTTTTAGCTAAACAGGGCTTTTACTGGGTCATTATGTTTTCTTTTTCAGAGCTATTTGCCTGGGCTTCCAATACAGTATTTTCAAGCAGCCTCAAGGCTGCTTGCAGGCTTTTGGGAGTATTAATTTTGGGAGTGTTTTTGCTAATAACCTCGTTTGTATGTAATTCCTTTTCCTGAAATTAAATCTCTGTTTCAGGATTTGTTTGGCTTGTTCTTTCCTACTGAAATATTAAGCCTAATTTTATACTGATTGCTGTTACGGAGTGCTCTTCAGCTAACACCATTTGAATTAGGCCCTGTACATTACTCAGGACCAAAGCCCAGATGGCAGCTTTTCATAAGAGTGCTAAGATTAGTTATTCTAGGAAGTGGACATTTACTGCATACAGCAGTCTTATCTCTGCCTCTTGTCCTGAGGCAGCAATGGCACAGTCTGTATATGTATAGTGAAAATCTCGTCCTGTCACAACCTCTTATAAATTTGCAGTATTACCTGAGCACTATCATCCTCTAGATTAAAAAGCCCAGAGTATGATCCTAGTATTACTTCTTTTTTGATTATTATTATTATTAGAGTATTGGATTTCCACACAGGATTCCCTAGTGTTTCCCTTTTCTCACGATATTTTTATGCTGTTAAACTTTGTATTTTTCTTCACATAATTTGCCCTCACCTGTACATTTCATTCTGTCATCCTTAAAACCTTGTAGCCTGGCAACACTATATCTAGTTAATTATCCTTTCACCAGGCCTCTGAGATGTCTATTATGTCAAAGTTGCTGTTTGTAACCAAAAAATTATTTTAAAAGCTTCTAGAATTGTTGTAGAAGGCAGCTTTTGTTAGTTTTGCCCTTGACTTAGCTTTCCCAGACTAGTCAGCTGACATTTTAGGGAAACTGACTTGCCTTCTCTATTTCTGTTTATTTCCCTTCTGGCCTTTTCAGAGGTATGATGCATATCATTCAGGTTATACTGCCAAGTTGAATCAATCTGAACAAGGTGCTTTTCCATGCTTGTCAACATTTTTCCAGTTCCTAGTTTAAATAATCTTGCATGACCTTCTTAATTTTCATAGGCAGCAGTCTCTCCACCTTGATCAAAATAAAGTGTGTCCTTCCTTTATGGGTTCCTTCTGTCTTAAAAAGTTTCTCAGTTCCTAATGTACTGAAATACCTGCCATGGCTACACTGTGGTCTCACCCATGTACCACAACTCTGTATCCTTGCCTGTCTGCCATACTTCATGGCCTGGAGCTGAGAGCACTTTGGAGAAGGCCATCATGAAACTCTTAACTTCAGTCTTCTATTAGGCAGTCCAAACAGCCACCAGAACATCACCCATGTACTTCCCCAAGTCACTGGTACTAACCCAAGTCTCCTGGATTCTCTCATGCACCCTTACATTGACACCAACTCTGCAGCATCTCAGTAAGCCAACATCACCTGTGTACCTCTCCTTCTTTTTCAGCTGTAATTTTTCAGTGGCTTTCAAAAGAACAGACCCAATCTCCCCAAACCAAGAGCCTCTTGCACGGCATACAGACTTATAGAACCAGACCCACAGGTAGTTAATTTGCCTCTTACAGTAGTCTATCAAGCTATCAACAAATAAGATATCCTCAAGAATGTATGGGGTGGAGAAGGCTGTATCAAGAGTCCTTTCATACATATAAAATGAGCACCAGCAGTCCATGCTAGTGATGTGCTTGAGTTGTTTCAATTACCATTGTATCATAGGATAACTGACCCTTTAGATAAATTTGTAAATTTATTAGAGACAAATACAAGTAAAAAAAAAAAAATGTAAGCAAGAGAGACACCAATTTTACAAGGGTTGAATTGCCACACATGTTTACATCATTAGATACAGGTATTTATACTAAAAATTACTTGGTTCCAAGCAGATTGAGTTTATGCAAAATACAAAATACCAGTTCTCAGTTCTCTGAATTCTTATTGTATTCAAAGGACAAAATAAGTGGATGGCTATGAGTAGTGATATCTCTTTTATCCATGTGCCAAAGGTGATCTTGGCATGTTTTTTAGTATGTGATTTACTAGTGGAATACACCTACAAAATCAATTGAAGCATTTCATTTATAGTACTTTGGTACAATACCTAATATGCTTTACCTACTGCACAACACAAGGATGACAGTTTAATTGATAAAAGAACTTTAGTTCTTTTACTACTTGGATTTGAATTAGATCCAAAATTAAAAACTAAAAGTCCATTTCATATTTAATTCACAGGAACTTTCAAATATCATTAATTAGAAATATTTTAGTTTTATCATTCTAATAAGCAGTATTTAGCTTTTAACCATTTTAACTTTGACTTAAATATTGAAAAGAAGTCAAATAAGGTGAAAATGTTTTGTAGATCTGAATTCAGCTAATTTTGAAAAGCATTTCCAACCCTTTTGAGATACAACTTTATTTAAGCCAATTTTTACCAAAACAGAGATTCAATTTAGAACTTTTCATACATATATATAGACAGGAGACTGGCTGTTTGATTTAATAGTTATATTGCTGGCATGCCAAATTTAATTATTTATATTTTTGTTTTATTTTATCTCACATAGACAAGGCATATTTTTTGTCTGTTGAATGCTAAATGAAACCAAAAAAGGCCAAATTCTCTTACCAACTCAGTATTCACAATCTGGAAGAATTTTTCTCTGGTGAGCAGGGTTTAAAATAGCTCTTTAACTTCTGTATTGTTTGGGGTTTTTTTTGTTTGTTGTTGTTGTTGTTTGTTTGTTTGTTTGTTTTTTGTTTGTTTTTTTTCCCCCCCCACTTAGCTTTTTGCATTAATTTTGATATGGAGTAAGAGTCTCTGCATTCAGGGTGGGAGGAAGGGGTTGCAGCGCCTTTACTTTGTGCCTTCAGCATTCTGAAAAAATACATGCATGGAGTTTACTACTGAAGTTGTATAAGTGACATTCACAACAGATTCCTGAGAAAGGATTCAACACAAAACTTTTATGCCTATTAATACTTTTCTGGGTAGCTAGAAAGTCTGATTCTGAGTATCCCTGTGCCCCTTACTACACCGATGCATGTACAAGATGATCAGTCAACCTAGATACAGCATCCTTTTCTGTAAGAAAAAAAATGCCAACCCCAAACTTTCTATGTAAGAAACCTCGGAAAACAGTTGAGCCACTAACGTGTGCAGAACTCAATTTTGTGATAATTTGTTTACTTATTTATAAAGCATTGTCTGTGCATAAATGTACCTTTTACTATGCCTCTGCATGAGGCATTTTTGTTTATAACAAAAAGTGAAAAAAAAAACAATAAAAGAATAATCACTCTTCAGAGATGTATATCATGATCAGTGATTTGATGGTTTTGGTTTTCATCCTAACTTACGTACCTCACTCTCCATCAAAGTCCACACACCTTGTGGAGCTAAAGTCTTGGGCACCCTGTTTTCCCTCTCCTTTCATCATTGTATAAATAATAGTTGAATTTACTTAGGCAAACTTGAGATATCTAAACAGAAGTCATCCAGTCTAAACCATTCATCTGATGTCCTCAGACCGACCAGAGGAACTGCCCTGTGAAAGAGTATATGTATTTCATTTGACTAAATAAGTAACTAAGGCAAGTAACTAGGCTCAGTCTAGGTATGTGCAGCTTAGACAGCTAAATTTGAGATGGATCCTGTCCAGAGACTTTTCATATATTTTTTAATGCAGTTTTCTTTAGCTGAACAACTATTACTCCACAGTAGCAAAAACCAAAAAATACAGTGGGGTGTTGTAAGGAACTGATTCAGATTGTTTCAACTTGGCTGTCTCAAAACATTTTAACCCTTCTCACTTCCAGCATTCCATGAGGGCCACCTCCATTAGCATCCTAATCCTTTTTAGAAGCTTGGTTTATTATGAAGAAAACATTTATTTATCATTGTATTTTATCTAATCAATTCTTCTGTTTTCAAAACCACTCTGACTTAGGTATTTGCAGGACCAACAGATAATTTAAAGAAGACTCTGGACATTTGGAAGAGAATGCTAAAGAGAAAAAAATTACAAAGTTGCAAGAATTTTGGTCATTTTAATGTGAATAACAGGAAAAAAGTATTAAGCAAAGCTACATGTCCTTCCATCACCCTGGAATGCATGGACCTAAATTGCAGCAGACACATGAGAGACTCGCTATGTAATACTTGCAGGGCCAAAATTCTTCAGAAAATCAATTTCCATCTCATACAACAATCCTGGAGAAGCCAAGTCTAAAAATTTGTTTCAAAAATTTAAAATAGAAAATCACAGAAAAACTTTGCTTCTTTACTTCCATCAATATCAAAAGATTTTCTGCCTCACTGCTTATTTTTCATCACCTAGTACCACAGAATAAATGAATCAGAGGCATATGGTGCCCTCAGATTTTCTGTCAATGAATCTGAGGAAATCATCTTACTTTTTACTTTTTTCAGCCAACTTCTGATTTCATTGACCTTCTCCAACGGTTCCTAGAGAATGTGATCATTTATGAGAGTTTCCTTTCACTGAGAAGTTGATTGAGTTACAACTAAGCAACAGTAACCATTAAAATTATGTGTATGGTAGAATTTTCAAAAAATCCTTTACCTCCAAATCAAAAGAGTTCCCCAGACATACAAAGCAACTAAACAGAAAACCAAATTCAACAATGTAGGACACACTCATGCAAAGCTATTTCTGACCTATCACAGACCTTGCTTGCCTTGTTACACCAGAGAAATCTTAAACTTACCATTCTTCACACTAAGGTCACAGAAATTGTCATCAGAAAGTGTCAGGAGTGTTAAAATAACTTAAATTTTGAATGGTAATTAAATGACCACAAGGCCAAACAACCGGGAAACCAAATATCTCCTGTTGTGCAGCTGCTCTTTTACAGCATAGCAGCATCACGGATATTACAGAAGAGTGGAGCACGTTTCTCTGATCAGCTTAAATAGAAATTGTCACATTTCAGGTTCTCAGACAATATTAAGTTAATGGTCTTGAGGTGAATTTCTTTTTTTTTTTAACGACAAAAGAAGGATCATCAAAACTATAGACTCATGGCTACAGCAGTGGTGTTGGGAGGACAAATCTCATTTGTTTTATGCCACATGAACATTTTGAACATTTAAAAAAGGCATCTGTAAGGCCTTCATGCCCACTTTGTTGGCAAAGAAAGTGGAATCCAAAGTAACACCCAGGTCTGGCTCAGAATGCAGCTTAAGTTTCACTGACAAGCTTGTAGCAGCAAGCTATTTCCCTGAGGATGTTTCTTTTCTTTTTTTTTTTTTCCCCCGCCCGCTTTCCTTACAGCTTTATGACTCATCATCTTGCTTGATCCATTCCCTTTCCGAAAAGGCTTGCAACTGCAGGGCAGTGACTACAACTGACCTTGGCTTACCCTGTCTCTGCACCACTGTGTTCCTTCTGCTATCATTATTTATATTTAATTTCACAGTGCAATGTAGAAATGCATTCTATATATATTCACAAAAATAAAAAATGGCATCAATATATTAGAGATAATTTAAAATAAAAAAGAGAATTACACAGACTATTCACATAACAAATCACATGGTAAATGATTTTTTTGTTAAATAACAGTTGCTCTATTCAGAGCTTTGATGTCTCTAGTTGAACATCACATACTGTCAGGCAATAAACATCTAAGCCAAATGTTACATGTTTCTCTTTGAAGTACTTCACTGTTGGTTTTTTTTAACTGGTACCAAGCCTTTACCACTGATAGTTTTAATGAGTCCTTTACACAGAAATACATTGTTTGCCGATTCTCCGTTTAAAGGGTATTAGCACATTTTTTATAAAAGATATGCTCAGTGTTTTTTTTACAAATACAATTCTTTTTTCACTTTTCCAACCTTCATTATTTAGCACTGTGCACCAAATCAAGAGGACAAAAAAATGCTACTACATGCTCTTTCCTGAAGAACTTTTCCATTCACAAAGAAGCTTTATGCTTAATAAGATATTAAGATTTACTGGCAACCACACAGTGATATAGAAGCAAAATGTTACAGGCTTGATAGTAATTCATACAAAACTCCATTGTGTATGTAAGTAGAACCCAAAGAATGCACTCACTAGTAATGGTAAACATACTATAACCATCATTTACTGCCTGCAAGATTCAGCTGTGAAAGCATGCCTTTGCTGAAGACTTGAATTATAACCAGGTGCATAAAAGATCTGGTTTTTTATAAATTGGTGTTCTCGATGCCACCAATTACCAAACACACTATTCTAAGGAGAAGCTAATAAGTTAGAAACCACTGGATTTCTGGTGTGCTCAGAGCACTGACGTGAATGCTGAAGTCACAGAGATTTGAATGTGACAAGTGGTAAAGATGATTTCAGCCTACTTAGGGTACTACCCTTTGTTACTAAAGTACCAAACATTGCTCATTTACAGCATTTACAGTCAGGAGTCAGATTAAGAGCTGAAACACAAGCCTGATTTTTTTTTTTTTTTTTTTTAATCAATTACATTGTCACTAAGAAGATGTGTAAAATATTTATGGTGTTCTTAGATACTCTTTTGGGATAAAAAGTCTCCTTTGTACCTTGGGATGATCCAAGAAGAAAATAAGAATGACAGTTAAAGAGTCCTATGAATCATAACACATTATGGCAAGTCAATGATCATACAAATGTTGGGGTTTTTTAAAGTATTTTAAAATCTAATCCTCTTCAAGTTTTTCAGGAGAGAAGTCAAAAAAAAAAATAGTATCCAATGTTCAGCTGGGAATTTTACCTTCCAAGAAGTAGATACAATTAATAATGATACTTGCTTTTGGGTTTAAGTACATATAGTGTTTTTAATCTGTTCAGGCAGATTGGCAACCTCTTATTCATGCCCATTTATACTGGCTAGAATTATGGTACTACTTCAGATTCAGCATGCAAGATTCTGTGACAATCACACCTGCTGGTCTTCACCTTTTAAGATTTTGTCCAGGTAATCTATAACTTTCTGGACAAACATCTCAAAAATGCTATATTGTTACAGGGATGTCTGATCAATTGTATCTGCCTTCACTACAGCAAGATGTAAAACTGAAGGAAAAGAGTTTGCCATGAATTTTCTCTCTTTTTCCAAAAATGCATATTTTTTTACCTTCCACTCATTATAAGACTTCCCATTTCATGATGTAGCTTCAGATGTTCTCACTGCATCCAAACAGAGAGGGAAATAAGAAATTTCCACCACTAGGAAAGTTTGAAATCATATATGAGATCTGTTGTACTTTACTGGTTAATTCCAATTGACAGCTGGAGAAGTCTTGTTTGGTTTTTTTTTTTTGGTTTTTTTTTGTTTGTTTGTTTGTTTGGGTTTTTTTTGTTTTGTTTTTTTTTTCCCCTACAGCAGTTTAATACAACATTTAAATGAATAAGGAGAAAATCTGAATTTATTGATTAAGCGAAAAGAATTCTAGGAACAGAAATGAAATTTCTTCTCCCTATTTGTCAGAATACTTCCAGTTACTCCTGATTAATTTCAGAGGAAAACTACTAAAAGTTCGTGACTGACATAAGATCATAACTTTTATAAAGACAGATATTTAAAAAGGTCTAGATAGAACGTTGCTAAGTTTCTGCTGAAAAAGCTTTCAAGATTGTAATATGATCACATTCAAACTGCAAAGTAGCACTGCTCTCTGCTGGTTGTTATAAAATTAAGTTGGTGTTTGGAAGTTGCATAAAAACTCCTTTATTTATTTTCTTGATTTATCTTTAAATTATGCTTGTATTTGAATTAGGAGAGATAAACAAATGCTTATTCAGCTATAGAGCTAAAACGTATCTGCCTATCTCTCTGATAAATGAGCATTTCTCAGATAAGGCAATCTCAGCAAAGCATCACATTTGCAGAATTTTGCATGTGGAAATCTCTCAGCCTCTGACATAACCTGGATCTCTGTTCTCATCTCTAATAAGTTGTCTGATTCTTTCTCCAACTTGGCTTTCATATTATTTTAAATCTCTGCTCATAACAATCTTCTCTTAATATGGGAAACAGAGATGACATGAATCCAGCTGAACACTGCATGGACACACAGTTCTTCCAAAAGAATCACAGAATCAGCAGCTTCTCCAAACAAAGAAATTTCCTGAGACCTCTGTTAGGAAAGGAAAACCCCTGTTAGCTTAGGAAAGGAAAACCAAGACTTTATTCCCCTTGCTGTGGGTAGTGTACACCAGGTTTCAAATTATCCAGTTACATATCTTCCTGACAAATGATGAGACTTCTTCCATGTTTGTGTAGTAATAGATGACGGTCCTTCTCAGTCATCTGCCTCCACTTTCCTTGTCTCATCCAAAGGGCATTGAGAGGGCCCTGAGGTCAATAAGCAATTCATCAATATCAGATCTGGGCATTAGAGTGTCATGATTTAGCCTCCTGAGACCTGTAATTTTAAGAAGGAATGGCTTTGACAAGTGAACTTTTCTTGGTTTTCAGATTTGATCTTAGGCTCTACAAACACAAAGACCAGTAATGCAATTGTACATTGGTTTGTGTATCTGTCATGGACTTTTTCTTTCTGGAAATGTATCAGAACTTATTTTATTACAATATGAGCAATCTTATGAATCATCGGACTTGGTCAAGCTTGCACAATTTCCCAATCTAAGTTTAGAGGATGTTGAAACTTGTCAAGGACTGTGCCATGTGAAAAGAGCAGGAAAAGTGTACCCTTGTAAAAGACAATGAGAGAAATATAAACTTCATTTGTTAGTAGTTCTAAGTACAGTCCGTTAGTGGATTCCCCTTTCATTGTGAGGAGCACTGATGTTATGTTAACTTACCTGGTCCAAATTTTGCAAAGAACATCTAGATTCCCTTTGAGGAGGAAAGTACAATGCTGTTATACTAATCCAGCACTATTTGCAACAGACCTAAAACAAAAACCTTTATTTATCCTCTAAGAAAAAAAAAAATATTGTTTTAATCTGTGACGAAAGAGAAAAAGATTCAGAAAGAGCCCTTTCCTCCTAAAGCAATTTTGTGTCTAAAGCAAAAGACATAACCAAGTCTAAAGTCTAAACCAAACTGATAAATATTAATTGGTATGCACTAAATTATGTAGAGAGGGTGAGATTTTCAATGGCACGACAGTCAGATGCCTAATCCCATTTGTGCTTTTATAAATAATTACAACCAATAATGAAAATGAAGCTGTGATAAATGATGAACATTATCCCATCTTTCTGTCCTTTTAAGCATGTAAAAAATGTCAGCTTCCATACAGGAGAAGAATTTCTGAGAATATAAAGGAAACAAGTAAGCAAAGAACACAACAATCCCTCTTCCCCAGGGTCCTTAGGAAAGACAAGCAGTGGCTTTTTAAAAACCCTTTCTCAAATCTTGTTCTTCACAAAACTGAAAACAGAGCTACTGACAATGACTTTGAAACTGGCATATTGGGACTCAAGTTACTCCTTATACAAAACCTTGTAGTTCACTGACCTTGCCAGTTTATCACTCAGGAATTTTTGTTTGACGTTGCCTTGCGGTCCTTGGCTAAATTTTTTGGTAGTTAACTCTTTAGGATAGAAGCCAATCTTAGCCAATGTGTACCCAATCTCTAGAATGGCTTATTGCATTTTTAGATTTAGGTTGCTATGTGGCATTAAGGCTGTTTAAACAATTTAAAGCTTTTAACTAGTCTCCAAAAACCAGGAAGTTGTTTGGATCTGTATGCAATGGATTGGATTGTGTCCAACGTAGATTTCTTTCCTTTCTTTTACTTTTTAATTAATATGCAATCTTGAGCATAGCCCAATTAAACGAACATTTTAATATATCAAAGAGGAAAAAAAGAAAAAAAAGCTTTGGCATGCCAAATACTTATTCAGTTTCTCAGGAAAATAGCTTCTTTACTTCAATGAATTTGCAACAGTGGAGGTCTGAGTACTTTATATGTTTTAGATAAAATGTAGGAAAGAGCTGGTAACACAAGCTCAAAGTAAGCAGGTCTAATTTTTATTAAAGAGTCATACATTTTCTTCTTCTTCATTTTCTCACCCACCTGTTTTTCTTTTTTCTTTTCCCTCCAGATCAATTCAACTCTTAACATGCCTCATAGGAAAAAGTCTTGCACAAAAATATGCTTCACCTTAGGAGATCAAAGCTGTTTTACAGCTCAGTTTTTTTAAGTCCCTTTTAATCTTAGTGGCATCAAGCTCATTAGAAACAACCACAAAAACAAGAAAAAAGAGAAATTTAAGCTAGGATCAGTAAATTAAAAAGGAGCTTTGATATCTAGTAGAAATAAGCAATAGAAAAAATATCAGTGCTCAAAAATATGACCTGGAGATCTCATTATGTAAAGAAGGATGGAAATCAAACTTTTAGTATCTCACTTCATCAGTACAAAACAGTTACAGGGGAGATTCTATCTGTTAGAGGTGAAACAGTGGGGAAACCTGTAGTGTAAAGAACAAAGCACTGGGCAGGGGTATAGCCCTAAAAAAGGCATTTTAATGAACTAGGTATGGAAATGGAAAAAGAAAATTTTTCCAATTGCTACAATTATTACAAAAAACCCAACATATTAAAAATAGCATGCCATTAACTGTTGCAAAATAGCATATCATAAACATCATGTAGGTCTCAGAATGTGTAAAGCGTATAAACAAATGCATAATTGCCTTACTTCCCTTTCCAGTTAAATTTGGTTAACTTAAAAGTTTCAGCATTTAGAAGTTAATCCACTGATTCAATCTTCCCTTCATGAGAAGAATGGGTTAATTTCCTTTTCCATTTCCATTTAACTGTTGTCATGAGAACAAATCTGTCCTGTATCATTTTCAGTTTGTCTCAGTCTCTCTCAAAAGATTAAGACTTTTGAATTTTAAAGCTCTGAAATATCTCTAATAGACAAGAGTATGCTAGGCACTTCAGCCTTCTAAATAATCTCTATTTTTGCTACTTGTCCCATCTGATCTTTGTCACCAGATGTGGGAGTTAGGCAACTGACATTCAGGTCTACAGCTCTATGCCATTGGAAAAGGTGGTGAGGACTGTCCGCTCATCCCTGTCTGGTGAAGGCTGAAGATGGAATGGACATTGTTGCCTGAAATTCATCCCAGCCAGGCCCAGGCACTGTTACCATTCAGAAGAGCAGTGATATCAGCTGACTTGATGGATGGATAGATGCAGTACTCAGTACTTAGACTTCACAGTTTTGCTTCTTTGCTTGTTATGAAGAGGATTTCTTGTAAAACTGTTGAGTGAAATATCGTTTCTGAATCAATTCAAAATTTTAAGGGGCCAAGTTTTCACTCAAAACACAATTTCTTGATTTATGACTCATCTCAGTATCATATGATAAGGTGTATTTCCGTTTAGTAAAGAAATAACAGTTGTTAGTTTTTCAGCTGCAATTACTGCTATGTGAAGCATATTTTCCTCCTTCCAACATGAATTTTTAATACCTGCTCCTGGAGCCTGTAGACCTTTGCCATTTATTTCACAAGGTCTAAAAGATGGCTGTTCTTTTGCATATCAATGAGAATGCTTTACTCTACTGCCAACAGTTTCATTTCCAGTTCATTTCTGGATGCCTTTAAAGGTGCTGCTTTTAGCCTGCAATGTACTAAACATTTTAGAACTTCAATACTGTTTCCCTTACGTGCAACTTCCAGCAGCTAAAATTAACTGAACCTGTTGATGCAAAGTGAAGACATTTCATTTCACACTCCTGCCCTCCTTGCTCAAATACACGGTGTACACAGGAAAGCTCAAAGAGAAGAGAGCAGCCATTTAAATTTTCTCCATCAACAGGAATGCAGTCTATGCTTAATTTTTCTGCTCTGGTCATTAGAGTGCAAACATGTCGAACATCAGTGCAAATTATAAAAACTGGCATTTTTCTGTGCTCAGATAAGGGTGACAAGGAAAAGTGGATGAGAAAGTGGAGTTAAACTGTTACTACATTACCACCACCAAAATGGTCTTGTATTATTACTCACAGAGGAAGAGAAGTTTATTAGATTTAAACATAATACGGGTGCAAGTGCTGAAATCCTAAGTACAGTTATTACAACTAACTGATATCATTCTGAGAAAGATCAATTTTTGTTTGCATTACGGAAGCATACTATATATCTTAATAGAATTTGAAGATCAGACCTGACACTTCTGGTTATATAACATGATCTAATACATGGTATAAACCAGAGAAATTTGTTTATCTGGATTACATCCTTCATTTTCAATCATTTAGTATTATAAATAAGTGTTAATGCCTGAGCAGCTCGAATCTATGTTTTTCTGGGCTTAGAACTGCTGAATTTTGAATTGCTGAATTTGCATTTAATGTATTCTATGCCTATATACCCTAGAGCAACCACCAATGAAAAATAGCAAACTGCAAAATAGCAATTCTGATACCAAACCTCCAGTAGAAAAAAATTAACCATGAATAAAAATACTTTAACAGTAATTTTACTTGGATAATGACTGCCTAAAGTTCGAGTATAACTCAAAAAAAAGGTTTTCACTGAATTTTTGTTCCCCATAGAGAATACTTAAAAAACAATTCACAAATTGTCATTAATAGGGAATTGTCCACCAGCAAAAGAAAAAGAGAAGTTTCTGAAATCTTCTCTTTCTACATACTTATTTATCTATCCTACATTTGGTTTAAATACAGAAAATTCTTACTGAAAACAAACACCAAAACAGCGCGTTTTAGATGGTTTTGGCGTGGCATTATATGCAAAGATAGCAATTCGTCGCTACAACTTTGATCTGATTCAGCCCAAGCTTTGGAAGCTTGCATCTTAGATATGCATTAGCCTTGAAATGAATGTGCAAGTTATTTTTGTATAGTAAATGTCCTTCTGTTGCTATGGAAACCAGATGTTTGATAATTAAACTTGCGCTGTAAATAGTTGTGTGCTGTCATGTGAAAGAGTTCTCTTCACAATTTGCTGTTAAGCCAAATAGTTGAGCTTCTTGTCTATTGAAAAATTGGAAGTAAATGGGGTGAAATAGCTACCTCTGAAATTGACTTCAAGAAGCAACCACTTTGCTAGAGCATTTTAAATAACACTGGAAAATCTTTCCTGTATTTTGTGGCTATTCTGCAGGTCAGAAGCTATCATTGCATTTCTTTTTTCAATTCTATTTGCCTATTATCTTCTACTCACAGATAAATGAACATAAACAACAAAAAAGGAAATATAAACAATTTCTGTAGCTAAGACAGTCATCCAGTTCAGCCAAAGCAATTAGACCTGCCCGATCAAGAGCCCAAAAATATTTTTAACTTTTTATTATATGTAATAATACAGGTTATGTGAAGCAAAAACTGTGTATTCATCCTAGTGAATTTTCCTTACTGCATCTAATGAGTGATTTTTCAAATATTTGAGGGCATGTGATTTCAGAGGGCTCAGAATTCAGTAGCTAAGTAGAGGTAGCTGAAAGAGTAGCAAAAAGACTGAGCTTTGATATGAAATGTGGAAGGCTGCAGAGAAATGCCATTGAGCAGAATGAGCAGAACTGGTCAGTCTCTGTGGAGGGAGGACAAGCAGAATGCTCCTCCTGGGGATCATATGAGATGAGGAAGAAGAACAGGTGGAGTATGTCTGACCATGCATCTTCCTGTCTAAAAAACCACAACTGATATAATGGTTTCAGGACTTGAAATCTGTGCTCCTAGTGTCAGCAAGGAAAAAAGTTCCATGCTGAGGAACAAGGATAACATCTGTAAATAACAAGACTAATATAGATCTACAGCCCAACACAGAATCACAGAATCATGGAATGGTTTAGGTTTAAAGGGACCTTAGAGGTCATCTAGTTGCAACACCCCTCTCACGGGCTGGGACACATTAGACCAGGTTGCTCAAAGTCCCATCCAACCTGGCCTTGAACACTTCTAGGGATGGGGTTTTCACAACTTTTCTAGGCAACATGTTGCAGTGCCTCACCATCCACTGTAAATATGACTTGTAACTATGAATTACTCAATAGTAATATTAAAATAATCTTTGATAATATTGCTTTTGCATTGAAAACCAGCAAGAGTAAATGTGATTTCAGCTTTTCACTAATCATTGAAATTCTAATCAATGTTTTTTTCTCTGACATTGTTCACCAAAATATTATTTTCCTGGAGTAATAGCATTGCCTAATCCATACAGTCACAAATTTAATGATCACCCAAAGGATTTATCAACCGCCTTATAATAAAAATGGGGTTTTTTTTGAGTTTTACGCTTTAAATCACTTGTGAAGGTACACAACAGAATAATGTCATTGTGCCATAAAAGCAGGCTGTTTCAGATTTTATTGCAAGTTTAATTGGGTGTTCCTGAGAGCAATTCTGCTGTTGTCACACATGAAATGAAACTTGTACAGCAAGAAAACTTACTACTTGCTGAAATTCTCAATGTCAAGTAATTTGTAAATATGAAAATAGATTTAGTTTACACAGTAAACTCTTTTTCCTCCAAACAGCAGAAGGGACATTGTTTGAAGGAAAAGATCTGCAAGACTATAAACACAGCTTATGCTTTATATCTCTAACTTGCTCTAGCCTTCCTCCTGTATCACATTTACTGCACTGCTTTTTTCTCATTCTTCCAGTAGAAGTATTTATTTTGTTTGGATTATTAAGCATTTTAAGCTAATTGATAAAGATTATGTAAAAACATAGGAGAACTAAAGAATGTATAACATAAAATGTGAACTTTTAAAAGATATAGTATGGTTACTATCAGTAACCAACATATACCTTGCCTCCACTCCAAAAAAACCCCTTTTTGAGACAATTCAATTATCTTTTACAGCAAGCAACTTCAGACTGTTCTTTGTCACAGTTGACAGAAGGCATGGAGCATAACTCTGACTCTTTAGCTTCATTATGAATTTCTCAACTATTCCTTCTTGAGGTGTTATTTACTTGAAAAGCACTAGAACTGCATAGAGAATACTACCTTTTAATTCATGTGTGTTTCACATTAGGCACTATGCCTGTCATCAGAAAATATGAATCAAAGTGTGTGCACTCAAACTGGGAGGACTGTTTGAACTTCTCTGTGGGAATCCTACATATATTATTTCCCAAACTTCTAAATCCTGGAATTCTTTGTTTTATAGCCACAAGTTTATTAGCAGCAGTTTAATTTTGAAACATTTTCTACATGAGGTATTTTTTTCCATGGCTGAAGTACATATTTTCTAGCCCCAAACAAACTTATTCTCTCCAGCCTTGTCTCTAGCTTTAGCAAATAGCTTTATTTCATTCAGAATATGCCTCTTTTAAAAATTACTTTTTTTGGACAATATTAGAGTTTGCTTTGTTTGGGCACTGGGCTGACACAGTGTACAATAGTGGTCCACGTTTTAGGCCATTTTTACCTGTACACCCTTTAAAGCTTTCCCTATCACCAGACATGTTTGAAATAAACACCAGCCATTTCCTAAAGCTATCCTCCAAACAGAGTAAAACCTGACAGTAAATAAAAGAAAACTGAGAAATGTGCTTTTCGAGAGAATACAGTAGCAGATGGAACCTGACTAGAGACCTCACAAAACTTTAAAATTCATGAAAAAGTAATCTCTGAACATAAAGTAGAATTGAATTCTTCACAAAGAAAGCAAATAGGGGACGGAAAGCAGATCAATGAATCTCATCTACTCAATAAAGTATAAAGAAAGGAAAGCACTGGCTGCTATTTCATGCTACAGCCATTACAGAACAGCAATTATAGTGGCCTGCTTCTCCCCACTTCATCACACAAATCCTACCACAGGAAAGATATTTATTCCCCTCCCTACCACCATCATAGACTCCATGTGGAGAAAGAATTAGGCTTCTCCTTTTCAACTGAAATTGTAAAGCAAACACATAATTTTAAAAGGTTCACCAGTGCTTGTAGAATAACAATAGATCAATAATGTTGTGGTGTTATTTTCCACGTAAAGTATTAGTGTTTTATGCAAGGACTGCCCACATCAAACACATGTTTATGATGTTGGTTGCAGCTTGTAAAGTCTGGCTGTGTATGAGAGGTGCCTAGGTGGAAAACCAGGTGCAAAGCCTGCAGGTCTCTCACAGAATGCAACATCTTCCTGTGCTGGACAATTTCTGAGGAATGCCTTAGTTCTGCCTGTGGGTCTTTGGCAAATTTGGTTTCCTGAATGGCTCTGGTCTCAACACTTGGCTGGCACTGAGCAGAGAAGGAATCAAAAGATTTCATGTGCCTTTTCCACCTCCATAAATTGTCTGTCCTAATACTTCTCTAATTCTCACCCTCTGCTTGCAGACTCAGTCATGTTATCTGAGTCTTACCCATGTCTGAAAGATGAGTGACCCCAATGAGCAATTAGGTCTTGAGAGGCCTTCAGAAAATCATCATTTCTACATGAAGTTGTATCCTTCATGCTTGTAACCTGTGTGTGGGACCAATTAAAGCAATTGCTTATCAAATTCAGCATGGAACTGTTTCCATGTTAATGTCTTCCAAGCATAGACATAGGCCATCTTCAAAGATAGCTTGACAGTGGGATGACATGCAAAGGTGCAGAATTTCAAGAGTTAGGAACTGCTTCTGGTAAGAGAGAGAAAGGTTCTCCAAGGTCTTTTGCAGCCTGTTGCAAGACACAGAACATTTTCACAGGATCAATGTAAAGCATTGCTATTTAGCCGTGCCCCAAAAGAATCCAATGGGAAATGAAAAATCCTGTCTTTCTAGTAACAAAATAACTGCTTTCATTTAACCAACTCAATGATAATAAAATATGCATTGAAACAGTATGAAGGCTCCAACAAATAGGAGGTTGAGCATTGAAAGGAAGGCTTAGGTGATAGATTTATATCTAATTTACCATCCATGACTTTTGACTGCTACTTTAGGGTGTCAGGACCATGTTTTTTTGAAGTAAGAAAAGCAAAACTGTATTTTTTTTCCAGTGAAACTTGATGATATATGTGTCTCTGCATTAAGAAGAAGCGCTATCACTAGGTTCTACCTTCCTCCCAACATAAAGGATCTCAACAATATGAGCTCCAGAGCTCAGACACCCTCCCAGGCCTGCAGACTCATCCTATGTATCTGTTCCTCTTGTTGCAAATCATACCTTATCCCTGGTAACTAGGAATGCGTGGTTCAAACAACAGAAAGGAAGAACTTACACGGGAGAAAGTCTGCTTGAGGGTTCTGGTGGTTATGCTCTTTTGGGGCAGCCAGGAGACTGGAAGGAGTCACTTGTATATCAGTCAGAATTCTGCTGCTCTAAAATTTGTGTTTAGGCAATAAACCTTTCAAAGAACATATTATCTCTTTATTATTGATCTCCGTTTATGGCATTGGGGTTTACTGCCACCTATATAAAACAACAGCTTATTTATTTGTTACATTAAGTAGCAGTGAAATATTAGGCTTTTAATTCCAGAAGATGTTATTATATGAGCTTTGAGCTAGTAAATTAATTTAGGATATTAGCGTTGACACTGCTACACTTTTTATTCATCTTTTACCTAAACAAGGCTAAAATGTTTAAAGCCTGGCATTTATCACAGTAGAATCAGAGTGTTTCATGAAATGAATGATTTTCCTAAATATGCACAGGAAAAAATAGAAATCTGAACAATGAATACAGGAAAAAAATATGGAAGAGAAATCAGCAGACAATTTTTTTTTCAAGTCCGCTTTAGCCGATTCAATCTGTTTTGCTCAATTCCATTGCCAAAAATCAGTCAACAATCCTAAAAAAGCAGTCAGAACCTGAACTTCAGTGTTACTACTACTGAGTGAAAAATATGCATGATCAAAACAGCAGTTCATTGTAACACCAAGTTCTGTGAGTTTTCAAGTGTATTCTGGAGTGACCTGAATGTTGTCATAAACTCCCAAAAAACTGTAAAGCAATATTGCAAAACACTAATAAGGAGCCTTCTGTTTAGCCACTGTATTTGCTTATAAAATAAGCTGGTTAACTTGAGTACCACATCTTAGATAACACTGAATTCAGAAAACACACAATTTCAAATAAACTGAGATAAAGCATGATGACCTATATTATTTGTTAGTCCAGTTGTAACAGTTTGAAAAAGAGTGCAATATTTCTTTAAACATGAAGATAGTAGGAGACTAATGGTATTGTTCAATGCATGTCTCTGTCACACCCATTGTTCAGTATAGCAAGCAGCTGGAGAGAGAATAGAAGCAACACCAGGTAGTTTGCTTGAATCTTTCCATATAAAAATGCTCATTTAATGATGAAGTATGTGTTCATGCATTCATACAAACAGCATCTGTATATACAGTTCCTGATGGCTAACTATGTTCCCTCAGATTACTTAGCTTTAATAGTTTACTGCTCCATATGGTTATGTTTTTCTTTCCATCTTAAACATGAAAATCACTGTAAAATACAACCTAATAGACTGCCACCTGAAAATATTTTTTAAAACCTGTTATTTATGCTAGTTTTTAAAAATTATTTTATAAACAGATGTAGTGTTTAATGAAAGATTCAGAGACTTTTTTACAGCCAACAAACTGAAAATTAATTCACTATGTTTAGTACACTCCTAGTTTTATAACCTCATACATTAATTTATTATTGTTGTGTTAGGTAGTGACTTTTTATGATTATGCCACTTAGAAAATATAAATTTTCATTTATAATTGCAGAAGAGCATCAGAAGAGCATGGTTTAGAATTGCAATTATTTTTGACCTTTTGGAAAGCAAACTGAATTCTTGTATTTTGTACAACAAGAATGATCATATCAAACAAAATAAACATATTTTTGAAAGTTTTTATTCTTTTTATTCTATAGAGAACTAAATTAAGGCTCGGATTTCATAAACAAGTCAAACTCACATGGCTAGCCTGTAACATTTTGACAAAGCAGCATATGCTTCATGTTCTGATGAGACCATTTGTATTGTGGAAAAGCATAACAGACTCAGAGGAAATATATTATTATCAATATGACGACATTTTCTAAAGTGAACAATTTTCCAGTCATAAAAAAACCTCTACTTGTTTCTTTTGTTTGTTTGTTTGCTTGTTTTCACTTTTTTGGAAGTAATCCTCAAATTATGACTGCTTTTATGAGTTTGCAAACACTTGTGCAATAACAATCTAAATTTTTCAAGTGAATGTTCATATAGAAAAATAAAAATACCCAAACAACACGCAAATATTTCTTTACTAGAAGGTGCTTAATCCCACAAAAACATAAGAATATTTATATGCAAGTCAGGAGATATTAGCTGTAAAACAAAAGTAAAAAAGAAGAACCAGAACAGAGTCGCAACTGTCCAAATGTTGTAACTGCAGCATTGGTCAAGGATGGATACATAGGGAAAGACACAAGAACAGCTTGTTCAATTAAAAACTCAGAGAATTCTTTGCCACTAATATTGACACTTTTTGATCTCCCATTTCTGGAGTTAAAGTAAGTTTCTCTCTTACACTACAGAGAAAAAATAAATGACATATACGAGTAGTTTGTGCCAACATCTATAGCTCAGTGACTTGATTTGAATTATCTGATAACTAGTCAGTTAGTGAAATCTCAGAATGAATACCATGATTGTGTGGGCACAATCATACTGATTTTATACAGGAGCATTTTCCATGTAAATCAGACCTAATTGGTTAATTATATATTAAGAGCTTTGAACAGTCTGTTTTCAATCAACAGCACATTTTTCCCTTCTTACAAACTATACTTAACTAAAACTTTGCATAAGAGACTTGTTGACTACATTAATAAATTCATAGTTTAAAATTTTAAGCTTTGTTTCATTTTTTCTTTCTTTTTTTTTCAAACAAACTTTTCTTAATTCTATCATTAGATGATTGTCTTTTATTTATTTACAGAAAAACCCACAGATCATTAAAGCTGGGCTGCATTTGACTAGATATTTGCAAAGTTAATTTTTTTTTATACTATAGCTTAGAGAATTCAGTAACACTTAAAAATTGCCTGTCATGGCATTAACTGTTAGAAAAAAATATAATACACTACAGAGAACATTGTGTGACCAATAGTAATATATTTTAAATATTTCTGTAAATTAGACAACATATAATGACAGAAGGAACAGATGTTTTCCAAAGAGACCTCTAATAGTTCATATTCACCTTGTTTCTAAACCAAAAGATACAAACTCAAAGCATATGTAATCATTAGAAATCTATCTGTTTGGAAAGAAGAATATTTAAGTTATGAATAGTTGCATTTACTCCCCAGTAAGAGTATTGTGGAGCATTATTTTCTATACTGCATAGATATTTATTAGTTTTCTGTTCAGAAGAATGCACTTAACTAAAGAACAAGCGTAGTTTTCTCAAAAGGACCCATATTAAAAAGGCAATAGTTCAGTAGATTTCTGTTGTGTTTGCCTCTTTTTAGATTTCCCAGTACAATTCTTACTCAAACAAATTGAAAACACAAGTTATATTCAAGTGAGGTTGCTTATTTATGTAATTTCTCCTGGTGTACAAAGATTTGTATCACATCAGAATTCTTTTGATTTGTCACAGACTGGAGGCATAATGCCTTGGAAAATACACAATTCCTGCAGTTTATCTCTGCAGTCTTACCTAAGCAGGCCTGCACACATTTTGCATGTCTTCCTAGTTAACCAGAAGCTACATCATTTGTAGAATTTTAACCTCAATCTAAAACACCCCTTTCCTTTGCGATGTTCACTAACATGATCCATAATCACAGTTTTCTTCAACTTATTGCAAGTGATTATACATATATGTGTATATATACGCAAATATATACATCTCTGTTAAGAGAATTAGAGATCACTGTGATAGCAGTGTTTAAAAGACTGAAAACTTTGGCCTGTTTCAAACTTGGAAATAATACTAAATTGACATTCATTGGCAATACACGTTACTAACACTTAGTTCCAATCCATTATTATTTTTTTCTATATATATTCAAATAAATAGTTTTAAACAACTTTATCTTCGATTAGCTGTGAGTAAACAATACGATGGAGCCAATAGTTCTGATGGCTGTGGTTCCTCGATGGCTTCAGTGTCCACGTCCAAGGTGGCTGGTGTTTAGAGGTCTGTGAAAGGAGATGATCGAACTGAGACGGGACTTCTTTTTTCTCTTTTCTTTGCTCGTGGTTGCCATTTTATGTTCTCTGTTAAAAAGAGAAAGGGAAATTCATATACCTGTTATATAGCTAAACCTCCAAAATGGTTAAATTATACGTACACAATTCAAACTAGTCCATGTCTATGTGATATAAGAATTTATGCATTGTTTCCTATTTTATCTCCCTGAAAAGGACTAGGACTGAAAGATTGTTGAAGGGAATTTAACAATTTCCATGCATATGTGGATTTTATTTCAAGGTTAGGACTAATCCTTTCTGAAGTGTGGTCAAAAAAACAAAACAAAACAAAACAAAACAAAACAAAACAAAAAAAAAAACCAAAAGGATTTTTGAGGAGTTAGTAAAAACTGTCATGAACAATTTGTTGCATACAAGCTAAAATAACACACTGGGAAGTTTAAGTTACTAATTAAAAAAAAAAAAAAAAAAAAAAGTCTACTTAAAAAAAGTCAAACCTCCAAACTTATGGCACTACAACCAAATCCTCCCAAAAACATTTTGAAGTCAATGAACTGTAAAACAATCTTTTTGCCTTTTTTTTTGGTCAGACAAATGAATTAGCTAAAAATGATTCTGTATTTTTACCTAATTTATTGATCCTTAAACTTTTCAGGGAATTTATTTTGGTTGGATGAAATAAAAACTGGAACCAACAAGAAAGAGTCTGAAAGAAAAATGGAAGCTAAATCAAAATCATCATGATTACCAGATAGGTGTGAGACACATGTATTTATCACATCATACATAATGAATGTGCATTGTGTTATGCGACTGAATTGTGAGTAGTATGTATGAATTAGATGCATATATCCATATGCATATGTATGGACTATATGTAAGTTACATGAACATAAAATTATAAAAGGAGCTTCATGAACTTTCTGGCTAAGAATTATCCATGTGAGTTATACTCCTATTTATAATACATCTGTTAAACCAGTTTGTCATGACCAGCTATGATTCTCCTCATGTGCGAAAGGAAATGGCTTTTGAATTCAAGCATTCTTGCTACAAAAATTCCAGATGCCACTAGCTGCCTTGTCAAAAGCTGATTAGTTTTCCTCAGAAGTAACAATTCAGAGCCAGTTGTAAACCACTCTCACACATCCCGGCATTTTGTCCCCCAGCAGCAGGAAAGCAGGGAGTGAATGGGAGGACCAGCAGAGCAGAAAACATATTTCAGCCACTTCCACTACAGCAGGAGCAAGTGGGCTTTGTAGACTCCTTCCTCTGTAAAAAAACATTGGCCTTAATTGTGAGAGTTTTCTTTGGTTTAACTTTGCAGATTTCAATATCCTTAGTGGAAAGCAGAATCCCAAACTTATTTTCCAGTCAAATTTCTTGCATAACTTTTTTTTTAAATGTCAGATATTGAGCAGGCTTTTTAAAAAACCAGAACAGGCAGAGACTGGATGACTTCAGTAGCAGGAATACAGCCCGGGGAAGGTACATAAATCTGTAGCCTTGCTGTGCATAAAATTGCTTTGGTAGCTCCGCATCTGGAAAGATGGGAGGTTTGATCAGTGCAGTTTGAAGGAATGCCATCAGCTAAACAAGCTAATCCTGCACCTTAATTACTAAGTCATGCTGCTTTTCTCCATGCAATCTTATCATGAACTTTTAAAATGGATATAAAAGCAGTGGTGAGTTTGCAGACATGACATTAAATGGAATGAAGTTTCCTTTCACCCTCAAGAAAACATAGGGGTGACTCTATGAATCATCCCTATGGGCCCACACAGGCCACCTTCTGCTTCTATGGAATCTTAATGCCGTAAATGTTTAATCCATATGTTTCCTTCATGATTCATCCCTGAGTAGCTCCATATGTCACCACTGGTCAGACAAGGCTTTTGAAAGGCACAAGCAGAGCCAGTGACTAGCAGACAAACACACATCAGTTCCAAAGGTTGTAATTTTCTGTTATTTCTTGTTTATTCTGTTGGACAGCAGAATAACTGGGGACAGAACTACTGAAGAGATCATTGGTGACATTAAAATGGACAAGTTAAAATTTGTCTGTTTTTATGATATGTCTGCCTGCCTGTGCTTTCAGGGCTGAGTATGAGCTAGTCCTCTTCCTTCTAGGACTCCTTGGCTATGCTCAACCTGCAGGAATTAGGCTTGCATGCTTCATCCAACCCTGCTCACCTACCTGGATGTCTCACTAGGAATAAATCAGGCTGAGCAAAAAAATTAGAATGCATCCTTTGAGTGGATGGTTAACAGACTGAGAGCTTAAGGTTTACTGCACAGGTAGGCCTCCCTGCAAAGGAAATGAGGGCTATGATTCTGGTATTGGTAATCGTGAGCTAATAGAAGGGTCTAGTACATGGACCTTCTCACCACAGTGCCTGGATTAGTACAGTTTTCCAGGCATTCAGCTCTGTGAGGCTCTTTCAGAGAGCAAGATAGGAAATCATTATTCTCAGTTTAGAAGAAAAGCTATGAACCATGCAGAGAGCATATGAAGCAGTTCACAGTTCCTTCTGGCTTTATTAGTCAGAAGTATCTATTTTCATAGAAACATGAATAATTTCTATCCTGCATTTTCTACAAATCCCAATTTTTAAGGTTGTATTGTGTCCAAGCGAAACAGAATACTTCTTGAGCTCAGGAAAATATAAATCTATGGTACTTTCCTAAGGAAATGAAGGCTTAAGGTTGGGATCAAATAAAGTGCCCTTATCTTTATATATATAGGAATGCAGGCACAGGTATGAGGCTCACAAAAACATGCACTAACTTAGGAGATACATAGGAACTTTTTATTGGCATGTGGGATGGTAAGCTAAATCTGGATCAAGTACCAACTACAGACAACTGACTAAAGAAAATGTGGGTCTTGATTCAGGTCTTGCTGTAGACAAAGCAAGATTTTTGTGCCTCATAGAGTGAAAGCATATACAGTATGAAGATTCAGCTGACTCACATGAATATTCATTAGCATTCATATACGAAAGAAATCTGACCCACACATACACAGGACTTTTCACACTTCTGTTAAAATTCTTTCAAGAGGAATTCTCACCTACTGGTCCATGAGTGAGGAAAACAAACATCAAATCATACTCTGTTCTTATTTATAAAGCCATCATGTAATTTCTGTATTTTACAACAGGTAAAATTTCTGTATTTTGCAAATGGTTTTCAGTCCTTATTGTAACCCATATTTATACTAGTTTTTGACTTGCAATGAACTCTAATTGAACTACTGCTTAAAAGTTTGGATGAAGTTTTACAGCATAGTTTGTACCAACTAAATTTCTGCAGGTTAGCAAGTTTGAGAGGTCTGTTTTAATAGAACAAATTCATTTCATTCAAACTGATTGCATTAGAACAGAGAAATATTAGCTCCCTGAGCAATTTTATGGTTAAAATAAATTGTTCACTCATCAAGCACATACATTCTTTTCTTAAAAACTTTATGTTGAAGGCTCCTTTTTTCTACCTGCCAACATTTAAAGAGGAAGAAAAATTTTTATATATCACTTAAGATTAGAATAAAAATACTTTATGGTTGAATAGACTGACAAATATTTTGCTGATTAATGAATTTTGTAGGTAGTGGAATATATTTATTGAATTATTCAAGAGATAACATGAACTTTTGTTCAATGATTGGAGAATTTACTTTAAGCCAGTGTAGACTTTGAAATAAACAGGGAAGAAGAGAGGCATTTTATAAATTCAGTCTTGCTTGTTACAAAGTTGGTTTGTTATTCTTCTACTACAAAAAGTCTTGGAAACCCTTTTTTTTTTTTGTGACTTGAAGCATGGGTTATCTTTTGCAAGCAACTAGATAAATAAATGAAGATAAACATTGCAATACATAGTTCCTAAGGAAAAAAATATGGATGCTGATGAAGAAAAGTTTTTTTAGATCATCTTATGTCTCCTTTTATACTTTATTAAAAAAAATCACACATCTACAGTGAGCAAGGGAGATATGTCTGAGAATTGTCCATTTTAGGTGTTATAGCTTCCAGAACAGTTAGAATGGCAAATGCAATTGAAGATACTCAAATGGGAGAACACAATTCAGTTGCATTTTGGCTTCTAAATGAAAAATTGCAAAGTGTATTGTCAGATTTTTCATAGTATCACTTGTTATGGAAAAGTTCTGGTTTTATACTAATGAATAATTTCAATACAATTCATCCTGTGGTGTCTTCCTTGTATGGCATGCAATATCTTCATTTTCCAATTTCCAAGTGAGAAAAGTGTAGAGAGAGAAAATAAAATTATATTAACCACAGGCAGAAACTCAGACAGTCTCTAAGTAATCGTCTCTCTATATGCTTCTCTTCAAGTGATCTATTTCCTTTAATTTCACTTATATTGATTAAATTATTTCTAGAAAAAATTGCATACTTCTGGGATATGTGGGGACAGAATGTTATTAAACTCACCTTATTTCCTTCAAAGGACAACTCAGGATAAAGCTGCATTCAAGGGTAGGCAGATTATTTATTCATATATATCCAATTCTAGTTAAGACATGTTCTGTGATGTTCAGTGAACATGACAGAAAAACATGAAAAGTCAAAGCACAAAAGTGAAATTTTGGTACAAAGAAGGGTGATAGTAAACATTTATTCATAAATTGTGTTTTATTTCTAAGTGTTCTACCACTTCTAAATTGTAACTTTGTAACAAGTTCTTTCTTGACATTTCATTACAAAATAAAAATGTACCTACCCTAAATTACATTGGCTGATAGTCACATGAAATATTACGAAACAGCTGGTTTTATAGAAGGCTATAGAATTGTTTTATGCTTGGATTTAGATAATTTGTCCATATTTTCCATTGTCTCATCATGACCAGGTAGACTTGTAGGATTCTATGTTTGAGCATGAGCCTAGAATAGATTAAAGGAACCATCATGGAGTAGCATTAAGTGCTTCAAGAAACTCTCAATGTCATTAAAATACATAGCAGAAGGATAAGGCTGGTGTTTTAGGAGAAATTTCAAAATCTCTGAATTTTTTTTTTTTTTGCAAGCTTTGACATATCAATAGCTGTTGTTGTCAACGGAGGTCTTCATCATGTCAAGATAATAAAAATACAACACTTACAGTGTTATGTAATATGCATGGATGAAAAACTAGAAGATAGAATTTTTTGCCCATTCTGCTGAACACTGTAGAGCTGGATTTTCTCCAAGTATAAGAGTAGCTATCAGTTCCACATCAGTGGAACTTTAACACTCCCCTCATTTAGGCAGAATTTGAACTATTCAAGCACGAAGTTATTTAAGGCCCATCAAAAAGCAACAACCCAGAAGCCCTCCATGAAACTCCAACTTAACATATCCAAAATTTTATTTAGCATTTTATGTAAAATAATTTGAAATTTACAAAAATTTAAAGTAAGGAAAAAACCCCAGCCAACAAAAAACCCCACTGATGTTACTGTGTGAAGACTTTATACAAAATAAAACATCTTAAGAGCTAATCAGAAAGTCAGCTTGCCAGCTGCCTGCCTGTAAAACATTTTTGTCAGGTTCATCACCAAGTACACAAAAGGGGAACTGTGGGAGGACAGACAGAGATAATGCTGGAGGCAATCTTACCCTTGAATATTGCAGCTGTTTTAATTACCAAAGAGTGGGAACAGCCTTGGCCTCACAGCCATGGGTGTGATAAAAGAGTGAGTTAGCTGGTAGGGAGTTTGTTGGAGCCTGCTGGCTGTGCTGTGAGGAGGAAGGGGTAGGAGGTCATGTGATGGACAGAAAAGGTAAGATGTTGTGTGAGGGACAGACAGGGTTAGGTGGTGTGCTAGGGACAGGAAGGAGCAAGCTGGAACTGCAGAACAAGGAGAGAAAGAGCCAGAGTTATGTAGAGCTCCTGGAGCTGCCCATGGGAGGCTACATAGAAAAGGTATGAGGGACTTTTAGATAAAAAGGTGCTGAGACTTGAAGCCTTCTTTGGTGTCATTTGTACCTCCTCCATCAGGGAACTGCAGTCACTTCACAAGACAGGAGAAGAAAAGGAAGTAGCTGGAAATAGCTTATTTGATCACTAAATATCTACAAGCATATATGCTTGTCAACATATGTCGTTTCATATACAGTGTCAACTGGTCAACTAATAAAAAGAAAAAGGAATTCAGATTTCAAATAGGAAACCTGATGAGCTAAGACGCAGAAGTGTTAAGCCCATGTTCTTGTGTCACTTGGAGTGACAGAGCCTCGTAACGCTCTGTTGAGACACTGAGATTTCTGCCAGGAGGTCCCGTACTTGGATTCATCATGTTCTATTAGACAAGGGAGTCTGAGCAGAGTGCTGGCACAGGCTATTAGTTTTGTCTCCTGCTGCAGTGCAGCGAGCTGAAATCTTACAATTACTCAGCTTTACTCTGTTGCCCATGCTCTTCCTTGGCATCTCAAGAGGAGCAGAGGCTTTCACTTGTCCACTTCATCACTTTGCAATGAAGAAAACAAGTCTGAGTGCATAGGCTCTGCAACCTATTTGTTAATATAATATTGCCCTTTATGTGAAACATGAAACTTGTTCAGTTAGAACATTAGGGAAACAAACTTTCTTTTTTAGCTCATATTAAGGGTTTGGCTCCATTCATTTTGGGGTGCAAACTTCCTCTAAACTCATGAGATATCTTCCTTTATCATGAACAAAGATAACGTTGCTCAATGCTTATACTAAAACCCTCCTGTATTATAATATTATTGTAGTCAGGCCCAGATCAGTTTACTTGGGCACTCAGAGACTCCCGTAAATAGCTTCCCTCCTGCTAAGCTTCCTTTTGTCCCCAAGGCCTGTATGTGAATAAAAGCCCATTTTCACTTGATGGCACACCAAGAGACCTCCTGAGATAACTCTTACCCTGAAAAATAATTTAACCAACTGGATTAAGGAGCAAGTATTTTTAAGGGAGATCAAAGTTAAAACAGAGAGATCAAGCATCCACAGTATCTCATTTAGAATTCAAAAATTGTATGGACGAGATCACTACAGTCCATTATAGATGCAGTGATTTAGGAAGTTTCTCTCACTTCTTAAGATTATTTATTGTTAAAAAAAGACTAAATCTGAGGTTAAGCAAAGCCATGGCATAGAGAGTGTGGAGATACTTTAATAAAAGTGGTGGCAAAGTGGAGGATTCAGAGCCTAGTGAAAGAGAAATAAAAGATAACAGGTCTTTGAAACAACAGATAATACAATAATTTCCTAAGGTTTGTCAGGTGTGACGGCTCCATGTCTTCTCCATTAAAACCTGCCTAATACTCAACACTGCCTCAGACATATCTGGTAAAATTTGGCTAAAATGAGTCCTCATTTGTGGAGTCTATCTATTATTTTTCCAACAAAATTAGAAGGTTTAAAAAATTACAGAAGGTGTATATTTTCAAATAAATATTGCAACCATAGTGGTTGCATAAAGGGTAATTTCTTCATGTGTGTGATGAAACTGCTAATTTTTATTTTTCCCTTTGCTACTGTCAGTGGAGTAATGAATAGCAGAACAGAGAAGCAAAATTTTAAAAAATGGGATATTTCTCACTTTCTTGCTTAATTTAACAAAGCCTAGTAAAAAAATGCAAGAAATGGACAAATTAGTTTAACGTCACTAGCAATTGCTTCAACATAAATACATGTTTGATATTCAATTATTTTTCATATTTAACCAGTGCACTTTTTTTTAAAATTTTCAATACCTCAGTAGGTTATGTTGGCTGTACTGCTATATCCTCTGGGAAGCTGAAGATTCATTTGGGAATGAGAAGGTTCATGTGCAAACGTGAAGATTTCCACAACCTTGTGATTCAAAACTATGGAAATGTTCTTTTTGAAACTCGGAATAACTAATAGGGTTTGTGAAAATACTCTATTTAGGTTTTTTTTCTGAAAAAGCCAATGGTTGAAATGCACAGTTTTCTGTATGGAAATCTTATTTATCATTTTGATCACCTGTGTCTAAGCAAGCATCAAACAAACACGCCATAAATCCACCAAAGAAAAATCAACTGAAACAGCAGAAAATAGGGATTTGGGTCAAACTGACTCAAACAAAATGAATTTAGCTTCGTAAAATAAAAACTTTTATACTGAGGAACAGATTTCATAACTGGCAGAATTAATATTGAACCATAAAAATAGCACATGTACAGCTACAAATTTTAGACAATTTGACACAAACTGTCAATGCAATTTTGCTGCAAAAAGTGACAACATGACTTGTGGGTGTCTAAAGAAGGGGATAGTGGTTATTTCTATGTGATAAAAGTGAAACTTATCAGAATAATATAGTTCTGTAGTCCACATTCTGTAAAAAAAAAAGATGGAAACCTGGGGAGAATACAGAAGAGAGTAACAAATATTACTTTTGTGGTAGAAAATGTATTTCTGTACATGATGCCTTACAGCTCACCCCATTTAGCTTATCAAAAAAGATATTAAGAGGTGTGTTGACTGCAACATATAATTACTTCAGAGATCAGGCACTAAAAGTATCAGGTACTGTTCATTCTAATAGAAAAAAGGCATGACAAAAATGAGTGTTTAGAAGCTGATAGCCAATTCAAATGGCAAATGTCACCAAATTGCTAAAAAATTCCTTGGCCAGCTATCAAAACAAAGGGTCACCGATAGCAGAGTTCTGAATTTTACTAATCTTTATGTCTTCAAGCCAAAACAGGATGCCTTAATGGAATAATTGTCTCAGCCAAACACAAGTTGTTTGCCTTGGTACAGCAAAAACAGCAGAAATGTAAACACAAGTAAAACATTTTGGGTTTAAGTTATTAAAAATCTTTGGGATGCCCCCTAGAGGTCCTGGGGATTCATTCTCTGTATTTCCCTGTAAGTAATATTTTGAGAGTCTTATTATGATCTGGGACTATAAGTTTTCTTTCAAATCTTCTGCAGATTCTACTACTTATACTACTACTACTACTTATACTGTGAAGTTTATAGGAGTTTAGAAAATATTTTGAATATTCTATTCCATTGACACAGAACTGAATGGAAAACAGTTTGTGTTCCACTGAACATACGGACATACTCCAACAGCTTAAAAAACCTGAACCTAGAAACCAACAGACTCTGTAAAAAACACTGCAAATAAGATGCATGTCAGTTCAGTGTTTTTGAAATTGTCTTTGGATAATGATTATTCTGAAGTAATTCTGTGCTAAAACAACAGACTATTCTATTTTGATAGTGAAAAACTACTTTGCTTTCCTAGTATAAAAAAAAATCATGAACAAGGTGCAGGATGCATCAGCACCAGTAACATGCTTATAGTTTTAAATCTACTCTTTTAATGTCATAATCCCCTTTTCAAAAAAGATTATGACCTTTCCTCTCATGAAATTTGGATGAGTTCAGCATGTTACTGTAAGGTGTTTCAATCTTAATGAAAATATTATATTTGACATTACTTTTTTCTGTTTCTGTTTTTCTTTGTTTTTGCAAAAGTGTTAACAACAGACATTGATGTCTTTGATCAAACTTGAGGGAATTGTTTGGGCTGATCCCAGTGACCTTAAAATGAATTTTGCTCAAGCACAATAAAACCAGAAAAAATACTTGATTCTTCAGTTATTATACTTTCCTCCATTTAAAGCTCTCTCACCCACCACAGGTGTGAAAGCATATTTCAAAAAATGTCGAAAGTAATTGAGTCTATAATCCCTAAAGCATTAGCCTGATGCAATTATTTCTATTGTTCAAATAAGGTTTTGACGACCTTAAACCTTTGTTTTCAGATATTATCTGACATGTTCTACTTAGAAACAGAAAAACCTTTTGGTAGAGAGCTACTGTGAAGGTTTGGGAACCTGCCAAATTTAATGAATTTAATATATATTTTAAAATAATATTTTGAATTAAACTATAATCAGTAATTGTCTAATCTAGTGCAAACAAAAGTTCCCAATACTACATTGAAAGCCAAGTACATAATGCTTTAAAGTAAAACTATGCTTGTGAAATGAAGATAATTGAAGTTTTCCTAATAGTTTAATTGAAATTTAGGATCAGCATGAACACTGTCCACAACCATACAATATGGAAACATAAGAACACATAATAAATGCTAGGCTAGCACAATCTATCTCTATTACTTGTATTGTTGGTGATTGCTTCCACTCATATCACATCAATAAAATCTCTTGAGAACCATGAGGACCTGCAAATTGTCTCCATACAAAATATGAAGACTCTAGCTCAGCAGAAAAAAATCCCCTCTCATGGTTCAAGAAAGTCTGTCAACTTATATACCTGACTGCTCATATCTGCTCAAGGATGTTAAAAATTTGGTATTTAAGGAATGCATGACCACCTAAATAAAATTCAGCACCCTTTTTGTTAAAGGGGGAAAATTCAACAAGGAAATACATAAATAGTCTAATATAATTTTAGTGGTTGACCTTTAAATTTATTTAGCTAATAAATGAAGTGGAGTTACACAGGATCTTTGCTATTTCAAGACTTTTTAACACTTCCATAAATCATCTGGCAAAAGGGAGGAAGAAGCCATGAGAAGACAAAATTTGCTGGTGATAGTTAGTTAGTCAAGGTAATAAAAACATGAGCAACTGAACTGCAGAAGAAATAAAGTGATAATGAAATGGCAGATGAAATCAGTGTTGGTAAATGCACAGTGATGCACATGGGGAAAAACAATCTTAATTTTACATACAAGGTGATGAGCTCTGAGATTACTTTTGCCACACAGGAATGAAATCATTAGAATTGACCTGTAATGAACAGTTCAGTGAAAATGTCAGCTCAAAACTCAGGAACAGTAAAAAAGAAAAGAGACATTTTAGAAAGGAAAAGAAAAACATTCTGTAAAATATGATGTCATATGATACTGTATAAAGCTATCCTGGGTATTCTTTGAAATTTCTACTATCCCCAAAATCATCTTAAAAAGGAAGCAGGAAAAAGAGGGATAATCACAGACAATTATAAAAGTTATTCAAATTGAGGAAAGAAACAGCTAGTAAGGGGTAAAAAAACATCCCTCTAAAGCCATGTGCTAGACTGAGAAAATAAAAAAGAAGGGACTAGTCCAACAAAGCCCAGGGGGATCAAAGTAATGTAGCTCAAAAATGAGTCACCAAACAAAATAGAAATTCGTCACAGCTCATAGCTAATCTGTGGAATTCTGACATGAGGGGATGTGCATGATGAAACCTTTACAGAAGTCTGAAAAGAAGTGGGAGAAGTTTATAGAAAACAAATCTATTATGGACTAGTAATCAAAGGCAGAATCTCTTGTGCAGATAAGTCCTTTAAATACCATTTTGCAGAGGATTGGGAGGCTAATAGAACCCATAGGAGCATTTCATCTGCTGCTGCTGGCACCTGGAGCAATGACACAGTTGAAAAACTGAAAAAAAAAAAAAGAGGAATAAAACATGTTTCAGATGCAAATGTGTTTGGTGCAATAAAAGACACAAGTTTTTTCTGTCTGTTCTTCACCAACCCTTATAGGCAGCAGAGCCCTGCAGAGCCACTTGTTTACTCCCACTGCAGTAGGATAGGAAGGGGAATGGGGATTGTGGTCAGTTCATCACACCTTGTCCCTGCCACTCCTTCCTCCTCAGGTAAGGACTTCTCACACTCCTCCCCTGCTCCAGCATGGGGTCCCTCCCATAGGAGGCGGTCCTCCATGAGCTTCTCCAGTGAGTCCTTTCCACTGGCTGTAGTCAGTCCTTCACCAAGTGCGCCCATGTGAGTGGCTTCCACAGCATGCAGTCCTTCAGGAATAGGCTGCTCCGGGGTGGGTCACTCAAGAGGTCACAAGTCCTGAAGCAAACCTGCTTCAGTGTGGGTTCTCTCCATGGGTCCACAGGTGCTGCCAGGAGCCTTCTCCAGTGCAGACTTCCCATGGGGTCACAGCCTCTCTCAGGCATCCATCTGCTCTGATATGGAGTGGTCCTGGGGCTGCAGATGGATCTCTGCTCCAGTGTGAGGTCCTCCATGGGCTGCCAGAACACAGCTGCAACACCGTGGTTCTGTGCTATGGGTTGCAGGAGACTCTCAGCTCCAGTGCCAGGAGCACTTCCTTTCCCTCCTTCTTCACTGTCCTTGGTGTCTTCAGTGCTGTTTTTCTCACATATTCTCACTCCTGTTTCAAGGTGCAGTTGCAGGGTTTCACTGTCCCCTTTTTAACTCTCTTACCCCAGAGGCACCACCACCCCTGCTGATGGGCTTGTCCTTGGCCTGTGGTGGGTCCATCCTTGAGCCAGCTGGCATTGGCTCCGTCAGACACAGGGAAAGTTGTCAGCAGCTTCCCCAGTAGCCCCCTGCTACCAAAGCCTGGCCATGGAAACCCGATAGACCATACGACTAATCCCCACAGGAACAAAGTTTGGGGCACTAGGCTGTGTACCTATCACCTGCCCAACCTACATCATCACATGGATGACAGGCCATCCCTGTCATGAAATTTGTTTCCTTTATATTTTGCTATACATGTGTATTTGCTATTCTAGACTTCAAAGTCATTGGGATAAGCAGTGTTTCTATTTGTCCTGAATTTGACAAGAAACTTGGTTCAATAACATGGCAAATGAAGCCTTAAGTCTTCCAGGTCACAAATTCCTCATCCTATGACTTGGAGCACTTGGTTTGCATCAGTTTGCATCAGTTCCCTCCTCCCAGGTGCTTCAGACATTAAAAATTACTAAAAGTTTAACTTTTTTCTGTCATGCTTGATGCTGGATTAGATATTGCCTTTGCCACTGTAACTTTGTGTCAGATCATATACCATTTTCTCTCTCATTCCTGACACAAAGTCTTCAGGAGCTCCTATGCAATTCTCTTGTTGATTTGACATTTTTTTGACTGTAGGTCCATTTGGTTTGGAGCTTTGGTAGTGTGTGTGCAACACATCAGCAGTGAAGAAGCTGTGGCACTCTGGAGGTGTCCCTGCTGAATCCCATTTTCTGAGAAATTTAAAGTGAATTAGGTTCACAGCTCAAAATAAGTTTCATTTGGTTTTGTTTCTTTTGCCCCTGAAAAAAATAATCATTTTTTTCTTCTATTTGAAGTGTTTAAATCAACAGCACAAGAATAGAAATTATACCTGTAAATAATAGATCAAATAAAATGTAAATACCCACAGCAAAACTTCTAAATACTTGGAGAGTTGCAAGTTGTTGGTGCAGAAAAGTGAGAAGCTATTTACAAAATAAGTACTTATAAGCTATAGTAATTTGCTAGCCATTTTGCTAGCAGCAACCATCACTTACTATTTATTAAATACATACACCAGATAATAATTTGATTTTTTTTTTTAGTCAGGCACATAGGTCTATAATGCACAAAATCAGAATCTTAAAGACTGCTGAAGATGACATTGCTAAGTTTTATTAGTGATATTCCATTTAACAAATTTGTGACAAAGTTAGCATCCCCACCCAGAGTGCCTTTGCTCAATGCCTATTTGTAGTGTTTGCATTGCTCAATTTTCATGCTGGAGAACAAAGGTGGTATCTTATGTTCAGTATCAATCAATCTTATTTATTCATCTTTATTTGCTGTGTTATCTAATAGAAGCTTGAAAGCAGCAAGAAAATCAAAGCTAGATAGGATAAGTGTAGGATTTAATATAGTAGAGAAAATATATGATGACCATCAACACAGATGAGAGGAAAAGTAAACCCTGTGTTGGTGGCACTGAAGCCCAAAGAAAGATTCATGGATAAATAAAAGCATGCAAATAGAATTTTTTTTAGGGTGTATTTTAAGAGTGGTATTCAGAAAACTTTACCTGGAGATGATACGTCTGTTTTTCTGCTGTAAAAATTCAAAAGAATTTTCCTGAAGGAAGATGCCTAAACCAGACCAGGAATACTTAACTATTGCAGGCAGACCTAAGTGCCTGCACCTATTAATCTTCACCACTTTTCCTGACAGGTCTTTAGTCACCCTTATGATTATTTCCCCGTGTGTCAGCTCTACCTAACCGCCCTGCAGCCTACAGGGATGCAGCCAAAGTCCTCCTGCAGGCTGATAAAGGAAGGAGCTGTCAAGCCATGGCAGCTTCCCAAGGACACCAGCAGCTGCTGACTCCTGCTCTCTCCACAGACCTCTGCCTCTTGGATGTTTATGGTTGTGTCTTTGCAGAAACACTGTGTTTCCACACTGTTGGAGAATAAGTGAATTAATTTCTAAGAAACTGTTGAAACCTTAACAGCTACTGCTCCACCTCGCCTCACCCAGACATCACCTGAGCAGAATATCAAATTGTACATAGCCAGAATATAAGGCTTAAATAAGTTAAGTGTTAGGTAAGACTCTAAAGAATATTTCTCCAGTTTTTAATTCTTCATTTACATTAAAATTTTCAATGGCCTTAAAAATCTTAGGCAGATGGAAAAAATTGAAATTATACACTGATCCAGGCATTTCTTAACAAAATCAAATACAATTAAATTAAGGCATTTTCTTCAACTCGATGGTGGAAAAAAATCCTATGGCTAGTGTAGCCAGCTGACGGGCAAGGAAGGGCTTCCACATGAGAACTTGAGACACTTTCTCAAGTCATTTTTATATTGCCCTAGCTCATATGGCAGCACAGAAAAAGATTCAGTATTTAGCAAGAACAGGAATAAGGCAGCTCCACTTGTTGAGTTTGTCACCTGAGGTTGTTGGCAAACACAAATCAATGCTGACTTATCCCCGAGTGCTAACAGATACAAGGAAGCTCTCAGTGACCTTTTCAGTCATCCTTGGCAGTTGTGCTGTGCACAGACTAGGCTGTGTTTCTAATTTACACACAAGTAAAAATATGTCTACCTTGAAAAAAAATCCCAAGTTTAAATATATAGTTTGTCAGAATGAAAATAGAAGATGTTTCATTTGCTTAATTCTAAATACCAATACTAGCTATAGAAATTTCATTTTCATAACCCCACATTTTTAGTTGTGTAGTTATTGTAAATGATATCAAATGAACTTTGTGACAAACAAACTCCCAAAGACACCACAAAGGGAGGGGGGAAATGAGGAGGGGGAAAAGAGCACACAGAAAGGAGTTTATCAGAGGAGTGAAGTGTGAAACTCCTGAGCCAAAGTGAGGGAGGATTAAAATGAAGGCATCTCTGGGCAAGTTGCCTAAAAAGGCAACTGCTTATGGATAGTTGGATACCTTACAAAAGAGCGAGAAGTCCCTTGATTAATCAAGGTTCTAATGACAAAACCAGATTGAGATAGAGACTTTCAAGCAATGTTAAAAGGAACTAGATGCTGAAGCTTTAGAGGCTTTCAGGCTTCTTTGAAAATCTAAATCATGGTATGAACTGAGAGACTTGAAAGGAGAATTAACAATGAAATACATAAAGATTAAAACAAAAAATAGCTTTCAAAACTTCAAATGTTCTCTCAACACCAAAAGCGAGCTGTAGGTAGACTGAAACCACTTATAACCATAATCAAGTCTTGCCAGTATTGTCAGAAACTAAAAGAAAGCAAGTAACACACACATCCCTCGCCAAGGAATAGTGTGACTGGAGGTGATTTTTTAGTGATTTGAGATAATGACTGATAATTCCATTTGGCCAAAAAAAGCATAAAGGCAGGCTTTAAAACAGCTTTCAACTGGAGAAACAGTGTTTCCAATGGCTTAACAAGATTAAAGAGTGAAATAACGATTGCATAAACCTCTAATATATTTTTGTAAATTGGCAATAGTTTCATTAGACATGTATGTAATCCTGAAGCTTTCATCAGGCATGAAGAAAAACTGGAATAGAAAGGTCTCTTAGATTTATAGTTAAGAAAAAAAAATCATTGAATTGGACACAATATATGATACGGAACTGTAAAGGTTATTGAATCCACTTCGATAAAGAATAACATTATTCTTCAATATAATGCCTTTGAAACTAACTGAGACATTGTTTCTAACATGGGGACAGACACATTATATAAAAAGAGTGTTGGGTTAAATACTACAAGGGCAGTCTATGCTAAATCTTACAGTTTGTTTTTGTCTCAGAGAGTAACGTTATTTTTTTAAATAAATTGCATGGATTTCAAGTCCTAAGGAGTGCCATTATTCTCTACTCTGTTGCATAGATTTCATAGTCATCAGAATTTGCTATGTTCTTTCCATCTGAAAACCTGAACAAAAATGCAAACAAATCATACCTTGAAGAATTTTACTTTTAAAAATGAATAATCAGACAAACAAGGAACAGTTAATAGAATAAGAAAGGTGTCTAAAAATTAATCAAGCTAAATCAAACCAAATTAAACCCAAACCCAACATTCAATTTTCCACTAATGTTTCGTAATGTGTTTATAATTACTGCCATTGCAATGTATGAACTTAGTTAAATCTTAAAAAACAGCACTTTCCTCTTCTAGAAAGTTTAGTATTGCCATGGCATAACAGTTGCTGAAGGTGTCTGATAATTTCAATTCCCATACATCATCACAGACAGGCAAGCCCTTAATACTTTAAAAAATAGTTACCATTAAAAAGAATCAAGGCTTTAATTAGTTCTTCAGGAAGATGCAAAAATCTAGCCCTTTGGTATATAAACACAGAAGGAAGGTTCGATCTCCCTGGCAGATACTATAATCAATAGCAGGGTGCAGATAGAAAAAGCTATAATCTTTTTTAAAAGCAAGTTGCAGAAATTCTACATCTCTCAGATGCTGAGATATTTTTGTAAGTGATATTGAAGAATTTACAAATATGACCATTAACCAGTGGGGCTTTTTTTTTTGTGGTTTGGGCTTGGGTTTTTTTTTAATCTAGAGAGAAGAGAAAAAGGGATAACCCATAAATGTTAAAAGAGTGCATTGCCACTCTGTCAGAGGTCAATACTGGGAAATATGCCATAAAACCCAAAACAAACACAAAAGCTTTCCTATTTGATAATATCTGTGCTGTCTTGACCACCATCTGTGTAATTGCAATGCTTCATGGTATTATCCAAGAATATTTCCCAAAAGTGAGCTGGGACTGTTCATATCCCTAAGAAACACTCTGGTTCTACTCCTTGGCTCTGCCACCTTACAAGGGATAAAATTTCAGCTTTAGTTAGGGTTTATATATGAGGACCAGAACATGGGATCATTCAGTGAAGTTTTTTGTTTTGATGTCTTATTTGTGTGCATAACATCACCTGAAAGTGCATCATGTGAATCATACAATTTGTGACACAGAGTTTACACTTTTCTTGGTTTCAGTTTCACAGCTTGAGATTTTTAGGTCACCTGGAGTTAAAGTTTCTTTCAAAGTAACACTGCAGAAATGGTGGGCAAAGCAAAATTCTCTTAACTAAACCTCTTCTGTCTCCTGTTTCCCAAAAGTGGAGAAAACTGAGTACCTGAGATCTTCCTTCTACGTCGATGTCACCTCAGAGGAAAAGGTGCTGTCAGCTGAAGCCTTCCAAATGTTTCATGTGAATACTAAGCACCATTCAATCTAACTTAATTCCTGCTTAAAACCACACTGTTATGCAACTTTGTTTTCTTTCAGAATTTTCTTGAGTACTTCCAAAAATCCTACAATTTCTTTACACTTTTTTAAATTAAAACATATTGGCAAGAAGTTGGGTTCCTGAACATTTCTAGAGAGCTAGATTTTAAAGAACTGAGAAATTGAATGATGTTGTCTCCTCCACAAGCATTGAAATTATGTCAATAAGTAGTAGGGAAGAGAAGAGAGCAGAAGTTGATGCTGATGGGCTTGTATAGCGTCCTTCTGCATAAAGAAACTTCATCAAACAGACACTTACAGGAGAAATTCACCTGGTTTGAGAAAAAAGTTTTTGAGAAGAAACTCCAGGTGTTTATCCTTTCAAAGCACTGAGTATTTCTCCCATAAAAATTCAAATCAGAGAAAGATGTAAAGTAGTGTTTTACGTACATTTTTATTAAATGTTATTAAGCTTCTTTTTTTCCCACACCAGTTAGTCATAATCTAAATTAAAAGACAGTGTTGCAAACTTTGCCACATGATAACTGACTCTGGACATGAGCAATTAGAACCCTATTCTCATTTGCCAAAACCACTCTAAAATCCTGAGAACTTTTAGCATCAGTTTTCCCCCATGATATAAAAACCTTTGAGAATCTTAACTATTTCAAATACTTTTGGTATATATTTTGGTCCTGTAAAATTCCTGCCATAAGCTTATGCTTTTTTTCCTGTAGTTACAACTTCATATCAAAGAGAAACTGGCAAGTGTCAATCTTACTATCGAAATAGCATCTGCTTTTTAGATTTGCACAACAGTGTAGATATACAGAAAAAGTTATTTTAAATGTTTCTGCCACTGGAGCATTCTTCTCTAGAATGATGGTCACAAATCATCTTTGAAGCTGAAACTGATTTTTTTTCAATAAATTGAATGTTGGTAGCATTAACACTGCACAGTGAACCGGGCCAATTTTAAACTTTTTCAGGTAATGCTTCTCAATTTGCCATAGGTTTTTCACAGGAAAACCTTAAACACATGAGGTGAGTGCCATGAAAGTTCATGATATTTGGTCACATAGTGAAAAATAAGACCTTGAAACTTTTAGTTTTGGCAGGATGTAGAAGACATGGAAAAGCATTCCCATATAATGCTGACAGTTTTTATCAATTTTAATGCCACATTAGTGTATTTTATGTGTGTTGCCTTGAATATACTGCCAGATTTCATAGATCTATTATCTGTTTTCAAGGCATGCAAACATCAAGTTAATCATTTAGCCATCTTACGCTATCAGTCACAAGTTAGTGACAAGCAGAGTTCTAGCGTGCATATCTGCAGAAGTTCACTCTATCTCAGTGTCAAGTGAGTCATACAATAGTGGTCGGACTTCTAAGTACTTTCTACTGGAGTCTAAGCATTAAATCAACTGGCAGTGACCTTGCTGTAAGAGCTCTATTGTTGACATGCATGTGTATTTGAAGAACACTATCCTCTTTCCAGCACTGAGGATTTGGAACTCTTACAACTTTTTTTTAATTAAATGTTTGAAGCCTGTGCAGATTAAAATCATATAAGCATATAAGCAATAACAACTATTCCATTGCAGAAATAGAAATCAATAAAATGAGACAAATTTATTACAGAATTTCAGATACAAATGCTTGAAATTACCATGAATCTATGTCAAGGTTTAATCCCAGCTGGCAGCTAAGCACCACATAGCCACTCACTCCTCCACCAGTGGGATGGTGGAGAGAATCAGAGGTGTAAAAGTGAGAAAACCCCATGGGCAGGTGAGTGTTCAGACATGTCCAGGAAAGGAGTTCTCCATCACATGTAATAATGACTTGGAAAGACAAATGAGATCACTCTCAATGTTGCCTCCCTCCCCTTTTCTTCCCCCAGTGCTATATGCTGAGCATGATGACAAATGGTGTGGGGTATCCCTGTGGTCAGTTGGGGTCAGCTGTCCCAACTGTGTCCCCTCTCTACTCCTTGTGCCCTCCCAGCCCACCCACTGGTGGGATGGGTCAGGGAGAAGAAAAGACCTTGGGTCTGTGCAAGCCCTGCTCATCAGTGACAAGAACGTCCCTTTGTTTCAACATTTTTTCCAGCACAAACCCAAAGGACAGACCCAGACCAGCTACTGTGAAGAAAATTAACTCTACCCCAGCCCAAACCAGTGCAATGCACCATGTTAGGCTCTGTTTGACTGATTGCTAACAGAATCTCAAACTGTGCAATTGCATTGAAACTGGCAGTGATTTACATCCTACAATTCTACCCACAAATTTTAAAATTCAGAATTTGATTTTGTGTTAATGGGATGACTGACCCATTTCATGTTAACACTTTCCATTTTTAATTTTTTTCTCTGACATATGGTTCTCTAACATCATTGTAAGGGGCGTTAGAGAACTTGGTGTTACCAACAGGCATTTTAAAGAACTCTTCAAGTCAAAAACTAGTCAAAGTCTTGAAGAGAGTAATACAAATGAAAAGAATTTAGTTTATTTCTTGGAAGGATCATAAAACAAAACTTGAAAACTTTGTAAGAATTTTTTTTTGTTTGAATTTTGAAATAATTGAAATACTACCAAAAAAAAAATGGAAAGAGAAGAATCAAAGTACAATTTAAAAGTGAAAAGAAAAAAGGAAATCAAAGGAAAATATGAAATTTCATTAGTTTCCAGTATCCTAAATGCTGTTATAATGCAGAGAACACATAACCACCTATTTAATTGATTTTCTTTCAGTGAGTAGCTTTAAAAATGCTGTCCCTTTAAGCCAAACCATGAACATGCCCAGAACTTCATCTCTGCAAAGGTCCACAGACACCTAGCAGTATCTGACTCAGAGAGCTCTTTAAAAATATTAGTCAATAAGACTGGACATTTATTCATTGACTTTATTTTACAAAAGAATATGTTCACATATATTGAACTTCTTTCTGCTAGGTATCTCAACTTTGCATAAAATTCCCCACCAGTGTATTTTATAAGTAAAAATATTGATGAAACACTACTTAGCTCTTCTGACTGTTTTTCTTGAACATCAGCTTTTCAAAAACAAGACAGTGAAAAGCAGGGTTTGTTTTTTTTTTTCTTTTTGTTGTATGGTATTCATGGAAAAAAGAACATTATTATCTGCTCAAGTTTTGAGAAGATAAAAAAAGACATTGGATATTGTGATCAAACATTCAAAGTTTGCAAGTTTTTGGAGAGTTACAAATCTTCAGTGTACTTAGTAAGTTGCTATTTCTGAAAATGGCATCTTAGTTTGCCTCAATTGGTACTGTTAGGAGTTGAATCACATTGCGTTGAAACAAGTATTCAGATGCAGATTTAAAATGCGCTGGGTTATCACAGTTTGTTATTCCTTTGGTAAATGTCCTTTCTGAATACAGACAGCTCCCACAAATCTGCTTGAATCTGTGGGATATTTAAATCTAGGCATTTGACTCACTGAGTAGATTCATCTAATCCCCAAAGCAACACATATGGATGCAGTAACCCCTTTGCTAATTTGATCAAATGCTCCGTAGGCTCACCAAGAGTGCCAATGTCTCTCATTTAAATCAAATAAAATACCAGTGTGCTTCTTAGGAGAGAAATTTGTAATGCTTAAACAACAAAATAAATCATGACTGAAAAGCTATTTTGCCTGCTGTTCCCCAGCATTAACTTGGAATAACTCCTGGATTCAAAGGGATTTTGGGAATCATCAATGCTCTAGTGATCCTATCCGAAACCTGTACCCCTTGTTATTTTAGGCAATCATAAACAATATAGATGATCTTTGGAAAAATAATGTTTTCTCAGGAGAGCATCATACACTGTTATTTCTCCTTTTCTCTTCCAGTATTCCCTATTTCTTTGCCATGAGTTTTTCTGACACAACACTCCTCCACAGCAGAAAAGGGGGGGATGGAGGGAGGAAATATGATATAAAGAGCAAAACTAGTTTCCTTGATCACGTTCTTTCCTCAAAACATTTCTACTTTTACTGTGTTCTTCTAAGATACCACAGCAAGTTCTTCCAAAGCAACTTTCCACACTTTCCTGGCAAAACAAATAACATGTAGAGTCAAAAAATGGTAACATCATTGAGGGACAAGAGGAAGAATTTAAATTATATACAAAGTCCATATAAGAACAATTAATTTTATAATACATATTTAGATTTCCACTGACCATTTATTACTTTTACTGCTTTAGTTAGTATGTGATTTGGTTTTTTGGAATATAAAGACATTGCCCTATTTATATATTTAAACAGAGTGCAGGTCACACAGCAGATGTAATCCATTTGAGAATTTCAGTAATAAATATGAAATACTTTCACATTTTACTTCCCCTCCTCTTTTTTTCTTTCTTGGATGATCTGATTTATCCTTTATCACTACAGCAATAAAAAGCCTAAAGATAGCTATGTATAGATATAACTAAAGAAGGAAATAGTGTTAACTAATTAGCTAATAATTAGCAGTTATTGATATGTACTGACACGGTTCAGTTTGAGGCAATAATCCTCTCTGATCTTCAGGCTGAGAAAAATCAAAAGCTCAAAGGTATCAGTGGTATGCGTGCTGGTAAGTGAGAATATCAATCATGTGTCAAGACAGGGCAAATAAGGAAGGTACACAGTGTCCCCTGGTAGGTCTAAGCAGGTACTTCCATATTCAACACTACAACACCTAAAAGTAGCTCTCAAAAAGGCCCAGAGAGATTTGTCAAAGAAAAACTCAATTGTACAGTTCAGTTCTAAAAAGTACTTTGAGTACTGCAAGGGCACTATCAAATGTATTTTCAGGGATTCATCTGCTTCCTACAAGATCATGGACGAAAATCCTGCACTGATACAACAAAGTGAAAGAAGATTCATGTGTATTTTCTTGTTAGGAAAGCCAGCTTTTACCCACTGCAGTTAATTGCAAGATAGAGGTAATGAGTTAGCAAATGTGTTGCAAATGCAAGGGATGTTTTTCATCTCATAAGTGAATATGAAGATCTGTGGGAACAATAAAATTCTTGTTTAGCTACTCATATTTTAAGTTTGAGTTCTATTTCCCTAGATGCATATATTTTATATTTTAGATTTTTTTTTTAAAGGAAGCCACTCAGCAAATGCTACATTTCAGTGATGGCACATGCTCACTATTAAGCGTATGATTAAGCAGCCTGCACTATGGAAAAACAGAGTTTAAGCCTCTTAAAATTGCCTACTTTTTCATTTGCTTCGAGTCCACCTGGGTAAACATTGGCATTTGACTTTAAAAACCCAACCTTTTGTGAAACTGTAAAACAGTACTTGAGATGAGAGCACGCCTTAATTGCTTCTTGCACTTGGATCCTCATTTACCAATAGCACTGGCTCTCCTGAACAAAATGTATTTTGTATTATATCACTATCACGATCCTTGTGAAGTTCAACCAGCCTCTCTTAAAAGAGCCCAGCTTGCTTTGGCCTTGCACCAAGCTATCCAGGAGCACAAAACTTCTGTGATGTAGGATAGCCATCTCATCATGTATTAAATGGCCCAGGCTGAGTGACCAGTCAGGGCAGTGTCACGCTCAAGTAGCTACACATATTTCAGACTGGAGTTACCTCTGGCCAGCCTGAAACAATCACCTAAGCCAGCCTGGATCTGTTTATAAAAGATAAACTTGATATAGATAAATACATCTCCTTCACATTATCTTAAAAGAGGTTACTCGAGTCACCTACAGTTAAGGCTGGGCAACAGTCAGCTTTCTAATGTCCTGCTTTTCAATTACCTCTGCCCAGCTTCTGTGAATGAAACTGGGAGATGCTAGCCCCCATAAAACAAATCTTAACAAATTTATTTCAAAATAGTCAAGGAGTTTCATGTTTTGAATTATGGGACTGTGGATCAGTCCCTTTAAAAAAGTTCCATTTAACAATCTGACCAAACCTGGGGTCTGGGAGAATCCAGTTTCACACGTAATCAATGCAAACTTGCTATAATTTGACAGAAAAAAAAAAGGTCAGAAAACTCTGTATGCTCAATAAAGATTTTCAAACCTCTTGACCTGTCTTGTTTTCATCAAATTGCACATTTTTAAATCCCTGGGTTTAAATTATTTATTTTTACAAGGTTAGAGTGGCAAACTTTGAGTTGCATTGAAAAGTTTCTTAACTCTGTCTTTAAAAAAAAAAAACAATCAGACCAAAAAACACTTTCCACTTATACTTGTGAAGAATTCTTACTTTTAAGAATTAAGGCAAAAAGCCCAATTAAATTTCAAGGCGGACTGACACTGTGCCATAGGTGGGTCAATTTGCACTAACACCATAAGAATGAGACTGAGACGGAAAAGATAAAAAACCTGATTAAAAATCAGGGTGGGAGATGATGAAAGAGAGGTCATTTTAGATCAGGTGAGGAAAAGACAACTGTATGGGAAGAACTGGGGTTACCTGCATAATTAAGAGACACTGACACCAGTAAAGCAATAATTGAATGGGAAGCCAGAAAAAATGCACATAGTCGTTGAAGAGCAGAGAGATCATAGCTTAGGTAAGAGGCTAGAGAGATTTACTCAGAAACAACTTTGAGGTTAGGATGGGGTTGAGACAGAGATTTACACTGTCAGTTTGGAGATTATGGTTGATGGAGTGAGATAAGAAGAGGTGTAGAGCAAGGAAAAGTTTAAAAAACTTTTCTAGGAGAGGTAGAAAGGAAGGGTGCAGCAAAAAGTTAGTCTCACAGAAGTATTTTGTGACCAGGTGTTGGAGTCCAGGGCATGGGGAAAACCCCTCAAATTGCCCTGGGGGCTCCGAGACCCTGGCTGGGACCCCAGCAAAACATTGTCTTTGACCTTAGTCCATGGGAAAAACTGCCAACACTTATGGATGAAATGAGAGCAAGAAAAATTTAAATTACATAGTAGTTTAGTTTGTCAGAGGGTGAAAATTTGTAGTTTTGTATTTTTGGAATGGAAGCAGATAGAAGCAAGATGGAGAATTTTGGGTGGTGTCTTAAGTTCTTCCTCTTCTTCTACTCCATCTTCTGCTTTGACGGTGGCACAAAGACATTGGTAGAATGTATGTGCTGTAGAAAATTGTGTGTCTAGAATTGGTAGTAATTATTGGTACAAAATTGTAAGTACAGTACATTTGAAGAGTTAATTGGGTTAGAAACCTTTAAGGGACCTTGGAGGCCAGGTCTTGTGCTCTTGGCAGCAGTGTCTTTCAGTGTGCTAAGCCTGGTGTTAGGTGGTGCACTGACCTTCAGTTAAATTTAATAAACTCCTTTTATGACCAAGCTGCAAGTTCCGCTCTTCTTTCAAACCCTGGCACAGGACTTTGAAAAGGAAAAAAACCCTAATTAGGGGAATCTTGGACACGAACTACAAGAACCAGCAGTTAGGAGTCCTCAACAACAACAATGGTTTCCCAACCATAATCCCCATCATTCTCTGTCTAGCAGTAGCTTTTGCAGTCCAACATAAGTATGCATTTTTTTCTAATACTGGAGTATCAGAGAATGATTACCTGTACTACTAGTCACTACTATTTCACTTGAGGTTAAAGACTTGTAGCAGTGGATGAAAAGTCATCAATCCATGCTCAGGTCTGTGTATCAGTATGTCACAATACTACATGCACTGTCTTTTTCCTCTAGTTAGTTTTCCTTAAAGCCAAGAATCTGCATAATGCTCACACATTACATTCTAACAACGAGTTGACAATTTAGTCAAGAAAATGAGCTTTTAGGTGAAGTGGTCATATATCATATCTCTCACTGTGTGACATGGACTGTCCTTAGAAGAAGAATCAAAGTCATTTATACCAAATATTGTTGTCTGAGGAACTTCATTTGAGTCCTCAGATTAAAAAGTCAAATAAGTAGACAAGACAAATAAATTCTGGAGAAGGAGAAAAATGTCCCTGGGGGGGGGGGGGGGGGAATAAAATAAACAAAATGTACAGAAAAAAAAAAGACTCTTATTCTGCTTAAGCATTTTGAACATCCAGACAGCATAATGTCTGCTTCTGCAAGAAAATTTTTGTGTTAAATCATTAAAATTACTTTTTCCAGGGCCAGCATTAGGAGAATAGCAGTGTAGAGAGAAATAATTAATTAAATATTTTCTAGGTTTTCACATTGTCACATAATGTTTGAGACTGGAAGGGACCTCTGGAGGTTGTTGGGTTCAGCCCTGCTCCTGCTCAGCCACCTAGAGCATGTTGTCCAGGGCCATGTCCAGACATCTTTTGGATATTTCCAAGGATGAAGAACACAACCTCTTGCTGAAACCCGTGCCAGGGCTCAGTCACCCTCAAAGCAAAGGAGTTTCCTGATGTTTCATGGTCACTGCCATGTCACAGAGTGGCACCATCTCCTGGTACTACCTTTGGTGATGCTGAGAACATGCCATGAAGGAAAGAATATTGATGACATTGGCCATGTCACGGAGGAGTTGGTGAGAGAGATAGCCCAAGTTGGGTAGAAAAAGGGCTGAACCAGCCAAGGCTGAAATGTCAGTATGCATGTGTGGGGTTGCAAAATTTAGTTTAAAACATATTATTAGAATAGTGTGAGTTTTAGTTTTTCCTAGATGGGCCCCTTGGTATTGGAATGCTTTCTTATCTCAAGTAGATAACAGTTTCAATGTCATCTCTAGGTTTTGCCTAGAGACAGACTCTCATTGGCCCCTTTCTGGGATGAGGTATACCCATTTTCTGAAGATGCCCCCCTTTTCCTTTTTTTCTGTCCATCACTGAATTTGTTATTTCTACAGTCCAGAAACCTCCAAGGCCTCTGTCCTGGATTGGCAGAAGTCTTGGGTCCACTCCCCTGTATACCTGTGATTTGTTACTAACTATGTAATGTAGTAGGCATTTATTGTATTAATTGTTTCATTGGCTTTTGGTTTGATTCCCCTCCTTTCTTTGTTTAAAAAGTATAAAAATTCCACCCTAGCCCAGGGGAGTTGTCTCTCCTGGGGCATGGTTTGAAGAAGACGTTCCCCCATGTCCCCCAAATAAACCTTTGTTTCCCTCCCAACTTCGGAGAGTCCACTTTTCTTGAGACACCACAATCATGCCAATGAAGAAGGAGGTGCAGCTGAGCCAAGAACCCACAAATTGGTTCTGTTGAGACGTGCCGTGAGCCGAGGAGCCAGCTGAGGCAGCTGGGCTCAGGAAGGGCCACGCACTGCAACATGCATGTGAAAAAAGGCAGGGAGAAGTGACAGTGAGGCAGGCTGCTCCTCTTTTCTTCCTTGTTCTATGTATTACAGCCAGATGCCTGGACAGGGGCATGACCAGCCCAAAGTATCCTCCTGCCTTCTACCTCCTCAAAAACTCATCACGGACAATGCTCTAAAAGACAGATGAAACAGTCCTGTCACTGTCTTGCAGAGGACTAGAAGTTCCTCACAGCCATGGGCAAAGAGAGATTTCCAAACTTTTTTGTGGGAAGCCAAAGGAGGGCTGGGCCCCACATGAGCTGTGGGCAAAAACCTTAATCATGCTGTGGCCATAACACAGCTGGTAGAACACCTGAGGTGTCCTGTGTCACAGGAAGGTCAGACGCTAGCCCAACATGGATCTTTCAAGTCTGTGTGAGAGATTTGGGATGAGCATCGTTGGCCTGAGGGTGAGAGACACAGTGAGGCGGGCTTTGCTTGTGGTAAAAGAGAGTATCAGCTCTGGTTGCTGATTCTCTTCCTGTATGTGACAGCATCAGCTATGTGAGCAGCTCAAGACATTCTCAGGATCTCCCCATCTACCATGAACGGTGTTGTACCTATGTATTAGGATATTGTCCTAAATCTAAGAAAAGACAATAACCCCAGCATGTGCCATGTCATGGTCCTATAAGTATCAGGATGGTCCCCACAATGTGGTCAGAGGAAACTCTGCACCACCTTCCTTCCTAACCTGCCATCATCGCATAGGAAACTGGAAGACCCCTCACAGCTGCGTGGAGTCCCACCAGCCAGCATCCCTGTCCTTTGTCAAAGTCTCTCTTATGACTGAAACATTCCTGTAGGTGTGGGCAAATTGAAATTTATTCATATCCACTGCTCAGCCCTGAGGACGTATTTCCACTTTCCCATCTTTTGTCTTCATAAAATTTCAAAGTATAACTTTAGAGGCTGCTTCTGCATGAATGTCAGAAATTAATTTCTCTGTGAAGAGCTCACTACACCTAACTAATGTCTAGAATTTGTTTTGGGGGTTTATGTTACTGTGAGGTATGGGCTTGGTTTTATTGAAATAATTGAAATTCCAAGAAAAATGGATCAATTGAAATACTTTTCTGAAAGAAATACATTTTTCATTTTGTAGATTAAAAAGGCCCCACAGGTATGACAGTCTTGATAGTCACATGGAAAGTGCTGCATTTTGAAAATGTCATTTGCCAATTGAATCCAATGTCAACTTTGGTTTCATTTTAATTTTCTTTTTATTTTCATATCTTGAAAGCAAACATAAAACAGTATATAAAACTTACTAAAATTACTGTTGGTCTTTTTTTTTTTCTTTGTCAGTTTTACATTCCACACTTTCTTCCTGCCCAATACAAGTCTCAAATACCCAATCAGCACAACTGCTGCGAACTACACTACTGCTGGCAATAGCACTCAACATAAGCAATGCTAGAATACATAAAGTGCTAGATAAAGTGTTCATTTTACAGAGTATATCAGAAACTATGTACAGCACTGAAAATCATAAATATAGAAAACATTTTTTTACACTGATTCACTTCTCCTGTTGTAAATAACATAATAAAAGTACTTTGTGAGAAGAGACAATAAAGATAAATAATGGTTTTGAAATGCTTAGATATCAAGGTGCTGATCCATACAGACAGATTTAATAATGTTGTTTTACAGACAGGTTTTTCACCCCGTAATAAAATAGAAAAAGCTGAGGGAAGAAAAAGAAAACCAAACAAGAGGACAGATGTAGGAACAATGAAATATCGATTCATTAACAGCACTCCAACTAGTTTGCAGTCTAAACAGGGCATAAATCCTCTTTTCTGGGGATGAGGAAGAAGGGACACAAATGTTGTAAGGTAGAGGACTACTTGGTACATCAACACATAACCAGTCTAAGCAGTGGAAGATGCAAGACACTACCTAAGACTGCACAAATAACCTTAATTTCAGTGTTGTCTGTCTTCTTGGAACTTGACTCCTACTGTACTGGTATTAAACAATGCTTATTGTACAATGTATGCTTATAGAGATCGGTGCTGTCGCTGTCTTCATTCTCTATCTTTGCATCTATATAACTGGTTCTTTACTGGGGATGATGGATTCTCAGTTTTCAGGCAAAGCCAAACAGGTGCAACTCACAGCAGTGCTCTGAGACATCCTTCAGCAGCAGTCACTTCTCTCTGTGTCTGAGACCTTCTTATAGTTGTTCACCAGCCTTTTCTGTAGCTCATTGGTCCTTTTCTACATCTTGTGCTTGTCAGACATCTGAGATGAGAATAGTCTTGCTGCTCATAAAACACTGAGAAGCACCACACAAGCAAAGGAGTGTTTATCCTGTTACAAACCAACTTCCTAAATTTTTACTCTATTAGTTTCTTTAGACTTCCTCTAGCAAGAAAAGAAGGGTAATAGCTCTCTTCTTCTCCCTAGCACAGTTCCTGGCTGCAGAGAATGGAAAACACCATCTCCAATCTCAATTTAAAAAGTGCAATTTAAGGGAGGTTTGCAATTACAAGAAACGTAACTTCAGTAATGATCTGTCAAATCATGTTTGGATCACCCTAATAAACAAAATTATTTGTTTATGTCTGTAAGAAAATTATATTAAAGAGTCATACTTTAAACACTCAATTAGTTTTTCTTATATATCATTATAAGTGGGAATAAGAATATTGAGAACTACAGAAAAAAACAAACAAACAAAATTGTGACAGATTTTCAGTGAAAAAAAAACTAAGATCATCAGCTGAATGTCTAGTTTGCTTTAATTTTCTATTCTTCATAAATGCTGTAGGGCTTACAGTAAAAGAAAAACTCTTCTGCATTATATAGTTTTCTAATTAAGCCATCCTGCTCTTCTGGGATGACTACATGACATGACAGTAAAGCACATAGAACTGAAAATTCACGTGTGGCCTCTAGATGAAGGATTGATATGTTCTTCAAGAAAGAGATTGTCCCAATTTGAGGGGCTTATGATCAGCCCATGAAATTTTAAAAAATACATTATGGTCTTCTTAACAAAAATGACCAGAGCCTCTCCTAGGGATGCTGGGAATCTGCTGGAAGCTGCAACCCATGACTGAATTCACAATTGCAATGCTAATAAATCTCTTCTTACCAGAGGGCTAACTAAAATCCTGTTCTGTAAGAAGTGGTATCCACAGAAATACTTAGGACAGGAATTACATAAAAAGGGAGGTTTGGGGAAGATAATGTTGGTAGTGAGAAAGCAGGGGCATGTAAAGCCATTTGACAGGGAAAATTCACTGGACACATTTCACACCTTCAATCATGGATGTAGTGGAATTTAAGAAATAAGAAGCAAAGAGATGAATCACTGAGATATTATTATACATAAAGTAATTGTAACAGTGTGAAACTAAGCCTAGCTGAGACAGCAAAGTATGTTTTTTTCAAAACCATGAAACTTCGGAAAGACAGACATCATCTAATTTTGCAACAGAGGTGTTTTTTTGCAGGAGCTTATAATTATCTAAAATTCATGAGTCTTATCTGTAATTATGAAACTCATTGTGAGACATGGATTTCAATCGAAGATGGAATGAATCCTGGGATATGCAAATTTAGATTGAGAAAGAGCTCCAAAACAACAGCTTCAGACTGTGAGGTGCTACAGCAATAATGGAAAAGGACAAAATGAGCAACAGTGAAAGGAACACCTATAGTGAGAAGAATGAAGATGGAGTAGTAGAATAGAAAATTGAATTTAAAAAAAAAGAAAACTCCTGACAATAAAAAAAACCAGGAAAATAAAGAGATTCCCAAAATTCTAAGTCAGAGGAACTGCCCATGATTTGCTCCTGTTCAGGCAATGAGCAAATGAAATGGCAAAGCAGGCACCGAGTCACATACGCAAAAATTTTCTTATGCTTCATATAAATTATTTATCACGTGAAACAAAACCTGCTACATATTGAAGTGAGATGGACAACAAGCTAGGCTCCTGGTAGCATTGTTGGAAATGAAAGAACAGAAGGATCTGGTAAACAGATGCGTCATGAACTTAAACAGGCCACAAGAAGTTCCTGAAGTGGGAAATGTTCTTCTCAAGGTCTTTTTAAAATTATTCTGCTGTAATAATTATACTTTCCCCTCTCCCTCCCCCCCCCCCCCCCCCTTTTTTTTTTTTTTTAATAGCTTTTCTTTTTGAGAGAAAGGAAATCAAACTGGAAGTCTGAACAGAATTATTTCTTCACAAATTAAATATCTGCATATTTTTCCTAAGGTCACTGCAAGGATGGAGCTGTGTTCTTTCTTCTGCCAAATATTTTGGAAAGAAGGAATAAAAGTAAAATTCATTTTTTATGAAATTCAAATTCTAAGAAATATGGACAACAAATACATCTTCTCAGGTGTAATGAATCACTGTGAATCAGTGAAACAAAACACTTCTTAGAATGAACAGCATAATGGGCTCAGAATAAAAGAATTCCAGTAGCTGCTAATTTTGCTTCCAAAAGTCATTGTTTCAGCCTCTCAAGAAAATGTTAATTGCTATAAGAGCAATTCAAAGGCACATTCAGACTCCTATTCTGCACTAGAAAAAAATATTCATTAGAGCAGATGTAAGAACAAGTTTCAGATAGTTCCAAGTAAATGATTACTTGCTGTACTGCATAAGCATAATGCAGCTTAACTTGGAACAACAAAGTGAAATTCAGTAGAATTGGAGAAAAAATTTGAAAAAAACAATCCACACAGAAGTGGCTAGGTTTTAGGAAACTTCGTCCTAAGGACAGTATCAAGTTCCCAAGTCACAGTAGAAACACAAGAGTAAATAATTACTAAAACAGTGGCTTTTGTCTATCTGCTCAGTACAAAAATGTTACAAAGATGAATAATAATTCAGGGTTTTGGGAATCTTGTCTATTGATTTTTGTACTCAGTAGAAAACAGTAGTTATAGAAATGGGGAAAAAATGTCATTATGTATTAAGTCCTTTCAAGATCCAAAATTTTAGATCAAATGTTATTGTAAGCATGATACAAAAGGTCCCCGAAGAACCTGCTTCTGAAATTGCATATTTTAGAGAGTGTTCAGGAGGATTTTAGTCCCAAGGGAATGTAAGAAATCAAGATAAAGAAAATTTGGAATTAGATGCAGAATAAGATAAACTAAAATTGTGTGTGTATATATATATATAAGTATACTAAATATTTTTAATTTGATGAGAATGAAAATATTGCCCAGCTATTCTGCTGTAGTACCTGCTGAAATCTATGACAGGATAAAATCAGAAAACACATTTCTGAGTACATTTCACATACATAACTGAGATCAAAAGGTAGTCCCTCATCTCCAGGAGGAATAGAACACTTTTGCTTCATTCTTTTTTTTCCTGTTTCCAAAATTTACAGAGGCATAGAGTGGCAGTTCATGTACAAAATCTGACTGATTTATACAAGTTTAAAAATTATCTGTCCTTTGATTTTGGCTGTGATTCCTGTTCTCGACAGGGACATCTAGAAGTTCTTTATAACCTGCTAGTAACTGCTCATTATTTCAATTTTTTTCCCAAAAAAAGTTCTGGAAAGCAAGGATATTTACAGTTTTGATATAACTGAAACACAGTCAAATCAAATTCCTTTCAGTATATTTGCAATTAGAAACATACAAAGTACCTTTTTTTTTAGGCAGAGCATTTCAGTGTGCAAGAGGAATAATGGTTATTGTTTTTCCATATTAGGTACTAAGCAAGGTATTTTTTTCTTGGTGTCCTGCCTGTGTAGAGTTGGTGTTTATTGAAGTGACGGTTTCAGTACGAGCTCAGACTCATTAATCTCTTTTCTGCTGGACTGATTATACCCATAAAGCCTGTAATATTCAGGGACCTCTTGCCCTTGTTGTTAATTTCAACCAAAAGAGTGAATGGACTCAAAACTGTAAAGAAAAAGACACCTAGAGACACAGGTAGGAAGAGAAAGCACAATTATGTAAGCCTTAGCTCCCTCTCATTAGGGAGACACATTTAAAATCATCTTTTGACTGTGGGAATTTTAACAGGAATGATTTCTTTATGGCTAATAAGTATTTGAGTTTATCTTTTTACTGCCATGAGATTTGGCGATTAAGATAGGAATATTCCAGTGAGGAAATGTTGCTCACATGAATAAAAACTTATTGGACCAGAGTCTAACAAAGCATGTTAATTCCTTTGGGCACACCAATATTATCAACATCAACACCACTGTCCTGAGGCAGAGCTTACTTGCTACTTATAATTTCTGAATCTGTTGTGCAACAGGCTATCACAGCGTGACTCTGCCCAGATGTTCAACATTACTCAGTTGGGGGAAGCAGCATGCACCCTGCACAAGTAATTTATGCACAGGCAGCTCTGACCTACTTGAACATTGTATAATAAACATTGATGATTGTCAATGGTGTCATTGGCCAAAGCCACTAAGAGAATGTTTATGAGATCATCTGGATAATACATTTTTTTTCCCATTTTCACGTGAAAGTATTTCTGAAGGCCTAACTCAAATGGGGCTATGATCAGCTTTCCATTCCATAATTTTTTTTTTTTTTTTTAAGTGTATGGCAAAGAGCACTGGTCCAGAATGCTGTAGAATACCTATCACAATTTTGTTCAAAATACAGTCTAAGCACTTAGCAAAGTTTGTTGTATGATACCAATTGGTGTAAGAAATATAATTTTATATACATGACTTTAGAAATGCAGACTCCAAAAAATTGCTGAAGTAATATATAGAAAAACCTAACAAAGAGTATCAAGCCCATAAGGAAGGTGTTTTACATCTTAGATAAACAGGATAATATTTTTATGTTTCAGGGGACTATTTGATTATGAGTCATTGCAAAGTGTCATTCAGTTTAGATGACGAGGTCTCGACTGGAGCTAAGTTTTTCAAAGCTTCATTTTTGTTGGTTTTAGATGTACTATATTCCAGATGACTCACTACTGATTAAGACATCAAAATATTAATAAATATATATTTGTGAAGTATTTCAATACTTTGAGGGTTCCTGACATTCTTTGGCAGTGCTGCAAATCCTGCCACAGTTCCAAGCCAGATGTTGACATGAATTCTTGAGACATTCTCGAGAGAGTTTATATAATCCATCTGGATCAGAACGAGTGGATCGTTTTATCAGTTAGAGCACGGCATGTAATTGATAAAATTTTGTCAGCTACTGAGGCGGTTCAGTTTCAGGGGAAGATTAGAGCAATAGCTGCTTCAAATTATAACAATCACTAGGATGTTAAACCAAGTCAACTAAAGTTAAGAACTGAATCATTACATCAATTTTTTTCCCCACAGATAATAGCAAATATGCCGATGTCTCCTATAGACATTTGTACAGATATGAGTAAGAATAAAATTAGACATATCATCACATAACATGAAGCAGTCTTGAGTATTCCAAAAATATTTGTGACTGAACTAAGAAATTGAATAGGCCATTTGATGTAATTTTGTAATCCAGAAAAAAAAAAAATGTACAAAGAATGTACATTAGTGGAAGTTCAGAGGAGTGTGTTTTTGGTTTGTGGGGGGGCTTTTTGTTTGTTTGTTTGTTTTGTTGGAGCACTTCTTTTAAAGTGAGGTAATTGTTTGTTCCTTTTTTTTCCAAAAATACTCTCAATTTCAAAATAATCAAGGAGGAAAAGACCAAATAAGACTAAAGGTAACAAAACAATGTGTATCTTTATAAAGTACTAAGGAAAAGGATTCTTATTTTCTTTGATGATAAACAGGAAAGAAACACAGCAATTCAGGCTCTAAATTCTCACAGTCCTGTTCCTCATATTCATATTTTTATGGTCTCAAAATTTCAACTGCCCATTTTAGGACAGAGGCTCCTTTTTAAGTATAATCTATAGCAGAAAACAAGTACCTATATTAAAAAAAGAAAAACCCTAACTATCCCCCCTCCAAGATTATTTTTGTTCTCCCAATGAAACTTTTTTTTAAAAAAGGCAGCTCTTGAAAATGTCCTATTGAGATAAAACACTCTATGTTCTATATGTCTAGGACCTGGTACACATGAATCATCTAGGCAAGAGATAATGGACAAGATTTTTCAAATATTTTATATCAGCTCTGAACTTGCATTAGAAATCTGGAATTAGGCGTGGGATCTGTAAGTAAATAACTCAGGGTCACAAACAAATTTACTTCTTCTGTTCTAGTCACAATCAAATACATATTAGAGCTAGCAGAAAAATCAAAGAAAATATAAAGTCAATGGATATACAAGATAGAAAGTGTCTTACCATGCTAAAGAGAGAAAAACAGGAGGGCTACACTTTCAAAAATATAAATATTTTTGATTTTTTAACTCCTCAAAATTTGTTCTTCTTAAAAATAAAATATTTTAAATATTTCCCGTGTTACATCAACAGAGGAATCTGAGACAAGAAAAGCCAGAATTAGCTACTTTAAGATGTGTTTGATTTCTATGCCTATTTTCAAATTTTCAGAAAGCTAAACTTAATAAGACTCAAGAGAAGTAAAGAAGCAGATGTTCTCTTTAAAGATGAACCTCCACCAGACAATTGGAATTCCAAAACACTTTCACAAAAGTGTCTAAATAATTGCTCTCCACAATTGAATTTAGAAATACTAATAGAAGAGAGAAGGTTCATCAAATAAACTCTCCTGTCTCTAGTCACCAATAGAAGATATGTAGACAAAAGTGTAGAATACAGATGAGCAATACTCCCCTTCTGCATCCAGTGATGTGTCTCCATCAGCACATAAACCATGTAATGACTTTGTGCTAAACAAGTTTGGGTGAATTTTTCCTTCCACTTGTCCAGTTCATTTTTGAAACCACTGATGATACAACTTGAGAAAGAGTCCAGTCCAGTCATTGCAAGTGTGATTCTTTTCTTCACAAACTACAGAGAAAACCAGACGATATTCAAAAAAGCCAATAAATGACCAATCTAAACAGGGAAAACTCAAACCATAATTCTCTAGGCTAATGAACTCATGGCCTCAACTTACATTTAGCACATTAGCAAAATTATAAAAAAGAATGAGCACAGAGTTACATTTAATAGACCATTTAATAGTACACTTCCTGACTGGTCTTCTGCATTAATTAAATTTGAGTGACTTCATTATCTTTGTGAAAAAACTACATTAAGCCAGGAATACATCATGGCAAAATCACAGTATTGCTCTTTCCACTACAGAAAACTCAACCAGGAATGTTTTACATTTTCTTTTCAGACTTATACTTTCTACTTAGGAAATTACAGGCATTACATATTTTCTGATTATTGAGTAATATCTTTCTCTTTGCAAAGATAAACTTTTACCAAATGGCAATGACTGAAATTGAAGGTAAAATAGGAAAATAAGAAAATAAGCTTGTTCCTGCAAGATCAATTTTTTGTTTCACACCTTTGGTTACAAACGTTGACTTCTCATAAATAACACATTATTTCTAAATTCTGCTTTATATGAAAATAAAATACATGCAGGAAAAAAGTCAGCAAAACCCTATATTTTAAAAAATGAAGTGGTTTTATAGCTAAGCATGTCAAATGCAGTAAAAAAAAAGCAATTTTAAAAGATTTGAATTATATTTGTAATATATTGATAAAAATTAATTTTAGCAACAATAGAATTTTTATATGTGACATATTGCAATGTAGAAATACTTGTGGAGTGAGTCTTTAGGCAAAACTGCAACATAAGGGGCACTAGATAACAGAAAAGCAACCACTAAGTAGACTGTCAGTGTGACATAGTAATTAATTTAAAGACCATTAATAGCAGAAAGGCAATTATATTAGAGAGCCCATATTAGGATGTAATTGAGTACCATTCACTGGCTGAGTTTATGGTATTATTTATAAAGGATTTAGCATTGTTATGCATTGAATGAACTATCTGCTATACATATTCAACTAATTCTTCCACATTCTGATTAAATAGCATCTATTAAATACCACTAATAAAGAATAAACTTCTTTCTGTTTTGACATATAGCTTTAAATCTATTATATGTTACTCAAGCTGTTTAGCTGTGCCTGTATAATAAACTATAACTGAAATAAATACAAAAAAATCCATCTTTTCAGTGTCATGAATTTTGAATACTTTGTATTTTTGAAAAATAAGCCAAAGAATTGTTACTACTTTGCAGGTTTTCTGATTAGTTGCTCAATGAAGTTTCTTTTTCACAGGATCCCCCAAAGATATTTGCAAATGAATGCCCAGATGTTGGAATCACTGCACATCTCAGAAAAAACACTTTGTATAAAACCTGTCACTAATGAGTGAGATAAGAAAGCTCGTTAGAAATCATGACACATTCTTGGGGTAAAATACTTTCATAGAATCACAGAATGATTTGTGTTGGCAGGGACCTTATAGAGCATCTAGTTCTAGCTCCCTGCCGTGGTAGGGACTCCTTATGCTAGACCAGGATGCCCAGAGCCCCATCCAATCTGGCCTGCATCCACAGCTGCTCAGGGCAATCTGTTCCAATGCCTCACCATGCTCACATATGTAGGTAAACACACACACACACATATATATAGAATACGCACATGTGTACATTAAAAAAAAAAAAAATTCCCCCTCTCTCACTTGAACAAGGAAAAGAGAATCAGGTAATGGGACTTTCTGTACTAAAATAAGTAAGATAGCCAAATATTAAAAAAGAAAAAAAAAAATCATACAAAACTGGATTGATGGGAACAGCCTCTGAGAAAGTCAAGGAAATTATGAATGATAAATCCTTTCCGAAATGCATTGGGAAAATGTCTAGCAGAGCAGAGTCTAGAGGGTCAAAGTAAAAAGAAAATTTCAGAAGAGGTAAGATATACTAGAATACTATGTGAAATATGTTTTCCTTAGCTGTAATTTGGAAATATTCCCATACCAGAAGCTTTTATTTCCAGGCAAGATGCTGAACAGATCTTTATCAGATTGAAATGTAAGTAGAAAAAGTCTTTAAAGCAAACTTATAAAATGACCAGCAGCAAATCTCTAGGCCTAGAAAATATTCAGTACAGAATTTTTGACCAGCTCAAAAAATGAAATAGTTCTTGTGGCATGTAAAATTCATACTCAAAATGCTTTGCAACAAAAGAACTGCAAAGTGGATAATGGGGCACAGTCCATCACCAGATGTGTTGAAATCTAATGTGTACGCATTAAAGCATTCAACCAGATTAAATTTAAAAATCAAACACAAAGGATTCTCTGTTGATGAAGCTCTTCAGCCCAAATTACCAGGGAGTGCAAAAGTTCTGCCCATGCTCACAGGGTTTTTCCAAATACATTGGGTATAGACTGAGGCAGAAGGAGGACTGTAGACTAAATGGGTCTTGTTTGGACCCTACACATGTGGGCTTGGTTTTAAATTTGTTTATTTTTGCTATTTTCAGTATTCTTTAAGCTTAAAAATATTACTCACAGAGCATTACTGCAGATAAAGTATGCCTGCTTCTATTCCATTATAGCGTCCCAAGTAAGATTTGCCCTCTGTCTACGTGAAAAACTGCAACAGTCATTCCCGAAATGAACTATTCTGACAATAGAAAGAATAAGAAAGAAAAGTACATCCTGCAGTGATCTTACCAAGTCTGTATCAAGTATAGCACAGCACTACTCATTGAACCTCCTCTCTTATAAGCCATGTGTAATTCCTACTGTTAAGAATCTCTAATAATTTGCAGCTAAACTCTTAATAAAATGTTGAACTTCTAACAGATGTTCAAAGACATTTACAAGATTTATTTTTAAAAGCTATATAATTACAATGGAGACAATTTAATTAGAGACTCAAAGATGTTCTCTAATTGAACCCTGCAGCACAATCTTCCTTCCGAGAGAAAAGAAGCTTACTTTGCTTGACAGAGACGAACCAGCGTAAAAAGGTAAAACCATCCTCAGAAGCAAAGCCTTAGAGGTAGTTTTTTGTTGCCTAGAACAAATAATTGTATTTGAAACCAAATTTATTTTCACCTTTGTGCAGGCTTGGAGCAGCTTACCAATGCAGCTTTCTCTGAATGTTCAGTACTGATTCAATATACACTCAATAATTTTCATGTAACACATACGATGAAGACAGGAATGTTAATAACAGATCTCTAGGCATTCATTTGTAAGTATCTTTTCAGCCTCAAGATGAAAATTTGAGTTTGAGTCCAAATCCAGGAAACAGGGGAAGAGGAAAAAAAGCATATGCTCCTTTGGCATCCATCCCTAAAGCCTGTATTTCACAAATAAAATACATATCAGAAACAGGATGCTCAGTAGATTTTTTTTTTTTTCTACCTCCTAAGCATGAGTTCTATCTCTCTTTTACCTGTGGGTAGGTACATGTGAGAGGCCAAGGAGATGCTGAAAGAAGAAAGAAAAATTTAATATACACTGTGACTTGGTATAAATAAATGTATATATATGTAAGTAGATTAAAATCCCTGGGCATGAAGAAATACAGAAGAGCAAAATCTGTTTCTTCTGTTTCTATGATTTTTCACTGTCCAAGAAACAACCTATTTCCCACAAAAACTTTTTTTTTTTTTTTTTTTTTTTTTATGATGAGAATTATCTTGGAAATCTAAGCAGCAACAATTAATCTTAGATTTTAAGCTGAATAAAATTAGATGTCATTTGCTGGTCTTCAAGTAGTTTAACAAAACTGGCCAAGGTCTTGCAACAAACAGGCTAAAAATGGCAAACAGAAAAATGAAATACATATTTGCCTAAATTCAACTACCTTGTAATGTCTAGTTATTATATGAAATATGTTCCCTCTTAAATAACACCTGGATTTAGTTCATACTGCAGTGAAAGTGAAAAGTAGCATAACTTAACAAAGAATTAAAAATAGAGATACAGCACAAAAGTTTTATAAGGTTTGGATGACACTGCTTTCTTAGAAACCCAAGGAAAACTCTTGAGAAAATTGAATTCACCGTACTTTTAGGTGTACTGACTGATGACAAAGATTTTGAATTTCTCAAATATATTTCCTATATCCCACAAAGGAAATGTTTTTTAAAATGTAGGGTGGTGCCATCATCACCTGCTTCCAAATTTAACATTAAAAATCCCAAATTAAAAAATTTCAGTAAAATAATCTGAAGTTTTAGTTTTATCTTGATAAACAAAGAAATTTCGAGATAAGAGAGGCTACATAGTCAGAGCTAGAATTGGACAGAAGAATAGCAGACAGGAAAGATGATAAGCAAGACCAGAGAAAGGACTAAGTTCTTGAGTGTTCATAAAGCCAATCTGATGGCAAGGTTCTGCATCTGACCTTGATCAGTAGGATGATATGCAAAGGTGGAAGTGTGGTATAAAAGATAAATAAAACCCCCTAACCCTCACAAGTGTAAATGGGAAGTCTTCTAACCCCCATCAGAGGAAAAAATGGTTATCAAAGTGAATTTCTGATGGAAACAAGAAAAAAGGAGAGAGATTTTTAGCAGTTTTTGGTTAGTGGTGCTGTTAAGCAAAATAGATATAAGATTTATTTCTTTTCCAGGGAGAAGACAACACTTCAGAGAAATTGTAACTGCATAATGCAGCAAACTTCTGCACCTATTTGGAGAGATGACTGGTACTATAAGTTTGAAGTACATATCTGCAAAGTTCAGAAAATAAGTTTTTAGTATGAGACTGTTGTCAATTAGAGAGAAAGACATGGGTTTGATCTCTAATTTCTGGTGGATCTTTGGACACAAGCAGTATATCAGGACTTAGCAGAATTTGACCTTCAACATCTATACTTATTCATACTTGTCAGAAAATTAAATTAACCACTGAAAATAGCTTCTCTGATCATTGTTATTTCAGCAAAGCAGGTCAGCAGCCTGTCAGTTCTCTCATGTAACTTTCTTCTTGTTACAATTCTAATCCATCAAGGTAACTTCAAGGGTAGTTTCAAAATATTTCTCCCCAAGGTAGCATTAGGTTGACACTTACAACAAAAGCTCAGCATTCTTAAGTCCTTTCCATCCCTTGTCATGAACAGATGGCACAATAAAGATAGAACCATTTCCTTACTCTCAAAACTTGGAGGAAGCGGAATTCATTAGGAAAACAAAAATTGATGCTATAAATATTTCTGAAGCTGTTTTTATTTTAGTACATAACAAGTACAGTAGCAGCAATATGTTTCCTGGCTTCTGGCACTATGTACTGGGTTTGTGTGGCCCGGTTTCTGTAGCAGGGGTGCTACAGGGGTGGCCTCTGTGAGAGGATGCCAGAAGCTTCTCCCATGTCTGTCAGAGCCAGTGTCAGCCAGCTCCAGGATGGACTCACTGCTGGCCAAGGCTGCGCCCATCAGTGAGGGTAATAGCACCCCTGTGATTAAAAAAAAAAAAAAAAAACAAAAACCAAGGAAGAAAATTGTTGCACAGAAGTAACACCCAGAGAACCATGGGATGAGAATATGTGATAGGAATAGCTGTGAGGAGACACCAAGGTCACTGGAGAAGGAGGGAAGGAGGTGTTTCAGGCACTGGAGCAGAGATTCCCCTGCAGCCCATAGTGTAGACCACAGTGATGCAACTGTGCCCCTGCAGCCCATGAAGGGCAGCAGGGATGCAGAGATCCACCTGCAGTCTGTGGAAAGAGGATACCCATACCAGAGCAGGTGGATGCCTGAGAGGAGGTTGTGATGTGTGGGAAGCCCATGCTGGAGCAGAGTCTTGGCAGGGACCTGCAGAGCTATGGAGAACCCACCCTGGTTTCCTAGCAGGACTTGTGACCCTTCAAGAGAGCAACAATGGAGAAGGCTGTTCTAGAAGCACTGCACCCTGTGGAACAGTGACCCACTTTGGAGCTGTTTCTGAGGAACTGCTGTCCACAGGATGGACTCACACTGGAGAAGTTTGAGGACTGTCTCCTATGGGAGAGACCCCATGCTGGAGAAGGGGAACAACAACTCCTCTGCCAGAGCAGCAGCAGAAAAACTTGTAATGAGCTCACCATTCCCTGTCTCCTGCACCACGGAAAGGGAAGAGGTAGAATCTGGCAAGAAGGGGACACTGAGGGGAGGGTGTTTCTAGGATTTCGTTTACTTCTTATTGTACTGCTCTAATCTTGGTTGGTAACAAATTCAATTAATATCCTCAAGTCAATTCTGTTTGCCCATGGTATTAATTCATAAGTGATCTCTCCCTGTCCTTTTCTCAACTCATGGGCCTTTCCTTATATTTTTTCTCCCCTGTCCATATGCAGAGGAGAGTGATAGAGCAGCTTTGGTGGGTGCCTGGCATGCAGCCCATACTAATGTCATTAATAAGTGACTGAAATTTAAAAGAATTCAAAATATTAGAAATAAAACACTTTTACCCATTTTTTTGTCATCTTGAAACCTGCAAATTATTTTTCTTAACTGGCAGAGAGTCCTAAAAAGCCCAGATGGCATTTGCATCACCACACAGTGGGCAAAAAAACTGTTGAAAAATAGATGGGTAGTGCACTCTGGAGTGTAAGGCACTCTAACCAATATCAGTGCACATCTTTCTGCTGCTGTAAGTTGAAGTTTCTTAAAAGTTAAAATTCATTCCTTGTAGGCTGTGCTTTAAGTTGAATGTCACTCCCTCTGGAACCTCCATGAGGCAGAGCGCAGCAGGGTCTCTGCTTTCTAATTCCTGCTCTTCTACTTAACACAGCACAAAGTAGTCACTCCCACACAGGACACCCACTGGTTTGCTCTCTCTGTGGCTGACAACATCTCTGTGACATTAGGCCATCCCCTGCACATTAGGAAGGACCCCTCTGTCAGAGTCACACACGGTGCTGGTGTGCATCTTGCTCCTCACTTACCCTCTTTAGACATGGCCAGAGCTGGATCCACAACTTAGCAAAGCCTAAATCCAGAGTGCCTAGAAGACTCCTGAATGCTCTTAAGAGAACTGATGTAATTTCTGTGTTTCCCTAGAACTACTAGACTCTTCAACAAGAATACTTTGTCACTAGCAAACAGAAGAATTTCTTGGCTTTCTGAATGCAAGATTAATTAATTAACCTATCTAGAAATTAGGGACCATAAAACCTCATCACTTCCAGGGCTTAGCATCTCCCTTTCCTCTTTCCTTTTTGCCAGTTTAATTTACTGACATATCAGAAAAGAAAACCCTTACTTCCAAAAGTGGACGCAGTACTTGCATTTACAGAATTGCAGAACCTTTTCTACTGAAGAGCATAAAACCCTACAAACATATAGGCAATATACTTTTACACGGCTTGAAGTATTTCTGAAAGGGAAATGGAAAACAGGAGATGTTGAGCATGATATGTGATCCAAAAAAGGCGATGGTTTCTCTCCATCTAATAACTGGGATGCCTCAATATTCACCTCAACTTCAGCTGAGACAGAGTTGAATAAAAAAAACAAAACAAAACAAAACAAAACAAAAAAAAAAAAAGGAAGGAAGAAAATTATTTTTTTCCTTGCTCTTTGACAGGAGAAGGAATATGCAGCTGTTAAGAGTGAATTATAGGATAAAAATAATAAATAGGGCTGAGCTCACTAAAGGAAATATCATGCCAATCACTCTGCATTCAAAAATCCTCTGAATTATGCAGTGCAAAATCCTCACATAGAAGAAGAATATGCTTACACTGAACCACCTGGTCATTATACACTGTGTTGTTTCTTTTGTGATAAAGCTTCATGTAGAGAATATGCTGAAGAGAAAAAATAAATGAAAAAGAAAGGAAACAAAAAATAAAGCATTGCTACCATACAAGAAAAATAATAACTAGATGGGAGGAATATTTTTTATTTTTTCTTTCAATAGAAAATTAAAAACCCTAGAAGAAAACAATTAAAATATGAAAATCATCATATTTGATATTTTTCTAAGGAAAGGGAAAATAAAATTTACATTTTTTTAAAAAAGTGTAACTTGGATTATTGAAAACTACTATAAAAACTCTCAAACTCATAGTCACTATAAAAAAAATCATCCAGATTAATTAAGGCTATTTGATAACTTTGCATTTGAAAGATTACAATATATATTATGTTGATGTTCTTACAAAGAATATCCTTCCATCAATAGCTCCTATATTAATATTTATGGTATGCATATGGCTTTTTGAATTGGCTGCAGTTTGGTCTCCTGTAAAATATTTTAGAAGTGCTACATATCTGAAATTACCCTGTAATTCCACCAATGATATTAGGAAGGCTTTAGGGTTTGCCTCAAAATTTGGTGGCTTGAGGGCACTCTTTGATTTTAATAAAGAAACCTATGCAAAGAGCAAGCTGTCAATTTAACTATAAGTAGGTCAGAGCTAAACTAGGGCACTTCTTCTTTGGGCCAAATCACAAATCAGAGGGAAAAGGCTAAGCTAAAAGGGTTTTACTAAAAATGCCAATCAGTAGTTACACAACCAAGGAAATGAATCAGCCAGTGGCTTTTACAGAGCAAAGAAATGGCTGCCCATGAGTATTTGGAATCACTTATGGGAGCAGAGGCATTGAAAATGTCCAGCTCCTGGAAGGGAAAGTTATGCATGGGTGGAACTGGAGACATTTTATTTTCCTGTAGATTGCACTGTGCAAAGGAAGGGGAAAGGAACAAAATTTAAAAATTACCACACTATATGATACATTAATTTATTGAGTGTGGTTTTATTCCTTTCTGTCAATGATCACTGCATAAAAGAAAGGATCGAATGCTGTAGGACACATACCTGTAGGTATACATGCATCTATACATATCTATATATATTTCCACTTTTTTTTTCAGTTGTACCAGAATTCTTTCCTCAAACACCAACAGACACACTAGCATAACTTGAATCAACAGCCTGAAGACTTCAGGGTAGGGCAAGTGCCATCACTGAACAACAAAGTATGATTCTGAACATCATTTGACACCCTTTTTTTTTTTACAGATAGGCATTTTTATGGCACAAATCCCTAATCTTTGGGTCATCATCCACACTGCATTATTTAGCAACCACCTAAGTGTCTTAAAATCTTCCTCACAATCAGGTTCTTAAAATAATACACACCTCATATGTAAAGGAACCTGTCCCCAAGAGCATATTTAGTGTCAAAACAAAACAGGAAATGAAGAAAGATTATAGAAATAAAGCAAAATAGAAAAGAGGGGGGGGAAAAAACCCCAGGTCAGTCTTTTGTTATCTGAAATTATCTGAACTTTTCATTTAAATCAAATAAACACATCAACAATAGGATATTGTGCTAGGAGTTGTGTTTGATTTGCATATCAGATTTTTCATAAAGCTAAATGCCTCATAGGAAATCCTTAACATGTTCCTTGTCCTGATTCTAGAGCTGGAAGATGAGCAGTGTGATGGAGACCAGTATTACTGTCCCTTGGTACAGCGTGCTTCTCACACCCACTATGACTTCCTGGCACAGCACCTTCCCTTCCTGTGTTCATTTAACTACATCCCCACTACTAGCACTGGGAAATCAGTAGTCAGTCTCAATTTAGTGTGTAAGAGAATGAGCTGTCTTATAGTATTTTTCCCTCCAGTACACCTACAGTCAAATGCTCTAAAGCTTTTCTTAGATCAATAAATTAGAATTGCAGCGAATATTCCCTGTCACTGTGACTTGATCATCTATACAGTTAAGCTTTTAGGATTACTCCATATGCAGTTTTTATCCAGATGAACTAGCACTCTTCAAGCAACTCCTGTACATGTTTGGTGTTTATCAGGAATAAGTTTAGAAGCAGTCACTGTGTTTGGAGAGCAAAACAGGATAGCATCATAGGCCAGGAATCAGGCTATTCTGGCAGCTGGCTTTAGGGTCATTGAAAACCCTTTGTGTCTACACTAATAAAGAGAGCTGCAGAAGAATACATGAATAAGCTAGACTAGATGTGATTAGAATATTTAGGTTGAAGGGCCCTAAACCAACAATCTGGTCCTACTGTCTGACCTTTCAGGGATGACCAAAAGTTAAAGGAAGTTCTGAGGGCATTATACAAAGGCCCTTATAACCCTGACAGGCTTGGAGCATTGACCACCTCTCCAGGGAGCCTGCTCCTGTGAGTTACCCTCCTCTCAGTAAAGAAATGCTTCCTAAATTTAAAGTCTGAACCTCCCTTAATGAAGCCTTGTACTGTTCACATGTGTTCCATCACTGGATATCAGGGAGAAGAGATCAGCACTTCCCTCTCAAGTTCTCCTCCTCAGGAAACTGTAGGGGACAATGAAGTTGTTACAAACAAAAGTGGATCTATAAAGAGAAACTGCTGGAGAGGATTGAATGTTCACACTAAACCTGCATACAAATATTAATCTTTTGAAAAATAGGAAAAAGGAAAAAAAAAATCCCATTTCCTATATAGGGGTAATACACTTGCAGTTCTGACCTATGTACCTCTGGATAGGTTGTTAAACAAGAAATGTTGGAGTATATCAAGTGGTTTCTGAAGAATATACAATCTTGTTTGATTTTCTGTCGACAGGAAATACCTCTGCGGAAATCATGTCAGAAAAACAAAGACTGTGGTATTTGTACAAAACTTTGTGTTAGATGACTGAAATTCAAATAACCAAGATTGGTTTAAAAATAATTTTAATGATAATCTAGCCTACAGTCAGTCAATTAAAAAAGAACATTCTTAAGATAAAAATCACTTCTCAAATGAAACTATCAGTGGGAACTATGTATTATAAAATCAAAACAAGCTATAGGATCAAAAACCCTGAACTTCAACTTTGTAGTGCAAGGTTATCACAAATAGCTGTTTTGCTAGATATACAAATAGAACAGTATGAAATACTACTGTGGAATATGATATGCAAAATTGGATACAAATAAGAGTCATATAAAAAAAAAAAAAAAAAAAAAAAGAGAGAGAGAGAGAAAAAATATTTCAGTACCACTGAAATAGGAAAAGGTGTTTTGCCAAAATTATCAGTCATATTATTCTAAAGGTTTACATCAGGAACTTCTTCCAACCACAGATACTTTAGTCATTAAGCTAGGTAGTAGAAAGTTGTTACAAAGTTTTGGTAGACCTAGTTGTTACTTAAATGCATAGCTAACCCAGACAATATTAAGAACTTGAAAGCAATTTAGGAAAATAAGGTATGATATGCTACTGTACTAGAATTTGTGGAAAAAGCGCAATTGCAGTCAAAAATTTGAAAGTCTGTATTTATTTCATTTTTATCACAGAATCACAGACTCACAGAATCACTAGATCGTCGAGTCCAATCCAGCCCTAACACCTCAACTAAACCATGGCACCGACTTCCACATCCAATTTTTTTTTTTAAACACATCCAGGGATGCTGACTCCATCACCTCCCCAGGCAGGCCATTCCAGTACTTTATCACTTCTTCTGTAAAAAACTTTTTCCTAATGCCCAACCTACATTTACCTTGGCACAGCTTAAGATTCTGTCGTCTCGTTCTGTCAGTTTGTGGAGAAAGAGACCAATCCCCACCTGGCTACAACCACCCTTTGGGAAGTTGTAGAGAGTGATAAGGTACCTCTGAGTCTCCTTTTCTCCAGGTTAAACAACCCCAGTTCCCTCAGTCATTCCTCACAGGGTTTGTGCTCCAAGCCCCTCACCAGCCTTGTTGCCTCCTCTGGATGTGCTCAAGTATCTCAACGTCCTCCCTAAATTGAGGGGCCAGAACTGGACACAGCACTCAAGGTGTGGCCTGACCAGTGCCCAGTTCAGGGGAAGAATGCCCTCCCTGCTTCTGCTGGACACACCATTCCTGATCCAGGCCAGGATGCCATTGGCCCTCTTGGCCACCTGGGCACACTGCTGGCTCATGTTCAGCTGGCTGCTGACCAAAACCCCCAGGTCCCTTTCTGCCTGGGCACTGTCCAGCCACACTGTCCCCCGTCTATTACATTGTAGGGGGTTACTGTGGCCAAAATGCAGGACTTGGCATTTGGACTTATTAAACTTCATCTTATTGGACTCTGCCCATCCATCCAACCATTCCAGGTCTCTCTTCAGAGCCCTCCTATCTTCCAACAGATCGACATACACTCCCAGCTTAGTGTCGTCTGCAAATGTACTAATGACAGACTCAATATCTTCATCCATATAGTAATTATATATTGAAGCTGCAAGTTTAAACTTGAAGGTTTGAGGACTCCTTAATATTTCTAGAAATACTTTTTGAAGGTCTTTATTCTACCACCCAGGACAAAGAAAGCATGGATAATGTTCTGAACATAAGTTTGCCCATCCTCTGTCCTCCCTCATTTCAGCTGGATTAATGATATTCGTATTAATTGATTCCCAACATTTCTAATTCTTGCCTTCTCCCTAGCTCTGCTAGAAAAAAGCATTATTATGCTCCAGTTGTTCTATCCCTTGAATATTACACCCTTTTATTGCACATACAAATTACAAAAAGATCACCTTCCTGGTGTTAAGTGGATATTTATTCCTCAGATTTCTTCGGCGGTAGGAAAGAGCACTTTACGTCTGAGAACAGGCCTTTTGCTTGTTCTTCCGTTTTGCATTGCTTGCATCCTTACTCACCCCAGCTACTGGACTAAATTCATGTTATATTCTTTTCTCCAATGTTTGTGTTCCTCTCTGTCCAGAAAGTCTGGAAGTCTACAAATGCAGACTACATTATAAGTTATGTATTAGATACCATATTTAAAGAAACAATGACTGAATACATTTTGTCTATCAAGTTATGATATAGTTTAAGATAGAAAATCTTCTAGGTATTATTATTAAATAGAGATGTATGCTTTCTCATTCCATCATATCTGAACTCATTTCTCAGTTAGAGATTTAGCATAATTTTTGCTGCATTTTCTTACAGACTTTTTGTTCTTAAATGTTTTGTTACTGTAGGTGTTTTTAGAAATAGCAGCAAAAAATCCATCAAAAATACAGTTTCCCATAAATAAAAGTGAGATAAATTTTTGTTACTCAGGATTTACTTTACTGTAATTGACATCTGATCCTTTCTTTAGCACCCATAAAAAACATCACAGGAAAGTTCCTGATGAAGCTGAAGTTTCCTCTGCACCAATATTCTCTAGGCAGTCTCACATGGACAGAACTATCATTCTGAGTTGCATGCACCTACTATGTGTAAGTGTTCACAATACCTTCCCTTCTTAACACCTCTCTTCAAATTTTTTTCTATCCACCTGGCTGTTTCTGTAATTTAAAAGCTTTTTGCTCAGACCCAGTGTAGCAACAGATCTCACTTCCAAAACTATACATGATTATAGCAGAAAAGATGAATTGAAGATACTTAAACTCATCCCTATTTTCATCTGTTCCCCTCAGCAGTTAGTTGGGCAATGGAATATTAATTGTTTTATAATTTCTGTCAAAAATTCTCTCACAAATTATCTCTCACTATTTTAAAAGTGATGTCTGACAGATGATAAAGATTAAGTCTTATTTGGTTTACTTGAAATTCCATAGATGGGATTTTAATTCCAGAAGTAATTTGATAGTTTCTTAGTTGATTGCATGGCTGTTGCATTTACAAATTACTGCTTGCAGCTGTTTTTGCAGTTCTTCCTCAGGGTTAAGCTGTTCAGAAGGAAACGATCACATTTTAATTAAATCTAATAGGAAAAAGAACAAAACTGGTTGGGTTTGGGGTTTTTTTGTGTGTGGGGGGGTTAAGTTTCAAAACATTTACATTTCAATAATTATTTAGAAATTTGTTTATGCAATAAGTCCATTTATTGCATATTTTTTGTAATTTTAATTTAATAGAGCATTTCACACCATAATCAGGATTAGTAAAAGTGATTGAGAAACTGCTTACAAGAAGTTTTAACATTTTAAACAGGTCACAGACTTGACTTTAAAGAAACTGTAGTAGGAGGAAACTTTGCTAGAGAGAGCTAACAATGTGGCTCCCAATCAGGCTGTGAAAAGGAGCTCAGAATAAAAACAGAGACCTTTCAAAGCCTCACAATCATAGCAACATTTTAAGAAAGCATATTTATTCTTCAGAGCTTTAATTATCAGACAACGCCTCACAGATTACTATTAAGTTATGAAGCCAACCATTGTTTATTGGGATGTCCTGATTGATCCCCTTCTGACTAAAAAGATAGCCTAAGATTAAGTTAGAGTGATTCCTTACAAGTTTTGGCATTCTCAATGCACTGATACTCCCACTCACATCTTATTCCACACTCTATTATTAATAGAACAGATATTTTCATAATACAGAGTGACAGAATCACCAAGAATTTAGGACAGAGGAATGCTGGGAAGTCTTGTACTTTCAGAAAATTCTACATACAGATATCATAGAGTGAAACATATCTTTAATTTCTTTTTTATTTGAGTACCTCCCTGATAAATTATGTTCTAACCACTAGACAGTTCATCGACTTACCACAAAAATTATCCAATTCCTGTAATTCTTCACCACAGCTCAATTTTTTGTCATGAACACAAATCTCTCTCTTCCATTCACGTGACATCTTCTGTTTGAGTCTGATGATGCCCTCTAAAATGTTGCAATGTTACTGACTGTGCGACCATTGTACATCAAGGAGGTAATGACCCACCCAGCAGTCACTAGGAGAACTTCTGGCTGAACTGACCGTGGATGTTATCTTGATGTTTCCAGACCACTTATACCTGCTGCTTGTTTGAAAAATAACTGGGTTTTTTTCTGAATAGGTGACAGTGAAAATTCTAGAGAAAAAAAAATTAAATAGACCTTTTTTTTTTTCATTGTAGTTTGCATGCTGTTTGTGTTGTATTGATGGTTTAACCCAGTATTAAGAAGCAATGAGAGTCAAGTTAATTTAAATGATCTTGAGGTTTACTGTCTTAATTTCTTGTAAGATAGAGCCATTATATTCAGAAACTGATTGATATCTTCCCTTCACAGTTCTGTCAATAGGCATTTTTAAAAGCTCATTATTGATTGCACTTAACACAAGGAAAAAGCATCATGCAGTGGAATAGGCTTTTGCCCAGTCATGCTGAAAAGCATGTCCTATTTACGTCACCTTAGAAACTTGGAAGGTGAAAAGATGGTGATTTTTCAGATCCACAACTTTTCAGAGTGATAAGTCCTTTTCAACAAATCCTCCATTAGAACAAAGGGAATATATTTTTTCCTGCCAACTCCTCTATGTGGTTCATAAATCCCTATATGAACCCAATATATGGATTACATGGATCCTAGGTCTTTATAATTTTTAAGAAAATGTAATGTTGGGTTAAGAGAGAGAAAGAATGTGGGCTCCTGGTCTAATCTGGGATGGAAAGATGAGATGAAAGATTAAATAATTTCTACTATTTCAGTTGTTTTTTTTCCCTGGAGATTGGGAAAAGGAGACTACCCATTCCTAAACTTTTACACTTCACATTTTGCAGGTTCAATTTAACAGTCAGATTCCTCAGAAGATCTTTTTCTATAAATATCCACATCTTTGTCTTTTTCTATCTGCTCTTTCAGATTGCATCCATTTTCTTACCTTCCTTTCAGAACCCAGATTTGCAGGATTCCTCATTTTCTTTCGAGCCTCTTCATTTTGGAGACACAGAGGTTATTAGCTGATAATCCCCGCATGTCCTGGTAGAGACAGGAAGATCATCTTCTGTTGTTTTATTTAAATTGTCCACAGAGTCCAAACAAACAAAAATCTTCACAGGCATACCTGTATCACTTTCGCAAAATACCTCACTGAAATGAGATTTAAACAGAAATAGAGCAATCTGTTCACAAATTTTAGGCTGGGTCCTAAGCATACTGAAAAGCCTGGTTACACAGTATTATCAGTTTTCAACAGCACTGACAGTCAAGCTCCTCAGAAAGGCTTGAAGTTTATTAAAAATATTTATTGTAAAATTCCGCTTCCAGTCTTCTATATGTGTTTCTATTTGTTTTCAATTAAAGATTATATGTTGGTTTACCCTTATTGTGCATGCGAAATACAAAGTATCACACTTTCTAATTTTAAGTAAATAAAAAAGAAGAACATATTAAACATTAAGTGTAAGAACATTTGCAAAACTATTGTTTAGAAAAGTCTAGAATGACAACAGCTGCGAAATACTGTGTCTGCACAGAATTTAGCCTATAAAAATCATTTTCATAGGGCAGAGGTAATTTTTACATGAAATTAACAGGGGTAGAAAGAGTAGAAGTCAGCTACAAAAGTGGTACTGAACCACAGGACTGAAAGAGACATTCTGTCCTGCCACATAAATTCATCACTGTTAGAAGAAACTGAAAAAGTGTTGTTCTTTCATTCATGAATTTATGCCCAGGAACTAAGTCAGGAGACAGCTGGAATATTTATATATCTATTTCTCTAGAAAGAGATTTTACAACAATATCAGAAATGCATGGAATATCTAACAGTCTTAGTGAAAAAGGTTACTATCACGTTTCCAGATCAGTGATTTCAAAAGCCGGAGCCTGAAAAGACTGAACATACAATGTAACATATAGGTAAGGATTAGCATAAAAAGGACTTTGTATAATTTCTTACTCAGTTTTCAAATTTTCTGACATAATTCATTCCATACTATCAGTTATAAAGCTTAATTATTAAAATGGTGACTGTTTTAAGCTAAATTGATAATTACCTGTAGTGAAAAATCTTGCACTTTCAATATTTCAGCTAAAAATAGGTCTGAGTTATTTCAATTATTCCTTCTTGTAAGCCAAAAGAAATTTTCTCTCTTTCTATATAATGGTTGAAGCAAATATAATAAAAGTTATTAAAGTGTTATTAAACAACTTCAATGCCAGTATATGTTGCATATTTTTAAAATAATTATTTCCCATTGCCTTTTACTGCTTACTGTGGAATCCTCAAATGTGCTTTTAAATACAGTCTTTGAAAGTGTCAGACTGTCACAGAAGCTCCACTTATAGGCTTGGCATTTCTTCTCATCTAAAGGACACAGCTTTTCTTCAGACAGTCTAGGCTACACCTAAACTCAACACATGCCTCTCCATCACTCCAAGGCAAACTAGCCTGGGCTTAGTATTGATTGCTATATATTTCACAGCAAATCTAGTCTTAAAACTGAAAGTAAATAAAGTTGGCCACTCTGCCTATCAAAGTGCTCCGTTGTCTATTTGGGCAGGGTGAAATATGAATGCTGACTTAAGTCTTCCTTAATGAGTTGCTGGAGAAAGAAAAGAGAAGACACAAAGCATTCTTCCATTCAAGCATTCCCCAGTTCCACCTGGGCATTCTGAGCCCCAGCAGCTGTAGAAACACCTGAACTCTTGCAGCAGTGTGTACTCAGAATCAGCACATCATTTTTCACATGTTCTGCATGACTTAACCAGCCCCAAGAGGTCCATCCAGAGCCACTCTGAATACAAATTGTTTATTTTTTTTTAATCTTCACATTTTAATTTTGAAAAATGCAAGACTATAACAACGTTTTATTGTAATGAGGTGCCTTCCCTCCAATATAGTAATAGTTTTAGAGATATTCTTAGTAACTCTTCATAACATCAGCAAGACCATAGCTGAAATTAAGACCCAAGATCTAAACTGCAAACCAGTAAAGTCTTAAGTCATGCTGGCTGAGAGCTAAATAGGAAATGTGTTTCCAGAAATATTATTCTCAAAGAGCTGTGTCACTGGGTAATCCACATAATTGTGAACTTCATTCAACTGAGTAATGACTGTCCTAGAGTTACTTGTATATGAATATAAGAAACTTTTGCCAACTCTTGAAGTGTACAACATAGGAAAATAGTTTTAATTGCAGAATAGTGATTTTTTCAGTACAGCAGGGCAAGAAAAAAAAAAGTAAAATTAAGGAGGGTTTGCATTGCCTTGTATATGAACGTTTTCAAGTGAAAAAATCTATGATTTATAACATAGCAACATGAAATGCAGTTGTAAAGGAAAAGGAAAATTTTCATTATTGGTCTTGAATCAGAGTTCTATTTCAGTGGCATTTCCCCCCACATATTATGTGCTAGAATAGAAGACACGTGTCTTCAGATACTGATTTTTCAGTGGAAAATAGAGGAAATCTCAAAGGACTATAGGTCACATTCCACAGCTGCAGTACTATGCAAGTGATAGGAGGGCATGTCTGCAAGCTCCTCTGTTCAGACCAGGGGTGCATTTTGTCTCTGTAGCAGTTTCAGTGACTGTAAGATCCACAGGAATTTTTCAAAAGTAGAACTATTTTGTATGTACTTGACCACCTCCTTATGGCTTTATTTATCTCAGACTTAGAGCCAGACTTTGGCCAGCAGTCAATAAGCAGAGAAAGACCCGTAAAGTGAAGTCTACCAATTCCATTCAGAGTCTGATGAGATCTTTCCAAAGCACTTGTTAATGTTACTCATAGTTATATCCAAGAGTTGTCATGAGAACATAAAAGATTTGTTCAAGTCAGTTTCACAAGTCATTAGCTATCAGCTGAAATTCCCATTTCCCTAACTCAAATTTAAACCATTAAATCATACTGCTCTCAACTGAAAAAGAAGACAAAAATAACCCTCCAAAGAAGAAGCACACTCTTACATTTTCATTAATTTACATCCTTGCACTTAACCGTCCAAACTAAATAGAACCCAGGATGCTGGGGAAGGTGAATCTGTAATTTCTTCCCCTGAAAGAGAAGCTTTCACTGAGAGAGCATGGCATATAAATCTACTTTATTTTTAATATGTACCATTGCCTTTCTGTGCCCTGAAGGTTTCCATGCATAAAACCAGTACAGGAGCTATGTCCCATAAGCAATGAGTAAAAAACATTCCAAGTAAACAAACCCCCAACATGTGAGAAAATATGAAAAATCATTTCTATTGAACAGTGTATGATTTTTTTTTCAAGTATCTATAAGGTAAAAGCATCAATTGAAACAGCAGATTTTTAAATTTTTTTTCATATATTCTTCACAAGTCATAAAACATTGAGCAAAATGCACTCAACAATGTCCCCAGGAGGAATTAAGATACTTGGCAGGTATTTGAGCCATTCACGCATACGGATAATTTAGTCACTTCTACAGAGCATTAAAATCAGTTCAAATAGCCCACTATTCTATTTACTTAGAAGGAAGTAGTTTATCATTCTGTTCTCTGTGCAGGTACACAGGACAAAAGGGACAGTCACTCGAGTTGTTTGTTTTTGGTACTAGTGAGGCAGAAATGGGCAGCTCACCAACGCAGAAAATTAGGGAAGGAAATGTTTTGACAGATGCAGAAGAAATGCAAGAGACAAGCAACAAGGCTGGCTTGAAGAAGTATGATGGGAATATGTCAGGAACCTTTAAGCAAATAGGAAGATGGGAAAGCAGGGTTCAGCAGGTCACAAAATTATGCAGAATTTCAACTCTGAAATCATAACCACTCGGGAGACATTTAACGTAATTCTTGGTAGGGTTTAAAGTGAGCAGAAAGGAATAAAAAAAACAAGCAACATGTTTTCTTTTTGCAGTGTACAGCATAGAGAGAGTTGTTTATATAGTATAGCCACCCTCTGCATAGTACTTTACATGAAAAGTAAAGCTATTTCAAATTCCAAAAGAAGGGCACAATGGAGGAATTCAAATTGGATGTGGGAAAGTAATTCAGTATTATGTTCAGAAGGGAGGAAAAGTAGAAAAAGAAATCTAGAAATGTTGTATGGAGAGAAAACCAGGATATTTTCCAAGGGAGAATTTCTAACTATTTGAGAAGAGTGTGAGGAGTGAATTAGAGATGACTCCTAGACCTAAGGAGTCATATGTATTAAAACAAGCACCACTCTTCAAACTGTGAGGGTCGAGGAGCAATTGCCCCCAAATCTTCTACCCCCAGACTTCTATTTAAACATACCGGAAAACTTACTGAAATAAAAATGAAAATTAAATAAAATATAAAACACGACAGCAGCAACAGCAAAAAAAAAAACAACTCAGAGGACTACTGAGAACAAGATAAACTTGAAATGGGAACAAACTTTGGAAACACCATCACCAAAGACAGCACAATTATATCACTGCCTGTAGTCTGGACTGATGATAACAAGCATGGCATTATATTTATATATAACTTCAATCATTATAAATATGAAAAGACTGTGTCTTACCAAAATAATGGACAAAAACTCCTGTCCCCTTGTTCCATATACATTCTGAAATTCCAAGATTCAGTTATAAGACTGATATGCACATACATGAAGAACCCAAACATTTACTTAATGTGAAGACAGTAAAATAAAATTACTGTTGAGTAATGGAGCTCTTTTGTGCAGGTAGCCAAAGGCTTCGAGATCACAAGCTAAAGTAAGGAAATTGATGTGGAATTTACATCTGCAAGAAATTATTTCTCAAGCACAAAGTGAGCATCAGAAAGATAGATTATATATTCCTTTGTTTACAAATTCAGCAAAATGCCAAGGTTTTATTGTTACAACTGTTGAAGCTTAGGTAACAGCAAAGACATCTTTTATTGAAGGATGTTGGTTTAGGTGCAGCCTAGTTAACTATTTACAGCCTAGTTACAGCTGTAATGAAATAGCTAACAGCTAAAAGCACACATCATTTTGGAAGACCACTAGAAAGACTTTGGGTCTCATCTGAGAAATTCTTACAAAGATATATTTTTTTTTTTTTATTAAATGATACACTGAAATAACTAAGAAGTGAGTCAGAAAAGCACCTCTTCCTTGTACCTGTTAGGAATTATGTCTCTATTGGGAAAAATGCTGTGTTGAAGGCTGTGGGCAATCCTTTGAAAGCACAACTTCATTATCAACACAAGTAACATTAATTGTAGAGATTTAGGAAGTTGAAAGATAAGAAAAGCAGAAAGGACCATACAATTACAATGTTACCTTACTGCTATAATGTCATGGCTCAATCTTAAAAAAATTAAATATCAAGACAGGAATTGACTCTTTGAAATGTCACTATTTTTCTTTTCTTTAGAGGTGTTTGTTGTCTGAACAGATCCTTGGATTAAAAGAAGCATTTTCTAAGCAAGGACCTGCAAACATTTCCCATATTATTACTGATGGATAACAGTAGTTGGTAAGATTTTACTACAAGGTTTATTCCAGAGGAATCCTCTCATTTGTCAGTGTCAGCTGCTCTGTAAATCACTGACTGCTAAGTTTAAATCAAATGTAGTCATAAAAGACAGTAATAAACACTTCCCTTAGGTAGATTCATTCATTTTAGGCTAAAAATTTGCATTTTTCCATTGGTATCTGTGTAGATGTAGGGTTTAGCAGCCTTTGAAAACCACTGGAGCTCTTCAAATTAGTGAAAATAGAAGGGCAAAGATCAATGGCAAGCAGATGCATATGAAAGAATTTATCCAACAGCAAAAGAATATGTGACGTCCCCAAAAGCATGGAATTATATTTAAATATAAAAACTGACCATATGCTATTTTCCATGTAAGCCTTAATTTCTCTTTTTAATGATGTCTCAAAAATATTAGAACAAACATTTAAATAAAGCTCAAGAGCAAGGGTGGTATTTGAATTAAACAAGTGGATAAAAAGCATTTGGGCAACGTAATATAGCATTCACCAGAACTGTTCACAGAACTCCTATTTAAGATTTTTTTCCTAAGTCCTTGGGTCAAATATTCTAACATTTAGATATTAAAGAGATTAAAGATATAGATAGCATAGAAGCGACAGTACTTATTCAGAGCAGAGAAGTGTGGGCAAAGAAATTAGAAGAAAATGGGTTAAAAATAAAATATGTGTAATTACACCTTCTCAGCCACTTCTTCTTGAAAGCACTCCACCTTAGAGAAGATAAAATTTAGCACTGAGTCACATCATATTATTCTATTCCAGAATAATTTGTTTTTTAAAAGGGGAAGTGGTGATTTGCTATTAGGAACTAAAAATGATTTTGTGGAAAATACTCTATTTTACCTGCTATAGAAAAACTTTCCAATAAAAGACTGTGAAAGCTTAAATTCACTATGGAAAAGTACAATAGATTAAATGAGTGACTGAAAACTGACCTATCAGTTGATCACTCAGGCAAGCTACTGAATAGCTTCCGCAACAAAATGTTGGCTGCTTTTCATGTTTTGCCTGAAAGAGTTGCTATGGAAAAACATCTAGATTGTTATTTATTTGCTAGAACAAAGACTGACGATCTAGTAAGGCACAGTTTTGATAGTACATTATTACTAACAAAACTAGCAAAGCTTTTCTTTACTCAAAAAAGTGATGGACAAGAAGTCACACACAAACAATAAGTGAGCCAGAGTTTAAGAAATTTTTCTGATGAAAAGAAAGGTAAATACCTTTATGTAATAGGTGCCAAAATGTATATATAAAAATAAATTGTTTCTTTTTAAACATGAAAAACTTTTAAGTTTAATGAAAAAAGTTTAATGAAAAACTATTTTATGGAGAATGACAACTATACCATCTTAAGCTATCATAATATGTGGTCAAATTTTTTTGTCACTGCTGTCATAATGTGATGAATTTTGTTTATACCAAGAAACAAACAAAAATCTTGGATGAGACCAACAGACACATGAGTGAGCAAAGAGAAAGTATGGAGACAACTGCAACAGTTCAACCTTCAAATCTTATTTACTCTAGTTGCAAATTAGTGTTTTCACAGTGTTATTGGCTCAAGAATTTTAATTTTAATTTTATTTTACATCTTTATGGGATAAAAAAAGGGAGGTATTTGGTTGTGGTCTTCATTTTAGAATTATGGAGCCAAGAATGGAAGAAATGCCATTTGTATGCCCTCATCATATTTAATCTTTATAGGACTACACTGCTCACTGTTAAACAAATGAAAAAACTGTTATCTTGTGACTACCAGTTGCAGTGTCAGAATTATGGACAATGGAAAGAAGAATAGAAAGAAAAGTCTGATTTTAAAAAGCATCCTTTAAAACTTTCTGATGTAGGAGACAGATAGAAACAGTGTCCTTCTTTTAATTCTTCATTTTAATAGCATACAACAACATTGAATGAATTAATTCTGAGGTGTAACATGGTTTGTTATACTTAATATGATAAAATAAGTGAAGCAGGTAACACATTCTGAAACAGTTTTATCCTTACATTAGCTTCAATAATATTGCAAAAGGCACTACTTCCATTACTTGCATCCTCATTTCACAAATGAAATTGCACACTTATTTTCAAACAGGAGATTTGGATCTACTGATTTGTGAATGATCACAGGATATTTTTCAACAATTAATAATTAATATCACTTCACAGACTGCTGCTCACCCCTGATTCTTCTCCAGGATGGACAATCAAAATTGTTGTATGGAGGTTATTTGATGTCCCTTTCCTTCTTTCTGTTTTTGGGAATTTTTAGGGTTTTTTAAATAATGACCTGATAATTGCAATAGTTCATTATAAATCTCAAGGTACTGCATTCCCTGTAGCAAATTTTGCAGCTCATTTTACAAAATGTTGATATTTTGTGACAAACAGAAAGCACAGGGAGAGATTTAAGAAAGAATAAAATTCTCAGGAATCTTGAATAAAAATTCTTGGCACAGTGTCCAGTTGAAAATGTTGCTCTGCTTTTTTTCCAAGGAGATACAGTTCCCTGAAAGGCACTAGCTCATCTAAGGATGATACAACACAGAAACAGCAGTCAGACCTGGTAAAATCTGGGATGGAGCCTGGAGCATTCATCAAAACTCAGATACGTGCCACACTGGAAACAGGACATTTATAGAAATCTCTATTACCAATTCCCTCTCTCAGAGGTGGAATCCCCACTATTCTTTCTGTGACCGACCTCCTTGGCATTATACTAGGGATGCCACCAACCCTTGCTTGAAAATAGCCAGCCTTTCCTAATGTTTCAGAGACACGCATTCAGTGATCCCAACGAACTTCTCATTTTAAAAGAAAAATTTCATAGAAAAATACCATGGCCTATTTTATAACAGAAGTAGAGGATTCTAATGTTTAAATACATATTCTGTATTATTTCATGAAGGAACTTAGAAAACATTTATTCTTATTCACACATAAATTATTTTAAAGCTTCCAGAAACATAAATCTGAAATAAATGGTTCGCAAATTTGTAGCTTATTGCAAGCAATCTATAAAGATTCCCATTTACATCAATTAAAAAAAGTTATTACACATGAGCAATAGTGTATAGTTTGCTTATAAGGAGCATTAGAATGTCAAGGTTTTACCCAACAAATATCATTATCAAAGATTAGATGGTCTAGCACGGATGTTAATTCTTTGTTGATGCTAAATGTACCTGAGGAACTGAAACCTTATATAGAATGCTATCATTTGCTCACCTCACAAAGACAATCAGAGGGATGGAGCACCTCTCCTACAAAGACACCCTGAAAGAATTGGATTTGTTCAGCCTGGAGAAGAGAAGGCTTTGGGGTGACCCAGTTGCAGCCTTTGGGTACCTGAAGGGAGCCTACAAGTGAGTGTGTGCTCCATGGCCCAACCACAGTACGTCCTTCACAGGCAACATGAGGAGAAAGGATGTATTTTCTGATGAGAAGCACATTGGGCCCAACAGGGAAATTAATAGAAACTTGAAGGAAGGGGTTGGTATCATGAAGGGCACTTTTAAAAATCCTTCAGAAATAATAGGCCTCTTAGGGTGCTCATTTTTTTCTGCTAAGTATAAAGACAGTTCATACAATCATTTTGTTGTGGGTGTTTCAAATAAGAGCAGATGGCTCACAGTCTCATTCTCAGGCCTGGATTTCTTTTAGCCTAGCATGTAGGATATGTGCTCAAGCAGTGATTTAAGTACACTGAGTCACCTCTTGTTGAACCAATACATTTCTTTATAGGGAGGTGGGAGGGGAAAGAGGTGTATGCATTCAGTTTTCATGTACAGGTAAGGCTTTTTCTTTGTTGTAAAGTACTGAAAATAAGAATTTTCAGTTTCAATAGAAAAGTCAGTTCCTTGCAAAGGGAATTCAAAGTTATGGAAGACATCTTCGAGTTCCAGACTTCTGCTGAAGGAAGAAGGGTCTCACATCTCCCAAGTACAAAAAATTAGCTTCTTCCCTCTTCTGCTTGTTTTTATACATTTAAACTTAAATTGCATAACACTAATTTATATCAGAGCACTGTGTATGCTGTGTGTAAGCCATTGCTGGACAAGGAGTTCACTTGGTCACCTTTATGTGCTGGCAGAACATCATACCTGGGGACAGGCATAAAGGTGACCAATGCCCCCAGAAAAAAAAATGGGATTATTAAGAATTTTATTTTCTAATTTTTTGGCTAATAAATCCCATAAATTTTTTTTTTTTTTTCTAATTCATACAGCATTTATGGCAGCTTTTAATTTTTTTTCTCTCAGTGTCATTCAGGCTGATTAAGTAACACAGAGTGCTACTCTTAAGAGTTTTAATCATTTCTGCACCTCTCTGCTTGCACAGAACAGATGTGGATATTTTCTTTTGGCAAACTGAAGGGTAGTTTAAAAAAACTACTAAAAGAGAGCGTTATTTCATTTCTTGGATACTTTATACAGTCTTTCTTGTGCAATGTATTTACAGTGCTATCAAAAATAGAGCTGTTCTTTCACTTTGTCTGGTTCAATGAAATGCTATACTTGGAAGAATATAAGTTTTAAAGAATGACAATTTTATTGAACAACTTCTAGACTGTGAAAGAAAGTCAATAAGGTATAATAAGATGACAGCAATGTTGATAATATAACAAATCCTTTAATAAAGATAGCAAAGAAATGTAGACACAACATAAATTGAATATACTTCTATATGACACAAAAATGCCTGGTGAATTTATTGGAAAAAAAAAAAAAAAAAAGAAAAGAGTGCCATTCCAACGCTCTGAAATCAAAGGGAAAGTCTTCATATAGTAGAGATATACCTCCTTGATAATGTTTTATAACGATTTAAGGGTAATTTGCTTACTTCTCAGTATTTTATAGGAACATTATTAAACTCATACAGGATATTTGGGATAGGAAATCACAAGAAAATTTGCAATTTAAATGCTCTTTTATGATCCTGACCAGGCAGAGACAAGTATAGATGGTGACATGCAGACATGAGTTCATCTGTAATCAGTATAAAGCACAAAGCAGTCATGGAGTTTGGTTCCATACAGCCATATCAGGAAAAGAGGACTGCTATTAGGGGAGCCTCTCAAACAACTTGAACTAAGAAAGGGAAGGAGAGATGATGTGAAATGTCACTAATGTTTTATCTAAACAGTGACTGCAAAGAAAGATGGTTATTTAGGCAGCTACCAGGAAAAAATATTGCAAAATCCTAGTCAAAAGAAGTGACTGGCAAAATGTGAAAGCCTTGTATAGCTTTGATTGCAGCTTAAGTTTAGCTAAACTTAACTATCAGTAAGTTGTATGCAGTATACCCAGAATTTAGCAGAGTGTAAATTACTCAGTGGTATGTGACAATAAGAATGTGCAAAGTACATTTTATTAAATATGTATTCAATTCACAGTGAAAAAGAGCAGTAGTTTCTTTGATACCCATCAACTCCTTTTACTTATACACTTCATAATTTTCGCTTTCCAACCTACTGCAGCACAAACTTTGCCTTCTCACAGGGCTGCAGTTGTGTGGTTTTTTCTAATTTTTAGAGATTTCTGTCCTTTTAGATAACAAATAGGTTTAGTTGCAATTATAATTAGCATCAGCCTGTGAAAATGAGTTTTAACTGTTGTCTGGTTATCCCTTGAAAAATAAGGTACACTGGAGAAAATTACACAAAAAATATCAAAAGGATAGAGAACTTTCCTTTCAAGATGGTTTTTCAGATGTGTGGCAGTTCTTCAGCAGGAAAAATACAAGGAGACACTTAACTACCAAGATGAGATTGCTTGCTGTTATTTTCTTTTACCGCTAAAAGGCGGTGTCTTGAAAAAAATTAATTTACCCACACTACCACATGGTTACAGCTCCAAGACAGAAGTTTAAATGAACAAATCATCACCCCCTAATAAGGAAAGGAAGTTTCTACTTAATGCTGCGTGCACTAAGACTACAGGAAAGATTTAGACATAAAACTCCTATTTTCCCAGATTAAAATGTTGGTGAATTAGTTGAATCATCATCAAATATGATGCAATTTTGGAATGAAGATAGATATCATTAAACAGGTATTTTGAAATATCTAGAAGTACGATTAAGTAATATCCAACAGCAGAAATATGTTCATTTTCACCTCTTCTGGTTTTAAAACCTTTGTTTCAAATAGATGCTTATTTAGCACAGTAGATTTATACTACACAATACAAGAAGACTAAACTGAGTTCTAGGTCAGCTAGATTACAGGCAACCATAATAAACCTAATGGATTTAGAATGGCCTAGTATATTCAAACAAATTATGTGTTTGATTAGATAACAACCATTGCACAGACAGTAGCTGCCCATTCTGTAGTTATTGTGTAGGATTTAAGACTTTACTACTTTTTAGATTCTCAAAATCATCATTAATGACAGCAATTCACTCTGAATCAGGTATTATTTTAATATAGACTACTATGACAATAATACATTTCTGGAGGTGGCTGCCTCCTCATAGTGAAATAGTAACAGTAATTTTCCCAATGAGATCATCTTTCCTGCTCACCCAGCCTCCATGCAGTAAAAACACCCTCCTTGCTTTCATATTCTGACTGAAGGGGTGTGAGATTCCCCACAGCACTCCATGCTCCCCACAGCCTCACTATGTCTTGGAAGATTAAATAAGATTCTGCATTCCCACACCCATGCCTTTCTCCGTTCCTCAACTAAGGAAGAACTGACTCAGCCAAAGAAATGATGATGTAACAGCCAATGATTAAATAACATTGCATCACAGGAATGCAGCTATTCTTTTTTGATTATAGCCTGCCTGCACGAATTTATTCCTGATTCAGGCCTCAAGTATAATTCTACTTTCTGGTAATAATGTCATCTACTAATTTTTTACATTAAAATTATTTGTTCAGGTTGGTCTGGGAATTAAGGAAAGGGAAAATCAGCTGAAAGGGAAAATCTTATTATACAAACCTGGTTTGTAACATGATACCCCAAAAGTGCAGGTTTTGTATCACACAGCACTGAGGAACACAAGATTGAAGGCTCCTGCAGAAAAAGAAAGCTTCCTGACAAGCTGCTTCCAGCCCTTGAGATATCCTAATAAAGGGACCTCTCCAAAGGCCATCTTCTTCTAGATTTGTAATCACCATCTAAAAAGCTTTGGCAGCCTTACCAGAAAAAGGACTTTCCTACCACAGAGTGGAGGGTTTAAAAGTCCAAGCACTACAGACCTGGCAGCCAGGTGTGTATCAGGAAACCTACAGATGCAGAAAGTTCACCTCAAGGCTTGCTTTAGTTTTGACCTTTGCTGGGTTTTCTCCAAGGCAGTACAGGCATGTTGGAAACCCAGCGGCTGTAATCTGTGTATGACTTTCCGGGAGTTATGGAAAGGAAGGAGGTACATGAAGTTAGTGGGACCAAACTGAGGCTGTCACTTCACTGGTTTCTCATTATATCCCTTCTGCCAGCAATATTGGTTCTCCTCTTTCCAGATGAGGAGCTTTTGTTGAAGTCCAGTCTAAGGAACCCAACCTATACTGGTTTTTATAAAACACTCATAGGGGTTCATGTTCACAAGGATTTCTTCACATGCAAATTTATTTTAATTTTATTTTTATGGTAATACATAAACACAAAAACTTGTTTATTTGGAGGGTGTTTGCTCACCTATTTGTTTCAGTGTTCATGGATGACCAATTTAGGCCAAGAATAGTTCAAAGTAAAAATATATAAAATGAAGTTTCTGATTTTACATGGAAGCAAGAGATAACACTGAGAAACAAAGCAAATTAATATTACAGGTGCTTGAACTGTAAATTGCATAGAGATGCTGTTAATAAATAGTGTTGCTAATTCTTCACTGTGCTAGACACTCTAAATCATTAAGATTTTTTTTTCTCTAATAAAAGCAATTTCAGCTGGCTGATGATTTTTCTGTAGTATTAAAATAATTCCCTGTAATAGAAAAATTGCAAAAAGGACCTTATTTCCAACTACAGAGTTTTATGAAATAATTTATCTGGAAAAACATTAACTTTCTTAACATTCTTATCATGTTCCCCAGAATTCTTACACTATGGCTTCCTTTGTAAACCACCTCTTTGCCTGTAATTATTTCTAAGAACTCTTAGAAAAGTATTTACTCAATGCTAATTTGTAAAGTAGACTAATTAAAAATATGCTGATATATTGACTGAGGAAAGTGTGAGCTAAAAACAATAGAGAATCAAGGCACCTAACCTAAATTTCAGAGCTTAGATGGTTTTAAACCATGTTTCTTCTATTATTAAATCTAAGCAAATTTACTTTCTAGATTAGCTTAGTAATGAATTGTTAAATCACAACAAAACCTTGCATGGACATTGTGATTCAATCTATATCTAGGTCATATCAATATGAATTAGTTTAATTCTAGTTTAAACCAATATTGTAAATCCTTCCTAAATAGCCACAGGACTTTAGAGGCATTTAGCAATATTACTTTAAAATGTCTTCTTATCAAACCACATGACTTTCAAGTGCAAGTAAAGATGCTTGAAACTCAGAGTAACCCTCTCACAGTATTTCAGAGTTGTGAGATGAAATCAAATCATATACAAGATTTGCAGCCACAGGCAATAAAAAAACAAGGGAGAAATAATTGAGAATGTAACATCAGCTTTGATATCAGTGTCTGCTGCCTTCCCAACAGAGTGGTGTAAGGAAGCCTGTGCAAGCAGAGAATCATCCCTTGTTCTCACAGCACTCAAGTACCAGAATTCCTCTTCTGCCATTCCCCCTTCTTCCTTCCTTCACAGGAGGGGGCAAAGCATTCAAGAGCACTGAAAAAGAGAAGTTAATAAACTCCCTCAGATACTGGGGAGATCTAAAAAGCTTTTAGCTGTTCAGAAACACCACCAAGAAATCCATATAGGTTCATTTCAGGAAGGGCAGAGAGCAGATCAACAGATCATATGCAGTTGAGTGATACTTAAAAAAAAAAAAAGTAGTGATACACCAGTCCAAGAAAAGAGAAATACACTGTGTCTAAGATATTTTCAGGCACATTATAGTCTAGTGAAGTGTCAAGAATAAACATTAGCAGCTGGGCAGATGGAACTCGTGCTGAGAGAGTAATGCAATGTCCAGTACAGTTAAACCACAAAGAATAGTAACTGCCAAATTGCAACATGATATTTGCCTGTGTCCAGAGCTCAGTGGGAAATCCAGAAGCAACTTCTACCACTGTGATTATGCACCATTTAGAGCTCTTATTTAGTAGCTTTGCTCATAGTACAGTGCAGGATCCTTAATAGACCCTTAATCAGCTTACTGCCAGATTTTCCAGTGCAGAGAAGGGTTGAAAAACACTGCAGCATCTCACCCCCACATGCACACCCTACACCACCCCACCTTTTCAAGTGTCCTGGCAAACCAGTTTGCTTTATCTCAGGGATCTTTGCTCAAAGCTTTTTTCTGCATCTCACCCACTTATGATCAGCTGAGTGGCACACAGCTGATTTAACCATATTTAGATTAGTGAATATGGCCCTTAATTTTGTCACCTGATTTAACTTTTTATAGCCCTATTGATATGATGTAAACTAATAGAAAACTTCTGCCTTTGCTACTTTGTAGTTTCAGGATTGTGCATAACAAAGTAATTCTTTCAATAATCAGCTCCTTTTAATAACTCTAGGCACACTCCTTTGAAAAGTTGTCTTTGTATTACTGTTTCTGATGATAAAGCTCTAAATTTAAGTCATGATACCTTTACACTCAACATTTGTCATACAGTAGCTCATCCACTGATTAGAGAGAGATAATATCCACAGCTCCTAGTCGTGAGTTCCAATGCAGAAGTTTACAAAGGTGAATAGAGGTTAATTACCTGAAGATTAGTTGAATAATCCCACTGTAATGAAAACTAATGAAAAAGGCTCAATAAAATCATGTTTAAAATAGTCTTCTAATGCTGAGTCATATACTGAACTAACCAAAAAGGGAATTTTGTTTCTGTTAAAACTTTCCATGAACCTTCAAAAAAGAACATGCTTATTACCAAAACGCAATAGCTCCTACTGTTCTCTTTCTTAGACTGTCTTCAATGTACCTCAGTACATACTGGGCACAGTTCTTCAGTAAAAGTGCTCACCATAGCTAATAATGTGTTTACAACTAAACATTAGTTTCTGGAGTAACATAATGTTAATGTCAAAGTACATCTAAATAGTATGAGTTTCTTTCAAGAAATTAAAATTACAGATTACTTTTAAACAGGGTATGGAAGTTTATAGTTTCTCCAATGAGTAAATTTGTTTGTGGTATGTTTTATTTTTTGTTAATTGTTTTTTACTAATTTGATAACAATATTTTTATCCCAAGCAGAAAAAATCAATAAGGCATGTTGTTCTGAATATGGTATAACTTTTCTTTTTCCATTTCGGAATTTAGCTGAGTGAGGAACTATTCTGAGGCATTCTCATCCAATAGCATTATATCTCTTTAAAAAAAACACACTCAAGGCCTGACAAAAACGTTCTTTGCCTTGGCTACGAAAGTAACATCCTCTAAGAATTATAGGATACCATTCTTCTCCCAGATGGACATCTTTTAATCGTTACATAGAGAGCTTACTTTAAAGAGCCTTTCTTTAAACAGACCACTCAGGCTTTTATCTAAATCCTTTTTGTGAGCATTTGGAGAAATGATTTTACAAAACTTATCCATAGAGTGTTTGAAATTATGAAAACTGTTGCACAGTTCGCATATGAAGACCAGTAACAAAGTACCTACACAGAATGCAAAAAGTTTGGTTTCTCTTTTCATAAATACATGCACGTAGAAAATGATGGTATAAAGTCAAGGAGAATGGTGTTATAAAGGAAGAGCGATTTTAAATCAATTGCTTTGCTTGGGGTTTGTGAGAGGCTGAACAGCACAATTTAGAACACGATAAGACTCTGTTCAGTTTGGTATGGTTTCTTGAATGAGATTTTGTTATTTTCACGAATTTTATTAGGAAAATTTTAAAATTCTGTATTTTAAATACTCTACTCAAGCACCATAATTAGCCAGGAAATCATATACAATTAACTGGATTTTAGCCTTAACATACAGGAGATTGGGTTTAAGGTATCTCAATTACTGTCCTTTCTGAGGCCATATCAGTCAGCTGTGATTTACACCCTTCACAGCTGAGTTCTAACTAAGTCCTATTCAAAACAAAGCCAATATCTAAACTTGCTCAATCTAAAAAAGGGCTGCAGATAACTTAAACTATTCTTTTTGATTTTTCCCTAAAATATATTGAGCAAACATTTAATCAACAATAATGCAGACCTTCTTTAGGACATCAATACCTTTTAGCTGAGGCTTTTTAAAAATCACTGTAACAGATCACAGTGTAATCAATCACTTTAATTATTTGTTGCCTGTACGAAAGTACGCATTTGAAAAATGCAGATACAGGTCAGTACAGCTAAGTTATGCTGGAGCCATTGTAAAACTTTTTTTGCCTATATACTCTTATCCTGAGTATTTGGACGAGTGAATTGACAAGAGTTATGATTATTTGGCTGATTTGTTGCTGAACGAGCAGAAACGAAAATCCAAGCCAAGAATACTTACTGTCTTTCCAAAACTGCTTAAACATCAAATATTTTGAGTGGGATTACTGCTTGTATAGTTAACACTGAACTTTTTTTATGAGGAAACATTTGCAATACCCTAAAGCAAATTGGAATTCTTTTTTGTTGCAATAATTGCAATAGAACTGGGATAGAAAATTACCTAATGGATTTCTTCTTTTCTCTACACCTTCCAGAACATAGCCATCTGCCTCCATCCACACCTCCCCCCTAAAAAAACTACTAGCTGCAATACATGGTAGCCTGTTAGCACTTTTTTGCTATAAAAATTGAGTAGAAAGATCCAAACATTCATAGTTGAGCCTTTATGCCTAACCAGAAATGGAAATATTGTAGTTAAAACTGCCTTTGTCTGAAAAATCTCAAAAAAAAACAAAAAAAATCAACTTTCCTCAGAATAAAGTGAAAATACATACCAATTTTGAGTTATTGTTCTCATTGTTATACCTTATGACTCCAGGTCACTAATTGTCACGGTGCCTTTGCTCCTTTGCCCCTTGGCCAGCCCTGGCACCACGGCAATTAAGATGGTGGGACTTGGTTAGCCTTCAGGCGAGAGACAACAAAGGCAGAGGAAAGAAGGAGGGACTCTGTCGAGGCTCAACCAAAGCTGGATTTATTGACCCCACACAGGAATCAACTGTAACCCAAGGTGTCTGCCTCGGCAGAGACAGGGAACACCCTTGCACTGTACTTTTATGTGGGGGTGGTAAAGAGGGATGGGTTCAGCAGGGGACCAATAGGGAAACAACATGGGAGTGGCTTTAACCTTAACTGACAGACAATTAACCAATCAGGGTAAAGTAGGAGGGGAGAGCTGGGATCCTGTCCAATCATTCGATGCTCTCCCTGGAACTTTCCAGATGCAGGGAGAGGCCCAGGGTGATGGACAGGGCCCAGGGGTTACATAACACAAGATTGACATACATATGTAACAAGGGAAGAACCACAGGGAAATAACTGAAGGGGTACATGGAATGAACCACTTACATAGGAACTTGACATAATAATAGAACACAGAACATAACATAACAGAATCTAAGAATGCACCGCCACAACTAATGAAAGTATCTTAGACAGCCTGGAAAGCATATTCCCAACCAGGATCTCTGGTCAAATCCTAGAGGAGGAATCTGAAGAACAGCAAGAAGAAAAGTGGTAGGACAAAGGTGTGTCAGCAGAGGCAAATTTCTTTCTACTCTTGTTATATACAATGAAGGTACAACAAAACTGGTCACTGAACACAGGTAACAGAATTTACCGCCTGAAGTGGGAAACTTTAGCAATAATTTTCAAATGTTAACAGTTTCGAAACAAGACACTGTGCCTACTATCACAATGTTGATGATGGGAAGCATAGTACTGGTGGCAGTATTTTTTGTGACAGTCTTCGCTTCCAGTCTGAGTATGAATATACGTTTGCATTTACCACTTTTAATTATTGCTCATAAAGAAATTAATAGAAGTACAGACCCACCAATTACCTTAGTATACCTGAACACATTCCTACTTTTATTTCTCATCCTCTCATCTTCAGTGTTAAATTGCCTTAAAACAGTAAGTGAGTAAGTGTATACTTCAGACATCAAAATTCATCTCCAACTTCTCATCAAATTAAAATTGCACACCATTTTGCAATCCATCAGTCTTTTGATTGACACAGATTGTTAGCTTTCACACAGTAAGACTTGAATACAAGCCAAATGCATATCATACATTCACTGACTTGGCAGGAACACGGTTGCACAGGCCAGTTTTGGGAGCTGAAAATCCAGGCCTGGCCCTCAGTTCCTAAATCTCCTTTTAACATCTGTTATTCAGCAATAAACGCACTGGACTGTGAAAAACATGTTCATATTGTATGAATGTTCTTGAATTCTCTGTTTGGGAATTTGCATGTCAGCTAAGTCCATGGCTGAAGCTGGCTGCAATCAGTTTCATCCATTGAAGCAGATGAGTTGAAAAACACATTCAATGATATCAGCTGCTCCTTTTATACAGGTATGCAGATTACTTGGATTTCAACAGTCTTTTAGAATAGCTCTGGCAAAAGTGCCCCCCTTTTTTTTTTGGTATATCAAAAATATATCTCTTGATTTGCAATGAGAATACATAGAAGTTCTCATCTTTCTCAGAGCTGAAAAAAATAGTGTCACACATTAAAATGGTATGCAGCCCTGAAGAGATCATGCTATTTCCTTGAGCCAGTGAATCCTATCTAAATATGTATTTCATATAAACTGTGCCAAATATCCCAGTCTGAACCTGAGTTTGATCACAAAGTTTTCAGCAGCTTTAACAAGTATCTTGATTGCGTTGTACCTATTAATTTGAAGCATGAAAAATATGCAAAACCAATGTATCTTTGTCTACTAATGATAAAAATTGACAAGGTAGATATCCTCATAGCAGGTAAGTACTATAATTAGTAACTTAGAAATTTGCATAAGAATTTTCAGGCTTGACTTGCAGAGCTGACTTTACAGAAATGTTCTTCCTCTATTATTTACACAATAGAGCTGCACATCTTCCCCCTCACACCATCAATTGCCATCCCTCGGTAACAAGCACTACAAACTATCTAAAACTGCCAGCACTTTCAGGTTGGTTGGTGTTACACAATTATATAAAAACTGAAAGACATTTTTTTTAGTTCTGTTTTCAGTATCTACCGACATGACTGAAATTAAATCCCATTGTAACGTTTGAAAGCCAAATGTCTTTAAGCCACAAGTGTAATTCCTTCTTCCTTCAAACCCCCAGGGGTTTGCTGCCTAGGCTTAAGACTAGATTTTGGTGCAGCTGTGTGACCTCAGGTCAGACAGCTGTGCAGAAAGAGCTGTGCAGAAAGAGCCATGAGAAGCGAGGTCTGCCCTGCCCTGATTTGTAATTCTTGTCCCTTGTCCTGGACAAGTTGTGCCACGGCAGCGCTGGCACCTCTCTACTACAGACCTGTGTGGTACTCTTGATAGCATAGCGTGAACATGTTTCTAAAAATCATGGGAACTGTATACAATAGATTCAGGGGAGGTGGAAAGAAAGGTTGGGCCTGGATAGGCCTGGGAAGGGAACCAAAACTACATAGGCCCTGGAAACAAAGGTTTTGTCTTTACTTGACCATGTATAGGAGAAAGTGCACCTGTATAATCATCATATGATAAATGATATGATTGTTAAATGTAATGATTGTTTGGTACTTGAATATGATTATTGTTTAAGAATCATGAGAAACTATGTTTGGGGAGGCCTGGTGAAAACTACAAGAATTCATACAATAGAACAATATGGGTTTAATAATTAATATATGTAGTTATATAAGGAAAGGGTAGCAAAACATGTCCATTTTGAATCCATGTCAGAGCCAGATTTGGGTTTGCATCCTGTACCCCTGATTCCCAGAGCTCTTCAATAAAAACACCTGCATATAATCATTCTGTGATTATGTGTTTCAATGCTAACACTCTCAACTCCTGCTCACAACAGACCTGCTCTCTCACCATGAGCAGGTGAGGGGATTGTGGGGACAGAGTTTGGCAGTCATGTTTCCATCCTTCCCTGCCTCATTGTCATCCTCAGCTGTTGGCTGACCTTGATCTCTGGAGCAGTCTGCCCTTGATGCAGCTTGGTGAAATTCTGCTGTGTCCTCAGACACAGGAGGATTGGGTCTCACCTTGATTGCATCCCTGAGGAATCAACTTTCAGATCTGTGTGATTTGTTCTTATTAGCCTAAAGTAAATACTATGGAAAGGTTAGCTTAGGACAGATAAAATTTCACAAGAACAGTATTTAGTTTCTGTGCCTTCTCTTATTCTCTTCCAGGGCAATAAATACTTATCCCTTTCCAAAGAAGGTCACTAGCATAAGAAACCCCAATTGTTGCTAGGTGTCTTTTCTTATTACCTCTTCAGTAGTAGGTGTACCACAAAATATTACCCAGTTTGTGTAAAAGGAAAAAGGTCTTTGCACATATTGAAATATTACAAATACCCCTCAGTGCATCTCTCAAATGGGCAGCATCAGCAGCACAGTTATCCTGCAGCTTAACATCCACAAAACATCTCCTGTGGCTTTGTTGGACAAAACAGATGATGGCTATGTGGAAGTTTCAGCCTGAGAACCTTGGGAAAGCCACACACATGTAGAGGTTCTGTCATATAAGCCATCCAGTTGTCCAGTGTGCACAACATTGACAACACAAGGCTCTAACTCAGAGAAGGGAAGTCTAATTTAGATAGATGTACTTTATGATCACTATTACTCATTGCTCTGCATTCCTTGATTTTAACTTATAGAACACAGACAGCAGCCTAATTCTTGTAAAACATCCCTGAGCAGAAGGATTTGGATGCTCTCTTTTCTTGAAATATAGTTTACCCACTGCAGACTGTACTGTTGAATTATGCAAAAGAAATGCCAAAAAGAGACAATATTAATGTAGAATGAGGCTAGAAGGCCAAAAGAAAATAACTTCCTTGAAAAGCAGTGTCACATATAATACTATAAGCTATTTTTCAGTAGACAAATGAAAGGAAAAAAAAAGGAAAAATCCCTGAAATAAAAGAAACCAATTATATATTTCTACTGAAAAGCAACCCAGAAGATACCTACATTTCTATTTATTAGAAGTCATCTCCAAGTTTTAGTTTGAGTTTTCTTAAGATCTGAAAAAAGGTGAAGCTGAACATTTCTGTGAAATAGTTTGCCTTCAGAAAGCAACATGAGGGCAAATGATAGTATATGATATAAATAGAACAAAAAAGATATGATAAAACCGTCATTTTTATTACAGCTGCTATACTGGTAAGTACCTTACTGTAGACAGGAAAGTGACAGTCTCCCACAGAAGTAGAATAAACTTAAATTGATGGCACTGAACGATTCATGACCCCATTTTATGTGATGTAGAAATCTGGGCGTAAAGTCAAAATATAGATTACCTCCCTTGGAGAAGTTACAGAAAAAAACTATTATGAGGAAATCCTTCCTAAAGGAGAAAAACATGGAGTTTGATAATGTGGGAATTCACAATGTTCTATATGAAATGAGATATATTTTTTCCAGACATTTCAGAACCCTTTAAAAGTATGGCATTGACATTTCTCTCTCCACTGATCTTACCAGACTCTTTTTTTATTGCCCCACAGGAGTAGTTTTCACTTAGTATGCACATAATTCCTATAAACTTTACAGGATTTATTCTCATGCATCAAAGATAGAATAGATATCCTTGATCTTATGTCTACATATTCTTAGCAGAGAGACTTTAAAAACAGGTAGAGGATAAACTTTGCTAGCTCTGCAGCTTATTCTCTGAATCCTAAATGTGGTAAGTGCAAAAACATTTACAGGGAGAAAAGATGAACTCACAGAAAAGGGAAAGCAAGGCAGCTTGGTATCTTACAACTAAGAATGAGATATTAACAGATTTCAATTCTTAACAGAATAAAAGCTAGTTCCAAAACATTGTTTGTTTTCCTGAGAAGTAGAAACTTTCAAATATTTTTGGTTTTAATATTTTCAGCCACCTTTTTCATAGTGTGTTTTTCTGATGGTTTTGGTCAAACTGAATATGCATTCTTCATTAATACCAAGTTCAGCAAAAATTTAGCACTGTTTCATTTATTGTACAAAATATACCCACAAAGTAAAAGAAAACACAATTTACTGAAATACTGCCAATCTGCACTCAAGGAACTTTGATAATTCAGAACAAAAAGGAGTACAGTATATGGCAGCTCTACATGTTATAAGGTCTCAGGATTGTAACATCTCTAAAAAAATTGAAATTTTTTCACATAAATCCATCATGTGTAGAAAAATAATCATAAAAGGCTATTACTTATTACTATATTGCAATAATAAGTTATAAGTACATTTTAGTTGAATTATGGCCAAAAGAATAAAGACTATAAAACAAAAACCTCAAAGAGACAAATAACTTTTCATGTATACATATGTAAAATCTTACCCAAAGTGGTCAAGTAACAGTTACAGTAGCTGCATTTATAGCAACATTAGAAGATGAATGCAAATCTAAAATGAAATCCAGCAATAAAGAGTTCCTGCCAAAGAAGCTATTTTTAAGAAACATTCATGTCAGGGCAATTCTTGTGAGGTTGTCTGTTGCTTTCTTTCATTATAAGGAATATGGCCACTCATTTTCCCCAAAAACTGAGAGAAGCAACCTGCCCTTTTTGCTTGCACTTAATTTAATTCACAGGTAATTAAACATTATCTCGTATCTGAGGTATTAGGCAAACAATCTAATCACTGCTGGCATTAGGAAGGACGGGGTGAAAATAATTTAATTTAAAATTATGAACTCATATGTTTTACTTTTTGAATTTGAACTCCTAGAAGTTCTACCACATGCTGTTATACACTGACTTTGCATTGACTTACATTATGTACATGAAAATCAGAGTTTTAACCTGTCATTTCTTCCAGTCACAGTCTAACAAATCTTTATCACTAAAGAAAAAGAACTTGAAGAATATCACATACTTAATGAATAGACATGATTTGTTACTCAAGGATTTACTATTTACAGTGATTGATTAGGACAACTGTATGTTTATCTTCATGACTTTGAGCTCTGTGACTAAACAAATGGCTGTATTGACTACTTTGCCTCATAGTCTAAGCTTTTAGTTTGTCCTGAGTTGGGGAGGATTTGCTCAAAGGTAAAAGTAAAATTTGAAACTGTAAGTTATTTATTTTTATGATAGTATTGTATTTTTCTTCCTCTTGAAATTTAAAGAAAAGGCTGGAGAATAACCCAAATTAATGACTGTCAGGTATCATATTTAAAACAATTTTAAAAGTCTACGAATACAGTATATGCTGCTATCATCTGTTCTTGAGCAAGGTTTTTACAAAAGCCACAGAGCTGGTTGACCCTGAAAGTTGACATCTTTAATATTAAATGTTATCAGTTCAATGGCTGAGGAAAGTGAGGGATGCTATTTAATGCTTTGCCTTTACAGGGGAAAGTTAAGCTGAATGAGCTAGGAAAGCTACTATCTGGACAGTGAAATTGTGCTTGTCAAATGACTGAATAGTGATCAAGCTTTGTAAAAAAATTTGAGATCATGTCCTCATTAATCTCTTCCTACTTCCCATTTAACCCTATTTCTTAAGAGCATTTATGAAGTGACAAAACTATTTTGCCTATGTGATCTCTACGGAATCCCTAAAATAATCTGTTAGATTTGGACAGTGATTAGCAAGAAGCAGCTAAACAGCCCACTTCAGTAAAGAGCTAAAGTATGCAACATTATTAACACAAACTCATAAAGTTTTCTTTCATATAAATAAATTGTGTGTAAAAAAAATCATAAAATCACAGTTTCTTTGAAAGTACACAGGTTTTTGGGGGGTTTTATTGTGTTTTGGTGGGGTTGGGGTTTTTTGGTGCTTTTTTTTTTTTTTTGGTTTGTTGGGGTTTTTTTTCCTGTCAGCATAAGGAGCTTGATTATAATCAGCAAAGGCCAGACTAGAAGCTGCTAACTTGATGGTCATAATAATACCCTTCCCTTAATCCTGCTTTTTCCTGTATGGGTAGACTAAGGAGGGGAACAATTTTAGCACAGGCTTTTAAGTTCACTTATTCATTCTCATAATGACTGATCAACATGAACAACAGGAAATGAAAATCCAAGCTGAAAGGGAACCTTTGTTGAAAGTACAATGCTTAGGTTCTTTAATCCAACACATTTTAGCACAAAAGAAAAGGAATCAGTAGGATTTCAATGGTGGATTTTGTAATAGTCAAGAGAAGGGTTTCTCTCTGAGAAGTATAACCATTTTAAGGAAAGACTTGCAGAACTACATTAGTTTTAAGTAACCTCCAGGAAGGAAATCTAGCCAGTTCAGGGTATTTAAAATTTTACTTTAGAATTAGTAGTTATTTCAAACAGATAATTTTCTGTAAAATACATAATCAATTTAAAAACACTATCTATCATATTTTATCTAAAAAGCGAGCATACAGATAAATGAGTGGAGGTTTTCAGCATTTCAGAGAATGTGATACGAAAATATACAATACACAAAGAGACCAAAGTTACAGATTTTATGTGAAATTTGTCAAAAGTCTCTCCAGTTTTTAATCAATAGTTATTTTTAAATTAAAATAAAATAAATATTTTATTTTCTATTAATATGTAATATGTTTTATTAAATTAATTAATTAAATTAATTTAATTAATTAAAAGGGTTCTTTTAATTGGTGTGCTGCAGGCTGCTGGTCAAGAGGAAGTCCAAGAACTTGTAATAGAAAGGGATTGTAAATGAAATACTTGGGTTTTCTCACAAAAACTTGCAGATTAAAAAAGGTCCTTCACCACATTTTTACTAAAGTAGGGAGCAATCTTCCTTTCCAAACACTCCAGTGTCATATGATCTATGTGTCTTATTTTATTTTACAACAGGGCATGATTACTTTGTCAGTGTCTTCCAAACACCTAATTATCTGCAGAATCATTTATTTTCAGAATATCTAAACCCAAAGCTGTGTTTAAACTTATATCTTGGAGATTCATCATGCTTGGATAGAAAAGCAATAAGGAGAACTCTAAGGCAAGTAAAATTTTGAGACTCTGAAATGTATAGCTATGATTTATAATTGTCTTTTCTCTGTGTCACCCAAAGGGAGAAATTATTAGCTAAAAAGGTACTGTAAAGTGGTTAATGTGGTTGGATTTTCAATGAACTTGAGGAAAAATGCTACATTTTTAGGTTTATGGTAGGATCGGTGACAGCTCAGGTTTTTCTATTTAGTTGGCTATATCCCTTTTCAAAATTAAATCTAAATTTCACACTCTGTGGAAAAAAAATCTGTCTTCAAGGATGTTTCCAGGTGTCCTTGTTTTCTCCTGCAAAGGTTTACGGAAATAAAACTAATAGAAGAAGAACAGAAAGACTGTCAAGCTATTTTACAGCACTACATATATTAAGTCACTCAAATTGATATCATCATTTACTTTGGCAACTCTCCACAGAGAATAGTCAAATTCTGGCAGAAATAGAAGCAGAGGTAGACATAAACTAATCATACCAGCAATGTCATATTACAATTAAAAAAATGTTTAATATGTTAATAATCAGCCTTTAAAAAAAAAAAAAAAAAAAAATTAAAAAAATCTTCCAAAGCAACAATCACCTAATAGCATTTGATATAAATTATTTAAACATAGATGTTCTTCTGCAAGACTTGGTTGTACTGAAAATAGTGCAGCAAATGGGTAGAAAGTGGAAATTTAAATCTGAATTTCTCTATAGTTTCAAACTTAGTTATAAGTACTACATTTCTAGTGATTTGAACTTTATCTTTGCAGTTATTTGTTAAATTCCTTGCAAATAGATATAAATTTGAGAAGCGGAAATCATGAGGATTTTTTTTTCCGGGAAAAATATTCCTGTAAGTATTTTAAAGAAAATATCCAGGTTTTCAGTTTAACCTTGTGGTAAACAGTAACAATTTTACTATTTTATTTAGATTCATGTTACATGGAATAAGTGGCAACCAGTGTTCCATACCCTATATCAAGGAGCACTCCCCATAAAGCATCAGAGGACTCCTGTCTTTCTCTTGAGGTCACTTGCTGTCTTTGGAAGAAGTCTTCTTTTTCACAGCAAAGAAGCAGATGGAGAGAAAAAGTTCCTTGGGATGGAAGAAACTGAAATCTGTTGCAATTCAGAAATCAGTAAAACTGGGAATAAACTCGTGAGAAGAAACATAGAGAAGTTTGGGTTGGAAAGGACCTTAAACACCATTTAATTCAACGCCCCTCCCATGGACAAGGACACCTTCCACTAGACCAGGTTGTTCAAAGCTCATCCAGCTTGGCCTTGCACCCTGCAAGGGATGACGCATCCACAGCTTCTCTGGGCAATCAGCTCTGGTGCCTCACCACCCTCACAGTAATCATACACAAAAGAGGAAAACATGGTTGGAAAGGCTTATTTACAACATCTTTTATTCCTGTTCTGTTTCACCTTGAGTTTTCTTTTCATAGATACTTTAAAAGCAAGGTCCTTCAAAGTATTACTTATGCCTTTTATTTTTCTAATAAAACTTATCTTTTGCAGGTAAGACCTCTTCTAGGCTAAGCTATTTCTACATGCTTTTTCCAAATGTCAAGGCACATTATAATAGTATCCAGAACCAGAATATTTGTTTTGTCTTTCCTTGTCTTCAGTGTACCTTTTTTTGTTCTGTTTTTAATTCTTTTGTACTAAGACAAGTTTTATCTTTTTCTGCCAAAGCTACTGTCCCAGTTTGTGTACCCTGACATGTACTAGCAGTCATACTCCAAAAAGCCAGAAGATAATATTTTATACAGAAAACACCCAGTGTCTTTTCAGTCTTGTGCTAAATATTATTTGATAAACTTTTAGACACTTACATATGAGAAAATAATATTTTTTTAAAATATATTTTAATATGTTCAAGAGAATATACTATAAAGGTAAAATTTAGAATCCTCTGGCTTAAGAAGTCACACATTTTAGTTATATAAATGTTCATCTGCTTTTCTTTCTGTATCTGTCAGAATGTATACAAGACAGGAAATTTTCCTGACTATAAGTTTATGGAGAAGAATTATCAAAGTCAAGTTAAATAAATAAATAAATAAATAAATCCTGTTTTGCCAAGTATGTAATTTACTAGTATGCTAAATTCTCTGAGAAGTTTGCATGGGGAAGTCAAAAAGGAAGTGGGGATTTACAGGGGGGAAAGTGGGAACTGTCTGAATTGCCTCTGGAAGTAGTATTAGAAGATTTAAACAAAAGATAACTATAGCAGAACTATTTATTTGTTGTTGCAAGCCCAGGAGAATTAAGTTTTCTTAAGTAAGGAGAGAAAATTAGTCATTAAGCCCTCCATTACCAATTGTATATTAGAAGCAGAGTTAAGATAGAATTGGATGATTAATTTTTAAAGTGTTTATCATTTCAATGAAAATATAAAGGAAGTTTAAGTTTTATGAGACTAGGATTGACTTGGCTCATTAGAGGTAACTGATAGTATTGGCAGGACTGCTTTAAACCATCCCTGTTTACATCTACAGTGAATTGATATAGCTGTGCCAAACAGGACAGGCTTGTTCCTTGCTGAGCTCCATTAAATCCATATGGTCATTCAGAGAGGCCTCAGCTGCAAATCTACCACTGTTCATAGTCTCAGTCAGTGCTAGGCCTACCTTCAATCTGTCTGGTCATGGCACCAGCTCTGACTGTTTTCCTAAAAGTAGTATTATCAAAAATTATGTCATATAGCCAGTTACCAAGTTGGATAAACTTAGAGTGTGACCAAACTCAGAAGAAATGCTTTACTCTGAGAGAGTGGGCAGGTGAAGGAGATTTGTTTTTACATATTTTTTCCCATCTAGACAATATAATTTATTTCCCTAAAATATTGGTGGTTATAGTGTATATGCTGCTAAAAGTTACACTGGCCGAACACATTCCCATTTTCTTGTAGCAATGCAAAAAAAAATAAAACCAAAAAACCAAAACATAACCCCCTCAATGCTCTGGAAATTTTTGGATCCCACTGTCAAAAAAGTATTAGACATTTAATGGTCCCCATGCTGCTGTCACCTTCTGTAAAGTCAAGGAAACTTTCAGTACCATGGCTGCCTGAAGAACAGGTAAGCCTAGAGTTAGGGTTATGCAGTGGGGAATCCACGCTGGTAACATAGATCACCTCTTATGTTCTTTTAGTGTAATTTAGTATAATTTAGAATAATTTTAATTGTTTCTATTTCTGGAACTCAAACTCAGAATTCATACATGAAGAGCAGTAAACTTCTATAAGTCAACATTTACCTTTTTGATATCAAAGAAGAAAATAATTTAGAATATGAAGCTCCACGAAAAAGGGATTAGATGTGAGTTAGCCTAAGTCTTAGGTTTTGAGAACAGATGAGATGGAGAAGAGACTGAAGTCCTTACTTGCACTAAGTTTTTAAAATCCAATTAATATTTCAAGGACTTTGTTTTATAAAAAAAATTTCAGAAGATACAATTCTTTATAGTGAACTGCATTTTAAGGTAAGATGTTTCAGTTTTATAACAGAGCTGTATTTTAAAGGACATTCATATCCACAAGTAAAAGACCTAGATTACTATGCCTTTTTCAAAAGGGAGTGGAATTTGCATTAGTAGTCCATGACCTTATATGAAGTTATGGACAATTACTTCTTATAGCTAAATGGGGAGAAACTCATTCAAATAGGATCATAGATTCATATAATTGTTTGGATTGGAGTGACCCTAAATATCATCCATTTCCAACATCCCAGCCTTGGGCAGGGACACCTTTCACTAGAACAGGTTGCTCAGGGCCCTATCACATGTGGTCCTTTGATATATTCATTCTTAGGGGTTTTGGCAACACATTACCAAAAATGGAACATAAAACCAAACCAAAAAAATTAATATCTATAGTTTTTTCTTATCTAGTTAAGTCAATATGTGTTGTGATCACAATATCCATTACACATAGAGTTAAGAAAGACTCACGTAAAGGATATAATTAAAAGAATTTGGCAAGTTCCATAATTCATATTGGGTTAAAAGAAGACGAATTGCAACTGAAAACTGAATGTAATTCATTTCATGGCCAAATATATTCTCACCTAATACATTTTTTCCTTAGCTGTTTGAAAAGCAGAGTATCTTTATTAAAGAACTTTGAAAATACTCATCATAACTTTTCCAAATATTTGTCTTTTCTATTACTTAACAAAGAATAAATATTTCTGCATATTCAAAAATATAATGGTAACCAAGACTTTTTTTTAAAATATAATAGATTCTAAGTTTTCATCCAAAACATAACCATTTCATTTCTCAAGAATTCAAGTACACAATTTTTGAAGCTACATTTGTCAACTGTCCACTGTAGTAATTTTAGCTGTCTAGATAATATTCCTCTTGTTCCACACGTAGCTATGTCAAGCAAACAGTGCCAAGTATAAGTACAAAAGAAGCTCGATCCAAATGCACCTATTTATCCATATCTCTACAGTTATGATATATATATATTCTTCCATGAAGAGTACCTCAGAGAAACCAGTTTTTGAATTAACTACTCAGAAAGAGTACTGTCTTGATCTCATTCCTTTCTTCATAAGTATTAGGATGCAAACTTAATTCCACAACTACAGCAGTCCTGTACATCAAAAGACTAGCATTCAGTTAATAGTGACTTTACTGATTTTTCTCTTCTTTCAATTTGCAAGCCTTAGATCTTTTTACTCACTATGTTGTTAAGTCAAGTTCAAAAAAAAAAAAAATCAACAAACAAACAAACAAAAACCAAACAAAAAAAAACAAAACCACAACTTCACTGCCAACTGACTGCTTGTCTAAAATGATGTAACATGATGATGTTCATTTGCTATATGGGTCCAAAGGCAGAAGAGGTGTATTTTTTACCATCTTCTAAAAGAAAGGGATTTAAGTATTACATTATTTCAGCATTTGTACCCAAAATATCTTTGAGGACATAGGCCTAAGAGATTAGGTTAAAAGTCATGTGAAGGATCTGTATTTCAAGAGGACTCTATAAAAGGCTAAGCAATGACTCTATCTGCACAGCTGAAAGCATACAAAATTTTCAGATGCCCAACTAGGGCAGAAACAGCATTTGTTTTCTGCCCAACAGCAGAAAACAAATTATGAAAATGATGATGTACTGAAGGCTTTTCCCAGCATAATTCACAGGTGTGGAATATATTTAACTGGTTGGAGTTTTGTAAGTTTTCTTCTCAAACTCTACTTGGTCCATACAATACAATATTTCTTTCAGTCTTAGAACTCTTATTTTAAACAGTAAGCCCATAAGATGGATTCTTGTTTGTTTCCTTTTTTTCAAATCCTAGGCCCAAAATGTAAATCTCTTGCAGCTTCACTGTGCTTGAAATATGGGAATGCTTTCCTTAAATTATCCAGTTTTCAGAAAAAAAAAATCCCAGAACCGTTTTTGGTGAACCATTCCCCTGGAACATTTAATGCAAGGGGCACCATCTCACATAAGACGTTTGAGGAAAAACATTTTATAAGCAACTGATGCTACAGGCCTTAAGTGATGATCACAAGAATACCAGCACTGTCCATCATCAGCATGACTGAAAGAGACTTAAAGGGAGCTTTAGATACTGACGTGGTAACTTCAAAGATTTACGCAAATATTCAAAGTGGTATGACTCAGAATCAAGAAGTTTGGAAATGTGTTCTGAATGCGACATTCTGGAGGGAACTCAGAAAGAAATTCCATTGCCTTTTGTGGAATAATTCCTTTTCTATGACAGTGTGAAGGTCACTGTGACAGAAAGCTTTATAGCACAGTATTAGGCACATAATGTGTAACAATGCATACAAAATCCTGCCCTTTTTCACATTATTTCTGATTTAATTATTTGGTATTAAATTTACATCTCTGATAACTAATAATTAACCAAACTTAAATAACATTCACACTGAGAGCACCTTGCACTGCATTTAGTAAAGCAAAGTTTTTCCCAGAAATTCAAGACTTGCATTGTAACAGAAACAGCAATCAGTTAGTTTGCATTTGAACAAGTAATTATTAGGTAAAGAAAGGAGAGGGGATTTTCAAATTGGTATTTTAAAATTATTTCCATAGAGCTAGTCAAAAGGTTTGGACATATAGAGTCTTCAGAAAACCTAAGTGCCACTTCAGGTGAGACCAAAATTAAATCAGGTTTTAAAAATTATTCATCCAGTTGTCCAGCTGAGTGTTTATTTACAATTATATTTCTAAAACGCTCTTGGCTACATATCAAATTTGTCAGTGCCAAGGCTGGCACTACGGGTCACAGGTTATTACAGTTGGATGAGAAAAACTTATTTGAAGCACCCAAATTTAGGGAATATCAATGTACTCGAAAATATGTGTTTCAATCAAGATATTTATATATGTGTGAATATTATATGGATATATGCACATTACCTGTATTGTAATATATATTGTATACATACTACATCTATATAGTATCCAAAGTATTCATATCACATGCAATATATAGTGCATGAAGTTGTGTATATTTAAACATTGTATATATAATTCTGAAGGATGTGCTATATGTACCAATAAAATATGTTACAAACTAAATATAAAAAAAATTGCAGAAGAAATTGTGCTGGCTTTTTGTGGGGTGGGGTTAATACAGACGTGGATGTTATCAGGACCTAAAAATGCTGGTTATTTCCACTGCAAAGATAATCTACTCTTTCAAGAATTTCCTATCAAAATAGTCATCTGTATTCATATGTGTTGCTGTTACAACTTCACAGAACCAGAGGTCCCACTTACTCCTTTGTTTAAGAGTAGAATAAGAAGGTGAAAGAAGATAAAGAAATTTAATAGCTCTGAGTACTATCTCAAACAACTACCCACACAAAAAAAAAATTACTTATTTTCATTTCCAGTGAAAAAGTTTATGTACAACCTGATTTCACTTACTCCACTTATCAGTTTAATTTAACTAGATCTTTTCTCTTTTAAATTATATACAGCAAATATGGTCACACAGGTTGACCTTGATAGATGAAAGAAACCATAGTCACCAAAAAAACTTCTTGTTTACTACAATTTTTACTTTTATTATTCCAAAATAACCTGATCTTACATTGTATACTAATCAGCTTAATCCAGTTTAAGTTCTCAAAGTCTTCTGGTCTGAATAGACAATGCTCATCAACACCTACATCTAAGAATGCCACAAACCTGAACAAGGAGGAAGCAGTAGTCTCTGCCAAAATACCTGGTTTTAAAGTTCCATTTTTCTTTCCCAGCTTCTTGTAATTCTGTCTCCTTTCAATAAGGATTTATGAAAGTAAGATGCACATTTATCCTTTCTTATTTGCCCTTTATTTAGTTCTTCAAGCAGAATATTTGCTGTCCTTTAGTGTCTACCACTAAACAATTTGTGTAGTTCTGTGGTTTTATTCATCTTCCCAGACGGTACCATTCAGAATTCCATTTGGAATGTGGTACCATTCAGTCCCTCCACATTTTCAAAGAGTGAGAAGATAGCATTAAATTTTTTCTAAAGAGTATAAAACCAAACCACTACTTCTTTTTGTAAATGCACATTAAATAGAATCTGCATCAAAAGATGAGCCAACAAATGAAACTATTCAGGTTTCAAAAGAGCTAAAATGGGAATACATTCTCGGTTCTCATTCCAGCTACATTTTATCTTATATAATGAACTAAAAATACAAAGAAACGTATAATTAAATTAGCAAACCTTTAAGCTTATTTTAGCCATTTATTGATATTTCCTTGAATCCCCTTATTTGAATGGCTCCAAGTTCAGTTCTCAGGCCATACCAGACTTCTCTGCATTAAGAACAAACAAAATGTTCTCTTTCTTACATGCTGCATTTCAATTGTATATTGAACCAGTCACACTGGAAATACATAATACTAAGTTTTTAAAATAAGTTCTTGATGCTGTTATTTCCTTATAAACATTAAAAGGCAGGAGTTTCAAAAGAAGGAAACCATAAAGCTTTAGAAAGTGCACTCTTATAATGTGGGCTGCAGCAGCAACAGGTAGATTGTCTGCATGTTATACATAAATAATTAAAAACCTAAAATGGCCTTTATAGCTAAATCCCTGATGCAGAAAATATCAGTAGATGAAATTTTTCCAACATTATGCCAATGAGATTCACCTGTTAAGCAAATCCAACTGATTAATACCTGCTGTTTTTGAATAAAACACAGCTCTGATGATTAGCACAGCTCCTTTTTGTTCCTTGAAATTACCTTAAGGCACTGATCTTGCAAGTCTTGAGGAGAGCTAGGAGCTTCCAAAAATGTGGCTCATGCAGTCTTTTGAATAAATTTTTAATCAAAAGATGAAGGGGAGAAAACCCTTCATATTTTTACCTTCTTCAGTAGAATCTTTATAGCATTTCATCACTATAAAGAGTTTGAAGATATGCTGCTTAATGCATTTATCATGCTGTCAGAATGATCTAGCTCACTTTTCCTCCCTGGCATTCAGCTGTACGCTAGGCAGTACAGAAATTTTCCTTAATTCTAAGCCAGATGTTTTCCAGCGAGATACAGGTGTTAGAGGGAAATCTAAAGGTAACTTTCAACAGAAGGGATGGTAGATCAGCGATATGTATGGAAAGACTGCATCCTCCAGAACATACTTTTGCTTCTTGGCCAGGGCATTATCCCAGCAGACTCAGGTGAGAGTACGTTATAGTCACAAGTGAGGGAATAGGGAAGCTGGGTAGGGACTGGTGGATTGGTGGCAAATCCTCTTATCTGCTCAGCAGAGCAGAGCAATGATGCTACTTCCACTAACAGGAAGCTTTCTAATTGCAAACACACACTATTTTCTAATGCTGATGTTCCTGTGTACACATGCTTACAGTTTGAGTATCCAATTTTGCCTCATTTTTATAGCACTCTATAATCATCTGAGTATGATTTGAATTCAGGCATGAACAGGTAAGATATTTATTTTGGCCTATGAAAAAAGGTTCTATTTTTTGTGGATAGACATGTACAACCATATGAAAAATACAGAAAATTCCTTTGTTTTGGAGGCAGTCCAAATTTACAAAAATTAAAATTCTGAGCCAGCAAACATTTGCTTAGACGATGCCTAGAGGGATTGAATTTATCTTTACCTTACAGTTGGAGCTCTCTTATACCATTAAATTTAATGAAAATTTAATTTAACTAATTTGTATATAGTGACACATTCATTATGAGGTACCTGGCTTTCTAGTTTTTAAATTTTCTTTTCCTGACAATTGGTCAGAGGACTCTATGTGGAAAAACTACCACATGCTGACCTCTGTTTTATGTCTATACTCAGAATCTTTATTGACATAGCTTTTAAGTTCCTGTTGTTAAAAAACAATTAAGAAATAAAAATAAATAAAAGTTACAAAAGTAGCTCCTGTATATCCATTGAACTTTCCAAAATTTTCATCTACCTTGCACTTTGTGTTCTAAAGAGTCTATTAAACCATGGCAACTAGAATCAACAGGTAGTGAAGGAAAATTAGGAGTTTTTGTGTGCTTCACATTCAGTTTCTCTTATCCTATTATTTCTCTTGATAGTAAGCTTGTTGTGTTTATACAACAATAAAGTCAACTATCTTTCATTAGTCATCTCTAAAAGACTAATTATTAGGTAGCAATATTCCCCTTTCCTTCCTTAACCAGATGGTCTTTTTTTCTACTTTGTATTTGTTATTCTTGATCAGTATGGCACATTCACAAAGGAAGTTATGGTCTTCATACAGGTAAAGAAAAATTTAGGTTTGCATGAAAGCATGGTAACCTCCAATATTCACTAGTGCTCAGGGCTTGAATGTAGGCAAGGCATGTTTTCTGTTTGTCCCAGGATAACTTCTATTATTTATTGTTAAATTTCCTCCATAGGAACATAACATTCCAAGTCAACTGTAGTAGCTTCCTAGTAACGTTACGGGATCAAATATACTCACAGGTCTTTATATGAAAACAAGATTGCACACGCAGTTTTATGACAATGACAATATATTATGTTATATTATATTATATTAATTATGTTATATTATGATGTTCTTTCATGTCTGTTGTTAGTTGTAGGCTATATGCAGAATTACAGCATAATTGGTCTGGCTTCTACCAAATAGACAGAAATTCAGTGTTGAAGATCTTGCCTGCACACATTCAATCCCTGATGAAAACCAAGGGACTGGAAGATCTGTTCCATGTACATTTCCTGCACAAAGGGACTTGTTCATATGGTTGGTCCTGCTCATTCTGATTTTCAGAGCACCTTAGTTTTCATAGCGTTTTAGTTTTGTGATTATCTCAGGAAGAAGGAGTTCAAGTTATGACTTCAAGAGCTAGATGGTGACTTGCATGAACTGTGCCAAGAAAAGAAATAAAGAGGTAAGACCTGAATAGAGGTTAAAGCAGGAAGGTTTGGCTGGTCGATTGGCCAAAAGTGTGTCACAGGATTTAAGAACCCACATATCCCACCAGGAAACATCTGAGGAGAAGGGAGAGAGCACCAGTCACTTTAGTTCTTTCTTCAGTCTAAACTTGCTGAGTACCCAGTCCATTGTCCTGATGCTGCACAGATATTACAAGAAGACAATTAGAGAGCCACACAGCTCTACAGCATTTTTTTCTCTGGTCAAGAAATGAAGAAGGACTGAGAGTGGAATTCTGGATTCAGGTTTCCATCTTACCTAACATGCCAGCTACAGAGTTGCAATATCTGAAAGATGTACACACAATGTCCTCCTATATCCCTGTCAAGAGCAAGCAAACACTGTAAAAGTGTACAATCTCCAACTGCAAGCCTTTCCTCTTGAAGCAACGAAGCACTGTGGCTGTCTATGAAACACACAATCTGCATTTGAGGTTTTTGGGCAAATTGAACTTTACTGTCCTTCAGCTTAAGAAAATGGATATCTGTGTATTGAGAATAGTTTATATTTTCATCAATAGGAAACTGCAGCTGTGAAACAGAAGCTGTCAAAAGGCATTGACCTGCTGCAACAGCACTAAAAGTAAACTTTGTATGAAAGTGTAATGAACACAGATCAAGATAATGGGAATATTAATGCAGACAGAATTACTGTTCAGGGAAATTTCTTTTAAATTTACAGTCTGATGTATGCCATTATTCAGCATTCTAAGAAGAGGATAAGGAACATAACCAAAAAAATCTGAACAATTGGTTTGGACTAATTTTTTTGTTGTCAGAAAGCATTATCTCATCTCCAGCAATAATTTCAATAATTTTAAAACTATTTGCTGTTTATCAAGTCACTGTTTATCCATGCCACTTAGCAGACTGTAGTATACTCATGAAGCTTTGGGCTATAAACTAAATGTAGAGAACCATCTATGAGTTGGCTATGGGACCTGAGGGATCCTATACAGCTCATGTGGGGATGGACAAGTACAGACCTATACATACATACTATATATGTGTACATATATATTGTGTATATTCTCACTAATGGAACTCCACCCTGCTCAGCCAAAATGGGGAGGAGGATGAGCAAATTGGTGCTTTCTGGGTTTGCATGAGTGTCTTGTGCATCTGCCTGTGATCTCTGTGGCCAGCTAACTATATAGGTGTACATGTTTATTTATGCATGCTGTATCTGTGTGCATGTGTCTGCCAGGAGTACAGGAGTACATCTTCAGTCTTGCTACTGGTGAACCTGGGGACATGGAACTCTGGCAGACTCACCTCTCTCATTCTGTCACATCTCTATTTTCCACAAACAGTTAATTATATATAAATATGATTAATCTTTTATCAACACACACTAGCACCTATTGTATCAGAGAGTCTGAGCTATACAGCAAGTATCTGTTGGCAATGGCTATATCAGTAGCTTCTCAATCCCATTATCACTGCTATTAGAGAGAACCATTAGCTTCCATGTGGAAAGCCTGCCTTTTTTTTCTTCCAAATAGTATCTGTATAATAATGAAATTCATCAGTTCTTTGTAATTTTGCTTACTCTGGTGATTTTAATATCCTATTGAGACAATTTTAGGTAGTTTGAATAAACAAATATTTGTGTAGAATACATAGTCAAAACAATTTTGGTTTCATGGTTGCAAGGCAGATTATGAATGTACTAAATTCCAACACACTCCGCTCTCCTGTGTTTTTCTCTTCCTGGTTGAATTTTTATGACTGCAATATTTTTGTTTTGATTATTTTTTTTTTTTCCTCACAGACACACTGAATGCTCTTCAGCTTAGTTGGACTCAGCTGACTTTTTATTTTGCATATCAAATTCATTATTACCATTCTGTTGAAAGTTTTTAAATTATGGTGCCTGTGGTTTTCAATCATCATCATTTTAAATTATGGTGCCTGTAAAATTCAGTCTGATCCACCAAAACCAAGTTAACATTTTTCACCATCTGATAATGATGTATGTTTTACAGATTTTCTATGTGTTAGGTAATTTGAGGATGACGAAGAAGCTTTCGATTTCTAAATAGATCTTCATTACTGACCACACAAAGGATGATTTCCTGTCTTTAATTCATTATGTCCGTACTGCTCTTAGTCCTGGAAATATCTCTTCTGTACAGCTTAGACAAAGCCAACACAAGTATTTTAAAGAATTTCTATTTTCTACTTCACAACTTTGAACAGATTGAAAAAAGAAGATATTCTAAGTCTTTTAACAGAAGGATATACTGTTGTTTTGGCTGAACACTGCAACACTTCAAAGCCTCTCTAACACTTCAAAGCTTCTGCACAACCACTTTGCAAAATGGTAAAATGGTTCAGGATACCTGCTTTTATAGACTTTTTAACACAGGACCAGTGAGCATGTGTTATAGACAACTTCCCATTTTATTAAAAAAAAATCACATTTAAAAAAAATTAACAGGAGTGCTTTTGCTCTTTGGAAGACACTGACTCACTGTTAAAGTGTCTAGAACAACTCAGCAAGCAAACAATGGAGTGAACAAATGGAGTGAAAAAGCAGCCTACTACTCAATAAGCATCTCTCACAATACACAGCCATTCAGTGTTGACAGCTAGAAGACCCAGCCTTGAATAGGTAGACTTAGGTATTTAAGGCTGAGGAGAAAGCTGATGGTTCTTGATGTAGTTCTCTCATGTGAAACAAAAATCAGATATTCACGAAGTTTCATTTCAAAAGTTTCAAAAAGATAAGAAAAAAAGGAGTTAGTTAAGCAATAGGAATACATCTCTAGTGTCCTCATTTGCCAAGAGAACATGGAAGCAAGATCATTAATGGAAACACAAGAAGTATAGGAATGGCACAATTTCCAAGGCTAAGTTGGGTCCATGTAGTGGGAAAATTGGCAAGAAAGGACTGCAAGTGTGGAATCAGTTTCCTCTTCTATACTTTCCATTGTAGTTAGAAATGTAGCTTTTACTTTTCAATCAAATTATATGTTCTGATATTTAAAAGACCATGCCAGTGACTAGAATATAATTTGTGGGATTATGCTTTTTAAACTTTCCCCCTGAATGTGTTCAAAAAGCGGATCTATTTTTTGCATACTGTTAGATGATGAGAGATCCTTACTAAGTCATCCTTTATTTTATGTATTTATGGTTAACCTCAGTTTCAAGAAGAAGAGTACCATTTTTTAAATGGTGACTGGTAAGCTTTCACCATATGTGGTGACTGATAAATAGTCATAAATAGCTGTATCAGAATGCATCTGTAAATTACTGCCATTTTTCAAATCCATGAATGCCTACACCTACCCAAAATAATTCTGCAGGCTTTTGATCTTCATAATTTCTAGGTTTCTCTATCCTTTGGTATTTTAATAACATTCATTTTAATAAATTATCAGTTATCCCCAAATCTTCAATAAACAGATTTCAAAATAATACAAATTGAACTTAACTCTATAAATGTATATTTAAAAAAATAGCAAGAAAAACACCCAACCACCAGGAAAATGACACCTGGAAATGGGTGTAGCCCTAAATGTGCTCTCTTTTAAGGCAAGATTGGTTTACATAATCTCATTACCCAATTAGAAACTCACTGATGCTGAGCCACAAAAGTCCAGCTGAGAAAAGTATTCTTCATTGCAAATGGAAATCCTAGACTGAGTTTGCGAATGCAAATCTTTTGAAGCTTTGAGTAATGCCTTTTTAGTGGTCCTGGCAGGAGAAGGGAAAAAAAAATATGAATAAATTAAACAGATGGACCAGAAATAAAAAAAAAATAAACAGAAAACAAAGAAATTATTAGGAAAGCAGAGTACTGACACCAGTTTTGATACCATCTTTAAAGCCATAATACATTTTACCTGAAATCTTTACAGTTTTCCTCATATTTGCATACACAATTGCTGAGTTTAGTCACTGTCCTCCAGATTCTGCAACTGACAATCTCAACCATAAATCAGATAGATCTAATCTTGCCAGGACAACTCTATCAAGTAGAACAACAAAAGGTTCTTTTTTGCTGTTTTTCTCATTGATTTATGCCAATACCATAAGATACTATGTCAATAAAGTTTTCTATTTCTGTTAGAAAATACTGTACACGTTTTCCCAAATTAAAAAAGAGAACAGAAGTTGGAAGCTCTCATTCAGCAAGAAGCCAAGGTAACACCCTGATTTTTTTAGCCTATTTTCCCTACCTGAACAGATGGTTTGTCTGTTGGTGTCAAATAGGACTGTGTAAATTGAATACATCCTCATGCCTGAAATGCTACAAATACATATTTGGGGGGTGGGGGCAGAATTGTCAACAACATTCTAGTACTCATGTGGGCTTCAAGGACGGAATATCTTTTACAGACGTTAATGGAAAGTAAAACAGGGTTTCAGAAAGAATAATCTTCTATTTTATATAAGTTTTCCTTTAGCAGCCCTGGGAAAATTCGCATGAAACTATTAATGTACATTTTTAGCAATTAAAATACTATAAAACCACAGCTTTTCTTCTAGCAGCAATGATTTTCAACCTCTGAGTTATCAAACACACACTGGAATCTCTAAATGAAATATCTCATAGTGGAAAGTGGGTATTACCAGGTTTAATTGGTCGATCTACATGAAAGTAGATACAAATGTCAAAGTTCCCATTCTGGGAGGATCACAGTTACAAATTGTGCTACTTACTCTGTTCACTTATGGTTACTTAACTTGAGTGAGTAGAGGTGTTTTCAGTAAGTCTTACAAGTAAGAGGCTTTTAGGACTACTCCAAATCTATCAATTGATGCTTCAAGATGGGATATAAGGGTTCGTCTGACAGCTTCTGGTGTGAAAGCATCATCTCTGCTACTAAATACTTCACACTTCCACTGAATGTTCAGAGAGATGTGCTTAAAGCTTTTATCGGGGTAGTTCTTTCACTGACACTTCTTTCCTTTACAGTACTGTCAAATGCTGTCCAGTCAAGATTTGACCTTTCTCAGTTTCATGCACCAGTAATATAAATGTGTGTGGTTTGTGTCATTTACCATCTACTTTAAGTTGCTGGGTATAATAAAATTTTCATTCAGCTGTTAAGTGATGATGCACATCCATACCAGACCGATGTTTTCTAATGCACACAGGTACTTTAAATAATTTCTCCAATGGTACAGCCTGCTTGTCAGTTACACCATTGCTGTTACAAAAAAATGCAGAAGTATTTAATAAGTTGTAAAATGCTGAATTTTTATTCTGGTACTACATGTTTGAACCTGAAGTGCTTAATTATGTACAGATTTCTCCTAAAACCACCAAAAAATAATAATTATATATATATATATATATATATATATATATATGAGAACAAGCAATTACTTAAAGTATTTTCCTCATGTACACTGATGAACTTTATACCTTCATGGGATACAGGACAGTGATAAAAGATCCAATTTAAGAGTTGTATACTGCTGAGTTTTCTATTTAGTACAGCTGTATATAGTGATTTACATAGAATTGGAACACCTATATCTTCTCTTTTGTGAGGTTTTGGACTGCTGCCCTTGTATTCATACCTTTTGTCTGAATCATTTTATTTCAGAATGCTGATTAAAAAATCAATTTCCCAGTCCACAACATTGCTGACTATGTCAGTTCTTTTGCCTTACCCCACTGATTTTTCTTTACCTGCTACATTTCTCTTGGTCACTTGCTGTTCTTCCCTGGTATGCTCCATTTTATCCCATCTCTCTTGTTAAAAGCCACACTGCTAACTCCTGCCTTGCTTATTGCATTTGCCAGATTTAATTGTCCTGTTCTTAAGCTTCAAAGAAGAATTCTCCTGCTTTCTCCCTGACTGCCCTTTGCTTGGGAAGATTTCTCTGAAAACCTGAACTAAACTAGAATGTTGTTATGTTTTAGAAACAGCTTAAAACTTTTCTCTTTCTATGATGTCTTTGAGAAGCATGTTAACGTAAGTTATCACACTACATTTAACCTGTTAGCCATTTTGAGGGATTTATTTAAAAGACTTTTACAGGACTTAAATATTTTTTAACAATATTTAATCTTAAGTTGTTAAACAATAGGTTCCTAAGTAAGATGACAGTTCACAAAATAAATGTCAATAATAGTAAAGCTTTTCAACACCAAGAGTGACATGAATAAGGAACAAGTCCTTTTGCATGCCTGCTCTTTTCTATTTCTCACTCTTCACAATAGTAGAAAATATAAAATCAAGAATTTGAGCAGATATTAAGAAACTAAGTCTTACTAGGTAGAGATGTATTTGTATTTGTGTTGCTTATATCCTCAGCTTGTTGCTGAGCATCAAAAAGCAGAAAAGCATATAATTTTTGGTTTGTGAATTATCCTTTCATCCTGGAAGCCTAACATTTTCCACAAATAGATCCAGAAACATGATTGATTTGCACAGAATCTGAGTAACCATAAAAACTCAAAATCAATTGCAGAAAAAAAAAATCAAAAAACTTTATTTAAAACAAGGCTAGCTCCTACTAAATAGTAGAGCACCTTTTAAAAACTTTGAGAACGGTCTCTGTGCTATCAATACAAAAGACTTTTTTCTGTGAAGTCACACTTGCTCCCAAGATTGGAGGTAAGGCAGTATAAAGGCTTTACAGTTTTCTTTGAAGTCAGTAGAGAGTAAGGAAAAAGCAGGTCATGTTAACTTCCCATGTTGAAGAAGCACTTCACATTTCTGGTTTTTAAGTGAAAATGTTCCCAATGACATTTTGCCAACGGTATAATGATTAATGCATTATTTAAAAAATATTATCAGAGCTTAATAAAAATTAATTAAGCATGCAATCTTTAACTTGCAAAATGAAAACATCATGTGAACAGGAGTCAGAGACAATATAATGACAAAGACAATCCCTGATTAATAAATCTAATAAGCTATGCACAGAAATTTTGTTAAGTAATAGAAAAGTTACAAAGCTGCTTTAAAGATTTTTTAAATATTTAAAAAAAATACATACATCTATATGTGTATATACATACATCTAATAGAGAGTTGATGGAGCTACAATTCTTTCTTATGTGTTTTTAGTTTGGTAAACTCACCTCCTAATTTCATACTTATTTCATGTTTCTACGGCTTTTTCTACTTTATGGGGTTTCCCCATATTTTAATGCAGAAAATGCATATTTATAAAAATTCATGTGATTTCTTTTTGAATTAGCTATTAGGTGCACAATGTCTTTGTACTTAATGTAGTGCAAAAGGAATAAACAGTCTTAAAATTATGAAAAAACTATCTAAATTCTGCAGACATAGGGGCCATTATTGAGCTGCTAGAGATTTTAGAGGAAGTATAAACATAAAATTTTAAAAAATCTTTTTAGATGCACTATATGATTATCTAGCAATAGGGTGTGGTTGGTTGCTTAGTTATGACTACAAAGTTATTTTCATCAGGAAACAATAAATTACTGCATTCAACAATAAAATAAACAGAACATTTGAGATACCACTGGTTTGCAGTGAGGGTTTTCCTTTTAGTTCCTCTGTAACACATTGAGCTGTGGCTTGGGCAGTAACCTAGACTACTATCTAGGTGTTTCCATTAACCATCACCTGATTCAGTATAAGAAAATAAAGAGAAGAATGTATCTTGTTAATTGTGTAATGAATTAAGTAGAATAAGTGCCTTACTGACTGTAAGTATATTATTTCACAGAAGTTCAGCCTTAATTGGCCATATCATCAGTTTACTCTAACGAAGACACATGCATTATTTATGGTAGCTGCATTATCATGAAAATCCAGTGAGACTTTACACTGATATGAATAATATCATGCATCATACCAATTCTCCACTGATACCATTGGAACCTCATTGCTGCTGATAGATGGAAAGAAATGAGAAGACAATTGAGACTAAAATTGCCAAATATTTTTGTATGTTACATCCTGTGATATTGAATCTAGAATCTTTGTATTCTCAAACCTGTGAAAACCTTTAACAATTCCAAATAATCAAAGAAAGAATTTAGTGTTTGGTCGAGACGTGGAAGAACTCACATACCCTGCCCCAGAAATCTTTACTAAGCTTGTCAGATATACAGTCAAATTAGACTCATGACAGACATAAACCAAACCAATCTGGTTTAAAAAAGACTACATGTACATCAAACTACAAATTCATGAAAGAATGCCCCCCTTACGCTTCCCCTGTGCGCTGAGATTCCAAGAATCCAAAGCAGTCGCCAGGGCTGTCAGCCTCTGCCTGAGCAGAGTTGCAGAAATGCTGTTCTCCAGCTCCCCACAGCCCTACCCTGCCTTGCGCTGGGTCCATTTCCATCTTCTAACTCAGTCCATCCTGAAGGAGGATGCCATCCAGCTCCTGAGGCTGGGACCCTGCAGCTGCCCTGCTCCTCACTGAGCTGTTGTGGTGCTAGGCTCTGGGCTCCTACCCCTGAGGCAGCTGTTGGCCCTCAGGATGCCCTGATGGTGCCTTCAGTCACAAGACTGAACAAAAATGCAATCTGGGGGATAAACACTCCCAGATTACTCTGAATAGAGACACAAAGTTGTGGCAGATTACACAGGAAACCATTATAACCTTACAGATATATAAATAGCTACACCTCCATTGCATGCATTTCTCTTCATAGTGTGAATTTTCCTCAGCACCACTGAGGATAATGAGCAGTCCCCAGACACAGGCCCAAGGAGGCGTTCCCCTCAGGTACTGTGGTCTCTTTGGAAACCATTATGATATGACAAGGAAGACAAAAATACTATATATATACTCAATAACAAAGCGAACAAAGAACAATTTGCAATTTCATTATGATTCAACAATTCATTTTAGATCCTGTGGGTTCCTTCAGCCATTATCACACCGTTGGAAGAGCAAACATTTTCATCTTCACTAAGACTTAGGACTGGAAGAGAATTCTTTGTGGTTATGGGTACCTACATTACTTTTTCTGCTTTATTTAATGCTTATTAACATGGATTACATTTCCTGCTGAAAGCAAGACCTACATATAAAGTTCACAGATCTTTCCAAACTCATGGATATTTTTTTTTTTTTAAATCAAATAGCTGCCTGATATTTTGTCTAAAAGCAAGAATATTTTTCCAGGGGAATTAAATATACAAATAGTCTCTGATCCAAAAAAATCAGACATAGGTGAGTTATTACCTAATAAGTACAAGCTAAATGTTTAGCAGTAGGCTACATTTCTTATGGGCAAGTGTTGCTTTGATGTAATCATGGAAATATGAACTCTGCTTTTCAGTGACTATGTTTCAGTTTTATAAGTCATGATGAAATTTGTTACACATAATTTCAAAATCATCTTTTACATTTAGGAAATTATGTTCTTTAAGTTCTTTGAGAAAGTGTAATATTGTGATAGATGCAGAGCATCATTGCATGCTGCACAGTGTAGTGGGATGGCAATTGAAAGAAATGCCACAATTGCTACTCCATGCCAATGTCATGCATTGCCAAATTAAAATTAGTCTTTTCTGAACTTTCTACTACCAGGAGCATTTTTAAGACTTTTTTCATAAAGATGGAAATCACCCAGCAGAGAGAAAAATGGAGTTTGGCAGTCAGTAAGAGAGTACCCCTTCTGTTCCCCCCGACTAGAGCCTGTGTAATACTCCTTTTTCAGTTCACAATGATTAAGAGAGAGATAAGGACAGACTCAATCCTTTTGACAAGAAATGGCTAGGAAGAACGAAGATTAAGAAATGCTGTTAGAAATAAAACACCAGGGAATCCTTTTGGACTAGGGTAAAGGAAACCAAGCAATAGAGAGTAGGTCCTGCAAATGATCTTGAGGAAGACAGCACACACACAGCTGAGACAGCCAGACTGCTCCACTTACTTCAGAGAGAAAGCAGTTTGCCATGCAACAGCTGGAGAATCAAAGGCTCACCGGAGCCACATTCTTATAGCCCCAGTCAAAAATGAGCATAGGTAACAAAAATCCAGTATAAAATTTCCTGAGAGGCTTTCCATTCGTTGTTGCAACAATGCCTGTGAAAATTATATAGGAGACTCCAAGAACTGAAGGTCTGAAAAAGCATATATAGAATCACATCTTCCTAGTGTCAAATGTTAAGGATTCTTTAAATATTCATGTGGATATACATTAGTAAAACCGTATATTTGTAGCATCAGCTACGATTGAAACAAAGTATAAATATATTTGCATATATATTTATATATGTAGTCTATAAATGTATTTTATGTGCATATATGCATTTAATGATGAGGTTGTTGAATCTGTTTTTGGGTGCTTTGTGAAGAGGATTTTAACTGTCCAAGGTTTTAAACAGACATATTATACACAGAAAAGCTGGAAACTAAAATTTCAGAGAGAATGAAAGATTTAGACCTGACATACCTCTGATGGGATAGCAGAGATTAACTCTTTTATTTTACAATATTTATAGAACAGTTTGGGACTTTTTTCATATAACTGAATATCTAAGAGCAAAAAATTACAGAGTTGTAGTAGTGAAAATATATAGAATGCATGTAAAGAAAACAGAAGTAATTAAAATGTCATTTCATTAAAATGGAATACTTTCTGGTCAGAATATTTTCAAATAAAGGACTTTTTGCAAGTGACTTATAAAAGACATTAATAGATTAGTTATTCACATTGTACATTACATTATATTACACTAACAGATGTAATGTAACAGATAAATCCCACCCTCAGTTTGGGTGGCAGTAGAGGCAAAATCTGTGAATTTAAAAAAAAAATAGAAGAATCAAATAATGAGTTTTAAAGAAAGATTATGGAAAGAGACAAAATGAATTTATCTCATTTGCAGAGTGGTCCTCAGTTTCTAATTGGGGATTGAGAAAGGTCTCTCTCTCCTGGAGAGGAAAGAGTATGAGTCTTTCAGAGCAGTGAATGCAGAACACTGCTTGAAAAAATCCACAAGTTAGAAATGCGACAATGCCTTTTCCAGACACATACGCAAAAAAGAGTTATAAAAAAGGACAAGACCTGACATTGAAATTGTACCCTGAACTTCATAAAGATTATAATAGTAACAGAATGAAAATGTAATGTGTTAAAATATGATTTGAATGGATGGTTTTTCTCACCATTTTACAGCGGGAGTTTTCATAGTGCATTAATTATCTCTGAATCCAGTATATGTCTTGGAGAAGATGCCTTAAGATGTAAGTGTACTTCCTTTACCTTAACTTTTTATATGCTTTTTATAATTCTTTACTTGCATTCTGGGATCTTCAATCTTGTGGAATTGCTTACCTGCTCTAATAATTAAAGGATCATATGCCCTTCCTGGCATTTATATGACCTATAATTTATGGATATGTGTAACAAAGTAAGACAAGACTTTACGGTCTCCAAGTCCTAATGTCAGTGGATCAGACTCTTTCCAGTTTCCATTGACTTGAGAGAACTTTCTTTAAGCAGTTGATCTGACAAAATGTTACCTAAAATGTAAATGCAGAAGTCTAAATTTCCATCTACAATGTCTCATTTTCCCAAAGTTTAATATTTCAATTTTTTCAGCAGGTGGCTTATTTCATTTCTACTTTTTAGTCTTCTTCTTTCATTTTCTTTGAGTTACCTGAAA
>VXBN01007934.1:1126817-1151602 GCA_013397395.1 Sinosuthora webbiana | reverse complement strand
AAAAAAAAAAAAAAAAAAAAAAACCACTTTAGAAAGCATCTCCCCTGGAGCACTGTGTACCTCTGGCAGTACTGAAAGTGAATTCTTCTGTTCACTGTAGAACTTCTACTGGCCAGAAGTGCAGCACTACCAAGTTAACCTGCTGGTATACGGCAATATCTATAACTGAGGATAAATGTTTAATCCTGAATAAGAAACAAATCTTATATAGCCAACAGAATAACTCCATCTATTTTGCACAATGTAATAAATACTGCTAACTCTGACAAAATATGAAGACCGGTGCTTCTGTTTTGGACATTGTGATACGAATCTTTTTTTCTTTTTTTTTTTGAGTACAAATGACTCTCTCTTGTGTTTATTTGCTAACAGCTGAACAGCATGGCACAGGTAATACAGATAAAAAATATTATAATTTTGCTTATGAAAAACTAGGTCTTTGTAGCTGTATCACACCACCTTTTTAATACTGACATATCTATGTATGTCATGGTATTTTTGCTGGCAAATGTAAAAAAACTTAAACTGTGATAACACCCCAAATTTCTCCTTGTAGTGGAATTATACTTAGATTTTTTTTTCATCTTATAGACAAGGAATAAGACCAGTAACTTATACTTGCCCAGGAAAGGGAAAAATGTAAAAAACAGGCTTAATTTTAGAAAATGCACATTAATTTTCCTCACACTTCCCCTACAATCAAGTTTAAATGCTACTACATTGTGTTATAGTCATTTTGCCAGAAGTCAAAGCTGCCCCTGGAGACAAAGAGAACCAATATTTTGTGGAAGTTCTATGAAGCCTCTCAGATGAAAGGCTGCAGTTACTGGAAGCACTTTTTTCTTTTTTGATGGTAACATGTATAAAGGACCTTGCAAAAAAAAGCTAGTCACCAGTAAATTCTGAAAGACTCTACACCTGTCTACAGTTTTGCTCATTGGGAAGAATGAAGAAAAATGAGTGCAGTTATGTGAAAGACAGACTATTATGTGTAAGATGTTTGCATTCCGTCTGAAGGGAATATCTTCCCTAAAAATACAGAAAGATCATAAAGTAAAGTATTCATTGAGGAGAAACTCTGAAGCCTCAGCAGAAACCACATAAACATCAATCACTGTGCCTCATTGTTAGAGGCTATCAGTCAATTAGGGGCAAAGAGGAAATGTCAAGGCTTGCCTTTTTATAGATGCATCCCATGACACTCTTCTGTCTTCTGCAAGGGCTATGACTTCAAAACTATTGTAGGCCATATAGTTACCAATACTATATGTGAAGGAGGCAACTAGCTAAGAAAACTGCTCTCATCACTGAATTTGGGAAGCGAAAAAATTTTAAGTGTGTTTATGTAATGACAGATAAATAACATCTACCTGAACTAAAAATGCTTAATCTTCCATCAGATGCAAATGAAGAAAGTAAAAATCAACCTTTTTAGAAGCAGTGAGGGAAAAATGAATGAATGAATAACAGAAAAGATCATTTGGAGATACAATTTAAACCTGTCATGAGAAAAAAAGTCAGAAATTCTATTTATATCTCTTGCTCTCCTAGACTGAGAGATGGGAAATGAAGATTTTGTAGCCTCTCTCTAGCACCTTGACAGGAATAAAATTACCTAAGAAATTAGTAGTTTAAAAATGCCTCTGCTCATAAAATAGCAACATTTGTAGTGATCTGTACCTTACAAAGTTCACCAGACTCAGGGAGCAAAGGGAACTGAAGAGAAGAATGTAGGCCCCTTAGGCTGCTATTTTGCAAGTAAAAACAGTTATGATAATAGACCATCCCTGTTTGGTTACAACACAGATGGAGGGTCAGGGCATGTGAACAAAGCTCTAACAAATACACTGAGTACTGATGTGTAAGTCCCTCAATTTCTACTGTATGTTTTTTCAGCTCTTTTTCTGTATAATTAAAAAACAACTCTGAAAGTAATTGTGACCTAGATAAATCAGTCCCCATCATCCCTCTGCTGAGATTCTCTAAAATAAAAGAACAGAATTTCATAGATATTAACAATGTATGCATACTGACACTGAATGAATGATACATAGAAAAATAATTTAGAAGTAGAATCAAAAAATTACAGAAAGGTTGAGGAAGCAGCCTCTGGAGATCACAGGGTTCAAAGAGCCTGCTCAGGCAGGGGCACTTAGAAGCCCTTGTTCAAGATGCTTTCCAGACAGCTTCAGAATAGTTTCAAATAGGGAGGTTCCCCAACTTCTCTGTGAAACCTATGCCAGAACTCAGTCATCCTCCCAGTAAAATAGTGCTTGATGATCATAGAATCACAGAATGATCTGCGTTGGAATAGATCTTAAAGATCAGCAGTTGCAACCCAGCCTTTCACCATAGGAAAGATGCTCCAGCCCCTTATTCATCCACATGTTCCTGTTACGAATTGTTTCTGGTAATCAATAGCATTGACTTTTGTTCCTGAACTTGTGGTTTAGTATTTCCTTGCATTTGATGTTGAATTTCTGCAGGTTACACTAGAGTTTTCACAACTTTATGTGTCTTTGGTGGATTTTTCTGAAATATTGCTGGAAGTAACAAGGCTCCCATGGGCATCCATCCATTCTGTTTGCAAAATGCATGGCACTTTTTATTATTTTATCTCTTCATTTCACTCTGCACTGCCCTAGGCTCTGAAAATATAACTAAGCCGTGCTCTATCAAGCAACAAGAACATTCACACTGGGCAGCTACGAGAAGGAAAATCTGAACATGAAAAACATGAAAAACATGTTCCTACAACATAATTTCATCTAGAGAATGAAGAACTATTTCAGTTCTATATTGAATTGGTCAACAAACTAGCTTCCAGTGCTTAAAATATGTCAAACAGCCTCTATAGCTGTATCACAAGGCTAAAATAGAGACAGATTTTTCCTGAAATCTTCTGTAGCCATCACCACTTGCAATCTGTTTTACATAATCAAAGGGAAGAATTTTTATTCAGAAAGCCTTTTTAGATGCCTCCAAAACCCAGTCACAAAAATTGACAAAATAGACAAAGAAATAATCTTAGAAAGTTGCCCTTGTTATAAAGAATTAGATACCTGCCTTTGATCCAATTCAGTGATGATAAAAAACACACTGAAGTGGTCTGAAGTCTGCAACAAGTAGGAGGAAACATCAAGTGACTGTTGGCTGTCTGTGGGAGATGCGATAACATGAGGTGATAAAACCTCTGACTCAATGAGCTCTGCAGAACATGCATAAACTGCAGAAAAGTGGATTATGGGAACAGAAAGAAGTGAAAAATAAAATCAAAAGGAAGACCTGATTTGCAAAATTGAAGAATACCAGAATAGCAAAAGAAACACCATGAGAAATCAGACACCCTATGTCATCCTTCAAAATCTGATCAAACCTCATTCAGCCACTGCTTTGCTTCTCTGTAGCAGATGTAGCACCAATTTGACATGTACATATTCTGTAATTCTTCAAAATAAAATCACACATTCATTTATAGTTTGAAGCACCACAGTAAGACAGAATTGCTATTCACACTCTTTGTAGGAGCCCTCTTGTCCACTGTCTGAAACAATCAATTATTAGAGACTACCCGTTACAAGCTAAACTAGAGTTCCATAATTTAATTTGTATAAAAATACAGTGCCCATTTCAAATGTTTTTAATGTTATGATTGTGATGGTCTATATGATTTCTTTTCATCTGTAAAGTAGAACAGCCAGTGAAAGGGGAAGGAAAAAAACGTAGAGCATTAAAGGCAACAAATATTATTACAACAAGGTTTATTTTAAGGAGTGAAAGCTGTTTACTCCTCTCCCTATTTATCTTTTTCAGCTGGTGTCTCCATTTACATTCAAAGAGCACAAAAACACAAATGCATGAAAATTTGCACAAATCATTACAATCAGCTCTTCTGAATACACAATTTTTTGTTTTCTCATGATACTCGATGTTTAAACAGCTGCTGTTTTTGCAGGCAGTCCCAGTTGCTGTCATATATCTTGCATGGAATTACATAGACATGCAAGAAGGTTTCATGAAACTATAAAAAGATAAAATCAAAATAATGCTTACCTTATGAGTTCCAAAGGATCAGGACTCACAAGGACAGAAATACTCCCTTAAAAATGGTGACTGTCAAAACAATATATAATTCAAGAGAACTTACAGCCTGGACAGACCAGAGTATAAACCAGGAACAATAATCATAAAACCCGCAACAGTTCTGTCCTCCTAAGCATTCTACTTATTTCATAACTAAATCTACAAAGTAGAAAATATAAATACACATGATTCTATATTAAGCATTTCAAGAATGGAACACAAACATTTGCAGTAGGTTACTACCTCACATCTTCTTGCTTAGCTAAGATGCATGCACATATGCCATATTTAATCCTACTTTTTCTTCCTTGAGCTGTGATAAATTCCTTAGAAAACCTGGCAACATCCTAGGAAAAACTTGCCTCTAATTTCAAATGTGCTTACAGGTAAGCCAAATTCATGTGAATGCACTGATTTGACCCTAAGTGATTTTGAAGACATTTTTACATAATTTTCATTCTTCAGAATGCGCATAAGAGGCAATAGTAATTAATTTTTCTTTCCCAGGGTCCAGCTGGTCAAAGTAAAGTTGCGTGATCAATGACAAAAAGAGTGACTTAGGATTATCTAGTATAATTTTTACTCCAAAAATTTCTATGAATAATACAGTTTTATCATGAAGAATTAAGCATATGCTGCTGTAGCAATTATGTTTCAGCAGAAGTTACAACCTCTATCATGTCTATGGAATCCAGTTTATATTTATGAGATTCCTATTTTTCCATGTTTCAGAAGGCAAAAAAACACAACCAAATTTCAACCATCTCCAGGACAAAAACATGGCCTTCAATCAGGAAAGGCTTATCTAAGAAAATCGTGCCCCAGTTAGTTAGAATCAAGAGACAGTGGTCAAGTACTTGTAGTTCCAGGAGAATCCCCTCTGTAATAGCTTCCAATGTATCATCATTACTGAACGCCATGAAAGATGGAAAAAGTACGTAGCAATAAACATAATATAGTTTTTAAAAAGTCATAATGTGTTATAAAAATAAGAAATCAGGGGCAGCCCTTAAAATACGGGTCTTACGTTTCTACAGTACAGAAGCAGCAGTGTGAATGAACATTTTAATACATGTATGGTAACTAAACATGAGAAAATGGAAGTGTTGTCTAATTGGACATAAGCCAGAAACAATCATATACAACAGTACTGAGGACACAGGCATTTAGTTTTTTCTTATCTGGATATTCCAATCTGTAATTTTTTCTGAGGGACACAACTGTCCCAGTAAAATTATTAAAGAAAATTGTGGGCATTTTTTTCCTCAGCTGATTACTACCATAGAACAAAATTTGGCATTAATAAAATGTATTTCATAAATGATCAATATATATATCCAACAAATATTTGGCAATTGTTGCATTTCATTTCTTTAAAGATACATGAAAAACAGAATGTAGGCATCACAAGTAATGAAATATTATTCCAAGTGATGTTTCATGGCACTTCACCAATCAATCCAACCCTCACAAAAGATGGATTTTTTTTTTTGTTATCCAGGTTATAAATTTAAATATCTGAAATTCAATCATTTTGAGCCTTGCTGTTGAAACATTGAAAACAAAATATTTTACTTCAGATCACTCACTGAGTCATTTGACAATGGTGCTTTTACTGTCACTTCAGGACACATGGCATTTGTAATCAGCTCACTGTGTGGAGCTTAAAATAAGTAGCTATTATTTATGTCAGATGTCTTTCTGATATCTTCTTGCCCTATTAAACTTTTCTCCTGAATATCTCAAATATATTCACTACTGCTAGAATTCCATATGCTAAGTGTAAGATAAAATTAAAAAAAAAAAAAAAAACAAAAAACGCAGACAACGTATGCTGCTGGATATCCAATGATCTTCAGTCATCCATACAGCCATTATCTCTTTCAAGTGACAAGATCATTCTAAAAAAGCTCTCTGTAGGTAAAATTTTCAGTTACCTGTAAATGCCATTTAATTTGGAGCAGAAATGCTGGCTTTCTCCCTGTCATTTTATTTCATCTCTGCTTTTTTTATTCCTCCTGGGTGAAGTTACTGGGAAACAAAAAATTTACAGAACCTGCTGGACATTTTGTGGGGGACACAAACTGTTTTCTGGACTCACAGAAAATAGTTTTTTCCAGCACAGGGTAAGCACAAGGATCTAGTGTGAAGCCAAAACAGAGTACAGTATTAAGCCTAGAGTGTTTGAAGTGAGAGATAAGACATCTCTTTCTTTGTTTATTGCTTTTATTCTGAGTATATAAGCTCATTTGTAGCTCAGAGATAAAGACACCAATAGCAAATAATTTCATCATCAGGTCTTCTGCACAGTACCTATTGAAATAGACATAACTTAGTCTGAATATTTCATACAGGAAAGAATCACTCAGCAGCCATTACTTCACTCTGCCACTGAGCTACCTGCAGTCTTCATTTTATCTCAATGAAAAATAACAGCGTAACTCTCATGGTTTGATGAAAAACGCCACACAGCCTGGTCATAAAACAAAAGCCAGATTGCAAACAAATTATAAAGAGAAAGTAAATCATGTAACTATTTTATAAAATCATGCAGCATGATTTTCAATTAGGTTTTATTCCTGAATATGTTCTCAACAGATATAAAGTTAGTTTATCAGCTCTAGGTCTTTATGATTTTCTAAATTCTTAGAATATATTGAGAATTAAGAAAGAAGGCACAGCATTCTATTAGTAAATTGTTTTCTTTCCTCAGGCTGTTTTCTTGCAAAATAGAATCTATTTTACACTACTCTGTATTAAAAAGTAATTTGCTAGCATTAAGCTGGCATATCTCTTCACAATTCTGTTCTAGCAACAAAAGCTTCCATCTTTCTAATGATTTAAACACTTTGTAATTGGCCTAAATCTGCACAATCAATGCATTCCCTCTGAGGTTAATGTAGTATATCAATTTAGTCCTTCAATTATAGACTGAAGGATAAGGAATTTCAATATACCTGTCAGCAATTCAAAATAGCTTGCAGGTATATACAGATGTATGGCACTCTTAATAGAAATCAAAATGTTTCTGCTTAAATTTATTGATATTTTGGGAGTGTACGCAAAGATTATGTTTTAATTTTTTTCCACTATTTTCATTATATTAGATTTTCAATTTCCAGCTGCTTATTAGAGGTTTGCATTGGCTCTCCCTAGTTCCCTTTTTAAATTTTTTTTTTTTCCCTTTGGTCTGATTCAACTTTAATTTCATTTTTTGTAGCAGAAAAAGACTAAATCAAACAAAACCAAAATATATATAAATGAAAATAAACAAGTAAACAAACCACAAAAACTCCCCAACACATGAAGCCAATTGTTTTTACAGCAGAACTTACTAATAATTACACACGACACTAATGGAAAGAGCCTTAAAGCAACAGTTAAAAGCTTCTGGTGCTAAGAATAACAAAAAGGTTATTCTCTGTGTTACATACAACCAAAAAAAGAATTTTGTGCTAATTTTCTTGCAACCTTGTCATGTTCAAATTGTTCCCAACATTATTAATTATCTTTAAATAGTTTACATTATTTGTTGAGTGCTCTTCCCATTGGAAGGTCATCCTTTAACCTTACTAATTAAATCTACTTTCTTCCCATTTCTTATTTAAGCATAACCAGGTCCAATTCATGAAATGTCCATATCTCAAGCTTCTTCTTTCACTGAATAAACTTTCCTCTTTTGCATGCCTTTATCTCTGCAGGTAACAGTCCAAAATCCCTCACACTTATTTTGTGCTACATTAAACAAGCCACTTGTTTTCTGGAAAAACTTGCTCACTTGCTTTACTTTCTGAAACTTACTCACTCTCGTGATTCAGGCAAATACATGGCAAATATAAAGAAATATGTGGAAATTATAACATCAACTATGTTAGAAGTTATTGTCTGTATAGTCTATCCCTCATTTGTTCTTCTGTAGGCAAGTCTGTGCACAGCACACAGAAAAAGCAACTCTCATGACCTATAGCTGAATCATAGATTCAGCTAAATTCAGATTATTCTTCATAACTTGTGATTCCTTGTGCTATTACAAGTTTACCCAGGGTTTAAGTATTTTGTCTCTTTATGCGTGACAGGCTTTCTGTTTTCAAAAGATACATCTAAGCAACTTGTCATTTTGTGTATTATCAGCGATTGATGAGAGATGGGAAGACTGATTCGTGATCAGAATTCGATTTTACTCAGGTTTTCCAAAAGCTTATATACCATTTGAGGAAGGTTAATAATTTCTCCTACAATAATTAGGTTAAAAGATCATACAAACAACTCATGCATTTTACAACATCTTTCTCATAGGGGGCTGATTGAATCTCTCCTCTTCCCATAAACAGATTTAATCCCATCTTCTTGTAATCTCAAAGGTGTGTTTGTTCCTGCCATGGCATCCTAGTCATCAAACTAGCTATGCTAATTAAATCTGTCTTTCTGTCTTGTGTATTCCCACACTGTATGTCCTACGTGCTTCTGCATGTGCCAGATATCCAAACTCATTCTGCGGGAGACTTCACAGGAGTATTTCATCAACTAGTGCTAATAATGGCAAACGACAGGCTAAAGAGTCCTTTACTGTATCAGTACTTAGAAAAAACATGAAAGCCTATTTTTTTCATTCAGCAAGAGGCCTACAATGCCTAGTTTGCACACCTGCACATTAGCCAAAATAGCAGCCAATACAAAATTAGCAAATTCTTCTCTCAGTGTTCAAGGTTATGAATAAATGGTAGCAAACTAAACTCAAAGTGGTGTGACATGGCATTACTCATGCTTCTTCCTCAACCAAGAACATAACTGCAAACTTTGTATTTAACTCTCAACAGCTGACAGTGCTCCGGGACGCACCAACAAAAATACACAAAATAGTAATAATTGAAGGTTGGTGCCATGGATACTCTGAACTAACACAGTTGTCACAACAATTTCTTTGATCAGTAGTGCGCAAGAACAATGTCATCATCATCATACCTGACCACCCCTGACATTTTCTCCAGCCATGGAGATCCAGATATCCCCTTAGAGGGTAGGGCTCTTTCAGCATGATAGCAAAAGCCTGGGTTCCTGACCTCCTGGTCTCTGGCCTATTTTAGGAAAAAGGTATCAGCCTAGTCAAAGGAGGCATAAGAAACTACTTTTGTGACTTACAACCAAATTTCCAACAGTTATTTTTCCACATTCTTTTTCCTTTATCGAATTTTCTTGTAAGGTATTGAAATCATACCCATAAATATGTCAAAGTCATTAAACATCTTGTTTGCAATCTGACAAAGTACATACACTTCTCTCTCCTATCCAAAAATCCTGATATGAAATTAACCCACTCTCCTTTCAGTATGAATTGCAACTTCTTATCAGAAAATTGTGTATGTGAAATATAACAAAACCAGTAAAAATTACTCAATTCTCTTCTATGTCTCACTGCTTTGAAGGTGGGGAAGTAATTTTTATTCTTATTTTCTCAGCAAACCAAAAGAAAATTCTTTTTATAAAGAATTTCTATTTTAAAATTCCAATCTTTAAAATCTAATTTATATCTACGTATATAAAAGTAGAAAAATATTTAAATATATTAAAAACATTATCCCAAAGATGAAAAATTTTAATTTAGTTACATAGGGTTTCATCTTTCTTTAGAAACTAATAGGCTACATGAACAATGATGAAATCTGACAAAGTAATTCCCTTGGAATGTATTATGACAGCTTAGAAAGAAAAGACATTGAAATAATATGGAAAATGTAGTTCATCATAGAGAGATACAAAATACAAAACTGTAGCTTGCTATGTTCAGAAAAATACTAAGGAAATTAAGCTTTCTTCTAAAAATTTTTAAGAGTAATACCTCTGTCTTCAGAGAAAAGAGTTTGTAGATTCTCAGTGTTCTAGAGAGCAAAGTGGCTTGTTATGATGTCTTCTTTTTTTCTGAAATACTTTGTGCAACCTGGTTCTAAACATTTGAATGAGCAGAATATTCTTAGCATTAAATATTTCAGTAGTTTATCCTTGCATTTCAAATAACTGACAGGTTTGTAAATCTGGCTTGTTAAAAGGATATCAAAGCATGACTAGGGATTATTGTTCAGAGTTAAAAAGAGAAGAGTTTTCAAATGTACAGCTACTGTTACTGTTCTCGATTTTTTAATTAGGAAGGAATTGAATGTAGATTTTTTTAAATGAACATTTTATCTCTCTTCGCAGGCCTTCCCCACTCAGAACTCCCTCCCCTCCCCAAAACAACCTCCTTACAACAAATCCACTGTTCCTCTCAAAGAAGAAAAAGTGTTTATTCTTACATGCTTAGCGGGGTTTAAACCTGTTTTTGATGGATTTTGTTTTCATTTTATGTCCACATACATTCGTACATGAGTAGTGAGCTATTTTATGAATGAATGTGGAATTAAATCACCTTGTTAGATATCTGTAGTGACATAAGCCACATGTATTCAGAATGTTTCTAGTAACTGAAAAATATATTAGGCATCTGAAGATTTTTTAAGCTCAGAAATATAGAAATACTTTTTATAGAACTGTGAAAATGAAGTATATTTTCTTTAAAGGGTATTTAAGTTATTTTAAAGCTGAATGACTTTAACATGTAAGTAGAAGTAAACCTCTAAGTAGAAGCAAACATTTAAGTAGAATGTAAACCACTTGAAAAAGAAATTCAACTTGGATTGAAATCTAGGAATAAAAGAATACCTCAGAAAAATTATGAGAGGGGAGAGAAAGTGTAAAAAACTATATTCTCAAATTGTCCAGAGGAAGAAAAACACAACATAACCATGAAGCAAAAGACTTGCCATTCTATTAAAATATGAGCATATGCTTTACTTGTAGAGTGCAGTCACGACTACTTCATAAGAGGGTGGTATCAATGCAAGAATGAGAGCAGCAATTTGGAAACTAAAGTAACTAAAAAAAAAGAAAAAAAAAGAAAAAAAAAGAAAAATATACTTCATGTCTCTGGATTGTGATTAAAAGAGAAATCATTATATATGGCCTATTACCTTGGGTAGGTAAGTATTTAATACTTAATAAGCTTCCCCTGCAGCCAGAGGACTCATGTAATAAGAAATAAATGGGCCAAGACAGCATTTCAGGTCAGGAGTATTTTGTTCTCATAAAATATTTTGATTTCTGATCAAAATTTTAGGCTATCAGAGGCTGGGATTTATTCCCTCTTGACTTCTTTCAGTAACACTAAGGATATTCCTTAAATTATTTTCCACCCCTCTTAGAAACAGAAGTCAGAGATTACATCTCTGAAGAGGTGGTTGATGAGAATAAAACCTTTATTTTCCAAGAATACCATGCCAGCATTTAAATGAAGATGTAAAATAGAATAGGGTTAGGAAAACCTGGCTGGAACTGTCAAGAGCTTCTGTATAAAATAAATTCATGAGGTAGGACTGTTGTAGAAGCAACAGAGCTGAAGAGCTTTGAGGTAGATTGCATCTTTTCTGGGAGAGCAGGAGCTCAATGGCTAGAGCTGGAGAAAGAGGAACTGACCTGAAAACGTGAGGGGAAAAAAGATGGATTGTACTAAAAAGGAAATTCTCCATTAGGTTTTTTGGAAAGATAAGATCTTGGAAATTTATTGGCAGAGAAACATTCAGGGAAGATAAAACTCTAGGTTAGCAAACAGTGGATGAAGCTGGGGCAGAAGAAAGAGACCTCAGGACCCTGAGTCACTTACTCCAAAGCACTCTGAGCCTGAATGTTGCTATGGAGCTCTATTGGGAGCTTGAGTAAACCCACAAAAACTGCCATATTTTTGGTAACCATTCCCTATGTCCTTGTAGTGGCCTTCTGTAAAGCCTGTAAAGAAATTTTTTTCTTTCTGTAAAGAAAAATTGATTTTTTTTTTTCCCTGTATAAGAAAAATTCTTTTTTCAAAACGTTTAATTATAATTACGGCAGAATCCAGCTTGATTTCTAAAAATCATAATGCATTTATTTTTCATTGCTAAATGCTAAATTTCCCATTATTTACTCTGGCCATGGTAGCAGCGTTCTACACAATTTAAATAACTCCTTTTAACTAAAAATCAAATTAGAATGATACTTTAGCAACTGTTAAAGGGCACTTGAATGTTGCATAAATAAAGTGCTCTGAAAGAATGAATAGCGATTAGGGAATCAGTATGTGTCAAAGTAATGATTCACAGGATAATCTTTCTCTAAATATTTCTTTAAACTCAAGAAAGTTTACAAACCTTTCATTTGCACCTCTCTGTCTCTTGGCTTCATCCTAAAAATTATATTATTGAGCCCCTTTGCTTAACAAGTTTTTTCACACAATATGTAAAATACCAGGTTCCCTGCATCTCTTTAGGCATACTTCTTCTTTTTCTGGGATTGATTGGGTTTTTTTTTGTTTTAGTTTGCTTGTTTCTTAATGTAAATAGAATAAGTTAGACATATTTCACTGGCAAAGACAAAGATTTTTATAAAAGAAGCAATTAAAACTTAATGAATTAATTGTTCTAAGTCAGAGGTATGAATGAAAAAGAGCTCAGGATCTTGAATGAATTCATAGTTGAGCTTGGTGGAACATGAAGACAGCTGCAACCGGCTGCATTATTGATGAGAAACACAAAGCAGTTACACAGAACATTGACTTAAAGAGAATAGAACATTGCTTTTCAACTTCATGTGCAGTCAGATGTTAAAGCTTCATTATCTGGGTGGATCTTGGGGAGTTATTTGCACTGGGATTACTTATGCTACTGAGGCTTTCTCGCTTGCTAACAGCGCTAGGTTTTGTTCAGCATGCCTTAAGAACAAGGCCTTCCTAGCTAGAACTTTTCACTTTCTTCCCATTTTCTACCACTTCAAGACAGATTTGGAACTATAACTAAACAAGCTGGATTGACTGGCAATTTAAAAAAAGGAGGGAGTGCAGATAAATGCACCTATATTATTATTATTGTCACTACTATTATTATTATCACTACTATATTATTATTAAAGTACCTGAAGCAATAAAGTTTAGGTCAAACTACAGGGAATGTTCCTAGCCACACAATTAGATAACAAATGTAGGGTGGAGTTCAACCAGCTTTTTCCATTACATTAAATGGCTAATGCTGCAATTGAATTAGGGCATTTTGAAGTAAAATACTAGTTGATCTGGCAAAAAAAAAGGGAAATATGCCATATTTCCAAATATGACAGATCAGTGGACAATACCAACCTTAAAAAATAAAAAAGAAAAGTTTTTAAAATTTTAGGTTTAATTATTAAAGATCCAAGGTTATAGTCTTATTCTTGCTGACATAATGCAGGCCTACTAATACTAATATAAAATGCTTTTAATAATTTTTTAAAAAATCACTTTAAAAAATTAGATGTGCAAAGGAGGCTTCAAACAATTCAATTTTTGATAATCTCATGTGATGTCTTTTGTGTTTGCCTAAGTCAATGGGCAGAGAGAAGCCTGATCTGTGGTCTGTGGTGTTCTCTAAGAATTAAGCAGCCCTTTCTTTACTTACACCTTGCAAACAAAACCTGTGGTTAGGTCAGACCCTATTTCAGTTCAAGGTGTTAGAATGCAGTTTCCTGTGCAAACTGCTTCACTCCTCCTGTCTCAAAAGCTCAGACATGCCTAAAATATGCAACTAAGTGGATTTTTTTAATCAGCATAAAATATAATAGGTAAATGGTTTTATGATTTTAACTAGTAGTTTTCTATCATGCAAGATACAACTGGGGAAAAAGTTACAGGGGTTTTTTTGGTTGTTGTTTTTTGGTTGTTTTTTTTTTTTTGGTTTTTTTTTTTTTGTTTTTTTGTAATTGTAATTGTACACAAAAGAAACATATAATTCTAGAGAAGATACTAAGTCCTTTTTTTGTTTGTTTTTTTTCCCTTGGCAGATTTAAAGGTAAAGAACAAGATTTAAGCAGCAAATGTAACTCAATAACCTCTCACCCTATACTCCCTCCCTGACTATATTTTTAGAAAACAAGAGAGGTCACAATATTAAATTGTTTCCCTCTGCAGGTTACCTTTCATCAAAGAAGGACTGGGCTTTTGGTTTGGTTTTGGGATTTGTTGTTGTTGGTTGTGGTGGTGGTTTTTTGGGGGTTTTTGTTTGTTTTTGGTTTTTGTTGCTTGGTTGGTTGGTTTGGGGTTTTTTGTGTGCTGTGGGTTTTTTGTGTGCTGTGGGTTTTTTGCCTACTGCTGAACTAGAACTTGTGCTTTAATGAAATCTAACAAACCTGATTTTATGCTTCTCATGAAATCCATACACTAAGTTAAAAGATGTCTTGCTATTCTATGCCCTTTGGCATTATATCATTAAATTCCAGGATTTTGTAACAGGAAATAACTGAATGTTTAAGAAATTAAAGACTTTCCAGATACAAGGAGTGAGTTTCTCCAATTGGGTCAAGCTTTATTTTATTGTGGATAATGCAGACACTTGGTCCAAGTGGAAATCTGGATACAATATGGCTACACCTGCATGGGCAAATAGTGTCCAGGAGAATGTCTGCAGTTGTGCTAAGAATGTGATGGCATTAAACAAGTTCCAAATTTCTATACCAAAGTCTAGCACTGGATTAGTGAAAATCTGATTAACTGAACAATCAATAAAAGATGGAATGTATTTTCCAAACAAGTTTCATCCAAGGAAAACCCTGTTTGAGCTCTCCCATGCCATACACACACAAAACATAGCACAAGAAGCTTTGATAATTGGTTGGCATCAAGAGTTTTGCTTCAGACATTTATCTCTGATGCAATGTTGGCACCCCACAGGGCTGCCATAAGGAACCTATTTCACTGTTCCTTTAGGCAAAAATCTTGTATATTGATCAAAATTGAAACTGTGGGCTTAGGATTTGCTTTTTCTGTGCCCAAGAAATCTTACAAAATGGACATATATCCCTAAAAATTGCCTTTCAGCTTCAGAGAATCATCCTTCCTAGGACTTTCATGAGCCACAGAGAGCATTCATTTAACAAACAATTTTTCATTAATTTTCAGAATGAATTTTCTGTTCTGCATAAATGTAAATTAATACACCAAAGCATCTGGGAAAATAAATCTTTTTTTAGAATATATTAGTAATTCAGTGACTTCAAAACTATGAAAAACCTAGGCCTAAAAACATATACTAGTAAGTACTATAGAATAGAAATAGAATAGAAATTAACATCTACTGAAACAAAGATTTGGCTTTCTGTCTTCAAGGGAGTTGTTCGGGATTTTTTTTTTGCTGTACTATGACTTATTATTTGGTCTTTTCCATCTACAAGTCTCAGTGTGATAAAACAGAGCCTTTCAAATTGTGCTGCTATATTGCTGCCAGCACTCATCTCTCCCAGAATAAAAAAAAAAAAACACGAACAAACAAAAAATTAGATATTCTGGATGAATTCCAAATTAAGCAATCCACTACCTGCATGTTAATAATTATTAAACATTTCTAGGTGAATTACTTCAATGTTTTGATCCTTGCACTTAAATTATTTAGTACTTCCACCAAAAGACAATGGTCAGAATATACACAGGAACACAAATTCATACAAATTCAAAGAGCAAAGACTCTCTGATTCACATACTCTTTCGTTCTCTATTAGTTACACGTAGTAATATTGGCTTGTTTTAGACTTGAGGGAATGGTATGTTTAATTTGGATCTTTCAATGATTCTTCCATACAGTTAAATCCCATAAATAGAAATAATTTTCAAGAGAAATGCAATGCCATCCTGATCAGGAATGTTTCTGTGAGCCAGGACCCCAAAAACCTCATAATTCTCTTACTCTGCGCTTGATTTCAACAGCAATGTGGAAACGCAAGCATGAAGAAAATAATTAATATTAACAAAAGTTTTACATAGTCACAGCAAAATAACCCTGCAAACATTTATGACCATTTATATGCATTTATATGATATATGAGCAACTCTAAGTCAAAAGTTTTTATAATTCTTGATGTACGATATTCCACTAGCTGAACACTGAACACGCTGTACACAATATGTACAGCATAAAGGGAGACTTCAAAACACACCTACATTTCCTGCAGATGTGATTAGATTACTTACTATTTTATTCTTATATATAATCAGGCTGTTCTGTATGCAACAGTGCAAATGCACTCAAAGTGAGAGTCCTATTGAGGCAATATCTTGTCTGTTTTAATGCTTGGATTATCTGTAACATGTCTACTAGGATTAAAATTATGCTCCCACTTGCTTTGTAATCTGGAAGCAGCTAATAGATAAGTCACCCAAAACTTCTTCAGAGTTGTTGATTTTTTTTTTTTACTTAAGGAGTGAAGAGGTGAGTAATGAACCTCCTCCTCTCATTTGTTCCTTGTGCATGGGGCTTTGCAGCAATCACAGTTCTGGCAGGTACCCAAGTCTGGTCACATTATTTCTGGTACCATACCAGCTTGTATCTGTCACCATTACTTTCTTCTTTTCCCTATTGATCACCCATTCTCACCAACAATTCCCCAGTACACCATATACCCTGAAATTTGCATTTTTTGTGCAAATGTTATGTTTGTTTGGTTTCAAAATGTATGAAAGAAAAAATCACACAAAAGAGTCTGCATTTTCAATCCTGAAATATTAATTTTGTCCAATTCCTAACAGAAAAAAAAAAAGTTTTTTAAAGATTTGGAATTATCATGAACTCCAAAATAATAATTGCTAACTAATTTTTTACTGAGTAATAAAATTCATTTATTTTAATTGAGCTTTCCTGAATAATATACATTGAAACATTTGGTTTTAGGTGAATTGGAATTCAAGAATTATGTCTGTGATGATACTTTCTAAACTTCCTCAATTCATTCTGTTCTTCTCTTGAATGAAACAGCTGATTAAGGAACTGAGTATGCTTTCCTAGATGTTTTGTTCTGTGACACAATCATTTCTAATAAAATAATAATATGAATCTATTTTTAATAAATAGAATTGCACCACCTATTTTTTTCAACTGAGTACTTCTGTCATATGTTTTTTGCCTTCTCTAGTATCCATGACCAGCATACACAAATTATAATCTAGCACCTGTCCCTCACCCAAAAAGTGAGATATTAACAAAAGTCATGTATCTTAAAATTTAGAAATTGTTAGATTAGAAAATTGTTCAATTGAAATTGTTAGAAATTGTTCAATTCATCTGTTCTTCTTTGGAAAACCACTACCGTGAAAAACCTCACAGCACATATTTCATGCAAAACTCTGCAAGTTAGTGGAAAACATGCTCCTCTGGAAAAATTAAGTCAAGATCTCAAGATCTTGAAAACTAATGGCAAACTGAACTGACTAGAGGATTGAATTCTTAATAGGCACTAGATTAGTTTTGGCTAATGGCTACCTCTAATTAAACCTATGATAATATCAAACTTAATGCCACACAAACTAATGCATGGTAATTATTTTCTAGAGGAAAGTTATAAGATTCATTGTAAATGCCAAATGAAGACATATTTTTCTTTCAGAGAACCATGCATATTTACTCCCTCCTGCCTTTAGTGTAGGCAGTCTTATATAGTGGAAAAAATATTTTGAGTATGTTTTTATCTCTACTCACTTTGCAAAAGTGGGAACATGACAGCATGTTTATTCCTAAAATTTTAAACTCTATCTATCAAATTAAACTTAAATTAATCAAAAAGACAACATAGTGTACCAGCACTCATGTTAGCTCCACAGAGTAGTGTTCTAGTTTAATAACATATTTAACATTTTAACATATAATGTTAAAATATATGTAACATTTACATTTTAGGTTTAGTAACGTTTAAGTTTTATTTATACACATCAAAAGGAAGCTCCAAAAAGAAATGTCTACAGGCATCATGAATATTTTACACTTTCAAACCAAGCAGTTTGAATTGAAGTACATACTAGGAGTAGGTCCCTGTAGTATATGGCTAAAAATGCTAGCAATATTTGTACTAAAAATATATGTTTGCACTTGCTTTATGATGGAAATGAAGGTAAGAGCAGGCAAAAATAGTCCCCATAATTCAATTTACAAAAACAGTGCTCCTTTTCTATCACTCTGTCATAACGAATCTAGTGATGAATTACCTGAGTAAAAATAAACTTCTTAATTAAACTCTTTTCAAGTATTTCTACATGGTAAGGGGGTTTGCCATTATTTCTTTCCAGAGGAAATATTTTACCAAAAGAAATATAATCAGAATCATCAAGGTTGGAAGAGACCTTCAGGTTCATCCAGTCCAATCCTCAAATCACCACTAAACCACATCACCCAGCACCAAATTCAGGTGTGTCTTAAACACCCNTATTTCTACATGGTAAGGGGGTTTTCCATTATTTCTTTCCAGAGGATATAATTTACCAAAAGAAATATAATCATAGAATCATCAANATTTCTTTCCAGAGGAAATATTTTACCAAAAGAAATATAATCAGAATCATCAAGGTTGGAAGAGACCTTCAGGTTCATCCAGTCCAATCCTCAAGTCAGCACTATCACTTTAACCTCTAAACCACTAAACCACATCACCCAGCACCAGATTCAGGTGTGTCTTAAACACCCCCAGAGATGGTGACTCCACCACCTCCCTGGGCAACCTATTCCAATGCCTGATCACCTGAACAGTGAAGAAAATTCTTCTAATGTCTAATCTGAATATCCCCTGCCTCAGTTTAAGGCCATTTCCTCTTGTCCGTCAGATTTTGGCATACATTTTCCCAGGAAAATTAAGGAATCAAAACATGTTTAAACTCAATACTATTATTTCTCTTTCACTTCTTTAGAGTGAAATTTATAATAGGATCTCAATGCACTCTTTCTAGGTTAAGTTTAGATTATAATAAGTGGAGTAATTGACTAATGTTTGGCAATGCTCATTCTAGTCAAGTCACTGAGAAAAGAGTTGGCAGCCTTTTTTAATACTTAAAAGCTACTCCATTTTCCTGCCTTTTAACTAAAACATTTTGAAATCACACAGAAGTGTAAATCAGAAAATCTGTTCTTCAAATTACCTGGCTTCTCCCTCAGAGGGCAAGCTCTGATCACATCTTCCTTTCCAAGGCTGTGCTGATTTTTTCTAAGCAACAACATTCACAGGGGGAGGTCTGATGGTAGTAGCATCTAACAGGATGATACAATCAGGAAAAGGTTATTTCCAAAAATCTCAGCCTAATGCAATTTGTTACACAAGCTGAGTTGTTTAATCAGAAGAAGACTTTTTATTAAAAATAAATAGTAAAAGGAGGTCATTTTCTCCTAAAATGTACAACCAGAAAAACACCTGTAGTGAAATTCTTTTCTCTCCTTATAAGCAGTAATTACTTTTACATTTCATGAAGAAATAAGAGTCAACAGTTGCACTTATTTTTCTAAAACAATAGCAGTTTTTACATTAAAAATTAGGTGCTCCTCTTGTGGAACTCTCCAAGATTGATGGTAGAACGAATGGAAAAGCTTCTAAAATATATTTATATTTTTTGTGTTGAATTAAAGCCTGCTTGCTCTCACGCCTGCCCAGGATGAGAGATAAGCCAGCAGAAAGTGTTGTCCCTTGTACTCTGCTTCTGACAGAGGTAGATAATCAGGGCAGAGACAGTGAGAGATGTACTCTTTTGCAGGCAGACAGAAAGTGGGATTAGGATGACTTTTAGCTGCAGGATCCAATGTAAAAAATAACCAACCCAAACAATCCGTGACAATTGACAGCTGCCAATATTTCCTCCGTATCAAAAGGGAAGAAGACTTTGGAGGGCAGGGGAAGAAACCTTGACTGTAACCTGATTTGTGTTTCTTCTTTGCAATGACTCCTAATGTATGACTTAATTTAAGAACTAGCTTCTTCTGTTTTAAAAAGTATCTACTTGACATATAGCCCTAACTACTAAGTACTGAGAAATATAAATAACATTAGTCAAAATTTAAGAGATAAGAGATTTGATCTGTCTTAGGATTTTTTAAGAAGACCTTTTCTATAATTTTAGATTTTGTTTTCTTCCGCCTACACATTCCACCACTGGAGACAGCTTAAATCACCAAAGAAGCCTTTTAAACACACTTAGAGAAATTGACTGCATTAGGGTGCTGTCTTGATGCTCTTAACCTTTGAGATTGAAAATGTTTATAGAAAAGATCTCTGTGCTTTTTTAGGTGGATGTTTTAATGCCAGTCAGATGAGAAGACCTTCCAGAGAAGAAGTCATATATTAAAAATAATGCAAGGTAGATAGAAAAACAGAATTCATATCAGTGGACAGATCCTTTTTGATACACAAAACTGTATTTGCTGGTTTAAAACTACATTTCAAGAACCAGATGTTTATTATCTACAAATGTAAAGTAATGCAGTGGTGACTATATGCTATCTTGAGTATCTTTTTGTCTTAAATATGATGGAGGATGATGTTTATAGATCAACAATAATATTTTCTGCTAATGATATAGCCTGGTCAGTCTGAACAACTGGGTCAGATGACCACAGCAACCTGTATGACTTTGAAGTGCATGTTTTACAACACTTTGTCACACATTTACAAGAAAGGGAAATTCTGAAATTATAAAAACAAGTCAGCACTACTCATTCTGCCTAATAGCATCACCATTTATGCACTGTGCTTAAAAACCTCAGTACAAGAGTTTGCTGAAGTAGCTAAGGGCAGTAATATATGCAGTCAGGAATCAAAATCCTAATTAATTTAGGAGTGAGAAATGAATTTAAAAGTGAGAAAAGCAGAATTCTTTAAACAATCTGGCCTCAAAACAGAACAGAAATTCCCTACTGGCATTTTTGTTTATTTTAACAGAACCTGTTCTACTCAGTTGATTTCATTACTTTTCCATAATGGGATGCTGGAATGTATTTCAAAATAAGATTGAGCAGACATACCATTAGTCATCAAATGCACTTTCTATCTGACTTTCATGTGGAGTATAGAAGTCCTGCTTGTATAATAAACAGAATTTTAATCATCTGTCTGTAAAATTGGGTATTGCAAAAGCAAATGAGCAGCAGAATGACAAGTAGAAACATTAAAAGAAATAAATGTCACATGAAGATCAAAAAAAAAAAAAAAAAAAAAAAGAAAAAAAAGAAATTTAGTCACATCCTGTAGAACAAAAAAGTTTCTTTAGCTACTATGGCAGATTTTCAAACAGCTATCTATCAGTGTTCTCAAAAGAAAATTCTGGACAATGAAACTTTGCACAATCAAGCAATTTTCATGTATGTGACTCAATTCAAGTCTGTGAAACAAAGATTTTTTTACTAGCAAAAACCTGCAGGCTGACTTTGTTACTAGCTACAAATTATTTTCTAAAAGGTAAACATAGGCATAAACATAGAGTCTACAACAGGTTTAAAATCCTTGAAATCATTGCGACAATTTTTCTGGTCCCTATGAACTCAGCATCCTCTTAGATTTCACTTGAATAATTTCCTTAAAATTATTCCTTGATTTTCCATCTCTACAACATAAACAGGAGCAAAGAAAATTCTGTCTGTGCTTCAAGTCAACAGCAAAATCTGCTTTAACTTCCAAGTTGATCTTGCACGATGAAAGAAACCTATTATCTTCAAGATATGAAAGCATCTCCTTTTTTTTTTTGTCAGCTTGCTTGATCTAAAAATGAAAAGCAATAGACACTTAACAGATGTCCTACCTTTCTTGTGCTGTGCCCTCATCACAGGTGTTTGCTGGCATTTTTCTCCCTCATGTATCTTTGGTAGTTTTATTGTCAATGTCAAAATGGAGTAAATTATCAGAAACTTCTGCATCTGAGACCAATGCTCTCACAAAAGCTACAAAGACAGTCTTAATTCTCTAATTTACTTCCGTATTTACAGGTCATCTCTTGGAGCCTAATAGACACCTTTAAAATTCCATGCATCTGCTATTTTCTCAAGAAAAATAATGAAAAACAGAAAACAAACTAAACCTTTAAAAATCCATTAAAATTCATGCTTAACAACTGAGCACATTAACCTTAGAATCTACTGCTCCAGAAATATCCCATGGCCTTTTTTTTTTTTTTTTTTTTGAAGGCTTAAGTTTCTACATGCTCAGGCTACAGTACATTAATAAAAAGGATTTTGTGTACAGATTTTTTGATATAATTTATTAGTGTGTTCAATCTTACAGTTTAAATTACCTTCTAACATTTGTTTTTTTGTTCACAAACACGAGTAAAAATGTCTCCATACTAGAACATAATCTAAGTTCTTTTCTTAGTAAAAAAGTCACAAAAACATTTTAATTAGGAAAAAATGTAACTATACCACACTTATTTGTATGGTATCGCAGGTGTTGTTGCCACATTTAAGTAAAATTAACTAAAGAGTGAAATTAAATTGCTTCTTGGTTTAGAGGTTATTTTCATCACTTATTTCAGCTATTATTTCCTGCTTTTGTATTTGTTTGCAATTCAGCAGTACTAAAACATAATCCCTGCAAGACTTACCCTGCTTATTGCGCACACACAATTATACTGCATAAGCAATAAAAAAACCTTGGTTCAAAATCTGAGCTGACGTAGATTTGCCTAAACACAAATGACATGTGATGTTGTTTCTCATTCTGTCTTAACAGAAATCCTTCTGAGGGATTCGTGACACCCACCTACAGCCACTGGTTTGTCTTTTGAAGATCACTCTGTACCAAGATGAGCTCTGCCTGAAAAAAAAAGGGTAAGACCAGGGACTAATTTTGCAACTCTGAATCTCATTGTGACTAATTTGTTTTCTTTTGCTCTCTCTTAATTGATCGTGGTTTTCTAACTATGGCACTTAAGTTAAATGCCAAGGGGTACGTAGCATGCACAACTTCAGAATAACTTTCTCATTAAAACATCAGAGGACAAAGTCTCAAGAAGAATTTGTAGTCAATATTCCATGTTGTCTTTTATAATTCCTTTCTTCAGTCTCTGTTCCTGGCACTGTATTTATTTGCAGATCCTTACACAAAGGTAACTGGAGACATGTAGACTTACATAAAACTTAATTGCACCAAAGAATTATGTTTGTTGCTAAAAAAGGTATGATTTCACAAAGCACAAGCAGAAAATGAATGTAATAATTGTTTATTAGAGAAAATTCTGAAACTTCATTGGTCTTTTTAGTCATTCCATTCTCTGGTAATGCTTCAGGGAGAATTTTCCACTGGTAAAGGCTCTAGAATTTAAAATAAGTGAAGACATCAGGATGTGAGTCATTAATTGTTAATTATAGTCACCTAACTTTATTGGTTTCCTACAGAGTATCTAGTTACCAGTGATCTATTGACAGATTTTTTAGAATACCTGTAAACAAAAGAAGACTCAGGTACTTTATGTGATGGTTCCACACCATCTGCTACACTCTTTGAATGAAATGACTGTAACAGGGAGTAAATTTAAAATGATGTAGCAGATGGTCTTGACATAAAATGATGGCATTTATGCCTTATTTTTGTTTTCTTTTTATTTACTACTGATGAGAACAGAAGAGGATAAGCTCCAAATTCTATTAGAATATGGTAACATTATTTAGAACTATGAAATATGCCAGAAAAAAAAAAAAATTCAAAATTGTAGCTTGTAAATCCACTGTAATATAAAGGGGAGAAAACATCCTAGATTAATAGAAATTGCTAAATGAGAACTTATGTATGGCCCATCACAGGAAGTGTTTAAAACCAGGTTTGATTGAGCTCTAAGCAACCTGGTCTAGTGAAAGGTGTCCCTGCCCATGGCAGGGAGATGGAAACAGATGATCTTTAAGGTCCCTTCCAACACAAACCATTCTATGATTCTATGTTAGTGAAAATATCCATTCGTCCTTCTTTCTACCCTTTCTAAGACTGGCTTTTTTTACTGTCTTCCCAAATAAGAAAACCCTTACTGGTGGAAGAATCTTCTGTTTCTTAATCCAGTGTTCTTTCCTCTACATCTTCCTGAAATTGTTAGTGAGCTTCATTTTATTTAGAAACTTTAATTAACTTTTGAACTAACTTTTGGGAACCAAGCAAATAGTAGCAAAAAATGTATCTATTTTGTCAGTTGTTTCTCTCTGTCTTTCCTTTGGGGCATTATCTCAGTGACCAGCTCTCAAAACACTGAGTAATCTGAATGGCTCCAGTGCTTCCTCCATTGGTGTTTCAGTTTATTCCCAGCAACTGCATTAGCAGCCTTCAAGTGGTCTTTTCATAAAACAAGGCCTCACAAGTCATTATTATTTACAGATGAAACCTGAAAAATTACTTTCAAGGGAAGAATAAATAAATAAATACATATTGTAAAGGAGCTTGAATCAGATTGATTGTGACACAAATACTAGCTGATTTTTTTTATGTTAGAACAGAAATTTTACATTACTATTGTCTTTTGCAACACTATCAGCAGTAAATTTGTTTCTGTTGCTAGACAGTGAGATGCATTTCAGGTCTCTCTGAGCATTACTTCCCATTACAAAACTCTCATCTTATTTTGTAGATGGAATGCCAATGTATTTTACACCCAATTCTGCATTGTATAGCATAGTTCATGGTGAAGTAAGAGCAGCCTTTTTATCAAAGTCAAGTTGCAGAATCAGCTACTGACTACTTGGCAGTCACCAAAATAAACGGAGGCAAAAATAAAGTGAAAAAAGTTACTGAGAAGAATGTGGTTGCATTTAATTCCATGATGCAGTGACAGGTGATAGGCCACTGCAGATTAAATTCTGAAAAAAAAAAAAAAAAAAAAAAAAAAAAAAAAAAAATAAAAAATT
>VXBN01007934.1:1054315-1126774 GCA_013397395.1 Sinosuthora webbiana | reverse complement strand
AAAGCACTGAAATTTTTGGGAAAAATTATAAAGTCAGATTACATCATGAAAAAAACTTTCCCATGGAAAAACTACTAGAACCTGATTTAAGGAGCTTCCTTCTATTATAGTTTTATTTGGGGAAGATAAAGCTCCTCTTATGTATATGGAATTAGTTCTTATTATTAGACATATATAAATATTTTATATTTATAAAAATTTTATCTTATAAAAAGATAAGTGAGGGGATCTAGAGATAATGGAATGTTTTCAGCTAAGTCACAGAGCAAAAGGTAATAGATGATTTTAGAAATGATGGGGAATGGGAAATTCCCATGGGAATTTTCCTATGGGAAAAGGAGGGGAAACGAGCCCTCCTTTTTCATAGACATCTGAACAATTGTGTGGAACTTATGCTAAGAACATTAAAAAAAATAAAATATAAGCCATAAACCTCTTAGGTGAGTCCTTCTCTTAAGTAACAGAGTTCCTTCATGAAGTAGTTGAGAGATTGTAACACTGGCACATGATTTAATCTTCTTTACAGGACTAGATATTTATATCACAACATGATGATAGAACCATGAAATCAGGACAGCTAGAGCAGCCATTAACAATGCATTAATGAAATATCAGTCAGAAAAGGAAAACAAAATATACTATACTGCAAAACAAAAAAAATGACACAGAATTATAATATTTTTCTCATTAATGCTGTAAAACTACTGGAAGTACCAAGCTGCATATTTTTGTTTGAAACTTCAAATGTCATTCCTGCAAAGGAAAAAACAAAAAACCATTTCTTTCATACATCTGACTGACTTAACACTTGACTGCTGCCAAAGATTCAGACATAGGTCAAAAGTAACTGTAATACTCTTAAAAGGGTTTCTGCACTGCTTTTGAATGTATGTCATTGGAATGTTAATCACCCAAAAGAGAAGACCTAACAAGAGAAAAAAGCCCCATTGTATTTTAGCATGAAGTGTTCAATAATACTAATTTTATTGTAGTATATTTTCATGGAAATATATTCTTTTAAGTTTAGCTGAATCCTGAAAGTTATGAAAGGGAGTGGAGGAAGCAAAGGACTTTTAGTCTTTTTTTAGGAGTTGATAAACTCTTTCTTGAAAGGCTGATGAATGTAAGACAGATGCGACATTCATCTGGAACCGTCTGATGTGAGATACAGAGAAGAGATGAAGCACAAGGAATGCACAGATCCTCAGATCCTGCTTTATGTAGGAGAAGTGACACTGAAGGAGAGAAGAAATAAAGGATTTGCAGAGCCTCTAACTAAGGGCAGATAGAATGAGGGAGAATTTTGAGACTAAGACCAAAAGCAGACAGTCGCCGAGAGCAGGGAAGTAAAATTTTGTGGTTGTATCCTGGAAACAGCTTTACAGAAGTCAAATGTTCTTTGAATCTCTATCTTCATAATTATAACATACAACAGATCTGACAAAGATAATGTGTAACCATCAAGTAATGAATAAACCCAGAAACTTTTATTTGTATCAATGGTGTTAAAATGGTATTTATGTTCACTGAATTGTATTTCTTAAACTTTAAGAGTAAAGGACTGCTTTGGACTGAAATTATATGACTCAGGTTGATGTGTCAACCCATTCTGGTGATGTCCGCTACTTAACAAACAGATCCATGCATGTAAGACCCTGCTCCCATTGAAATATCATTGTTGTACAGTATTGACTCTCTTCTTCCTTCAAAATACTGGGAGGACTCCTGTAAATCCTTTGTCTTAGAATTGGAGACCTCTGTGGTGGTGTCTGGAATCACCGGTCCAAATGGAAAGTTTGTATCCTTAGGTTTGGTGGGTCTGAACCTCAGGCTGAAGCGTAGATTGGCGTGGAAGAAGAAAGAGTGACTCTCACGTGGGTTGAAGATAGATGTTTATTGCTCCAGAGAGAGAGCCGGAGAGTCCCTCTGGGGTTCAGGTTTCAGCTTTTGTATCAGGAGCATGGGGAGGGGCAAGGGTAAGCCATAACCAATACCAGGTAAGGAGGGAGTGACCAAGACAGAAGGACAATACACAGGAAATCTGATACATGACACAGGGTTGAGATACCACAGGCTTTGCCATTCATGTTAGCCCTTCCCACCCAGAATGTTTCAGGTTTCTGGACAGGGACACAGAATGGTTGGCACACCCACCACCAGGGAAAAACCAAAAGGGTTAGTAGGGCAGGGGGTAATTTAGACTGCACTATTATTAATTAAATGCACCGCAACAGACCTCCAGGGCACAGAGGTAGGTAGGGTTCCCTATTCCCCATAACTGAGGTGCTCAGAATTTTGACATTCCTTTTCACACACTTTGCTAGGAGAAAATAGTATCAAGATAATGCTATGAGAAGAAACACAGCAGAGGCAAAAATTGTTGACTCTTTGCTACTCTAAGGTACAATACACAGCTCTTGCAATATAACCTGCCACTATACCTAACTGTAAGAAACATCATATGTCTTCTGCTAGGTAGGTATGTTGGATATGAGCTCGTCTTTAAAGCACCAACATCAGACATTGTAAGTGAAGGCAGTAAAACCTGAAGTGTCTTTTTGACTCATGGGCCATTCATTTCTCCACAGTAATGATGAGTCAGGAAGTAGTTGGGATCCACTCCACCCCGCCTATAATTTAGCCATTTCTTGATAAGGATAAAGAGATGACGATATTTATTTCATGCAGAGCTAAACCTCCTCCCAAAATGCTGAGGTGATGTCTCTTGGTAGGCATGATCCAGAAGAAAATAAATATCAAATAGGTAAGAATCAACAAGAATTGCATAATTTTGAAGGCAAATATACACGTCATCACACATACCAGAATTAAAGCCTCCTTATAAAATTATACATAACTTTTGGTTCCTGTAATATAAATAGCATCTTTAATCAAAATTACACCTAAGAATTCTGGCCTGTTGTCACCCAAAAATAGAATCTTCAAAACTTTCAATCCTGAAATGGCTGAATATGTGCCTATCAATGGGAAGTGGTGAGTGCTTTCCCTATTAAACTTTCTGTCAACCCACGAGTTTCCTCACTTTTTGTTCTTTCACTTCACTTCTCCATCTCACAAGGTGGAAATGAGTAAGTGGCTATGTGGCCCGTAGCTGGTGCCTGGGGTGAAACTATGACTCCTCCACTACCTTGCTATGGATGAATTCATACAAAGAGGTTCCAGAGAATAATTATGTATTTCTTCTTGCCACCTTTCCCTAAAGAACTTATTTATTTATTTTTGTTAAGAGTTGCTGATGACTCTTCCATGCATTTATACGTATTTTCTTTTTATGCATAGATAGTTATGATACGTAGACCTATGCAGTAACACTTGTTGTTTTATTGTGCTGACTACTTTTGTTTATTCTTTAGAGAAGGAAAAAGTTCACAATTATGCATTTCAGAATATCTAGGTACCAACAAAAGTATTAAAAACTATGATTATATTCTTCTTACATTTAAATTTTCTAGTTTCATAGACAAGCATAAAAGTACAAAAAAAAGAATGTTTCCTGAAAGGCTCACAATCTATTTTGCCCTTGGTATTTTTTGTTTCATTTTGATAAATACATAAAAATTACAAAACACAATTCTTGTTGAAAAAAATATGGCACTTCATTTTGTATTTATCAAGAATTAAAATATCTGACACGACAGGAGGAAGGCTTGACCACTTGTATGTTTAATTTCCATTGCTTGCAGTATATTGTTATATATGTTTCCAAGACAGAATGATCTGAGAAGCAATAACTTAAGAAATTGGTGGATCTGGATGGAGAAAACCCTGAATTGGTTTTTCTAAGTATTGGTTTGTCTTTACTGTTTTCCCTCATTATTATTAGTCCTAAGTTGACTTTAGTGTCCAATGAAATTCTCATAAAATCTTCCTATTAGACACACTTCAAATACAATTCAAGCTAGAAGAGCTAGGAGCATTTATGACATATTTTGTTGAAATATTTTTGTGTTAGGTTAGTTTTAAACAATACCACCCACACAAATAGCTAGAAAATATCAAACATCACGCTGTGTTCTGGCATGCTACAGAAAGATGAAATACATTATCTTTCCATGAAACAAAATCAATCCATTTATTTTCTACTTTTACAATTTAAGCAGGAAAATCTGCTTTAATAACACAAAAAATAAGTCCAAGACAAGAATAGTTACGACAACTATTTTACATATTTGCTCCATTAACATGATACATCTTGACAATAACATATTATAATAATTACTAAGTAGTCACGGCTTTAAAGTTAAATACAAATATAAACTGTGACTATAAACACTAACACATAAAAAAGGCTCATCAACATTCAGGGAAAGTTGAGTGTGAAGAGTATTTGGAAGTAGTTAATGAAATGTGAAAGTATGTATTTCCATATGCCTAAAAATTAGATAAACCCTCAAGTCTCTAAAGTAATATTCAATCCATAGTTCTGGGTTACAGTTTTACCTTTCTCACTGCATATTTTTAGGTGTTATTTATTTGTATTCCAGTATTGACACAGCTAGTTTTGTCAGCTACCTAGAAAAATAGGTCATTTGTGTCAGAGTTCCTTTTGCAAGTGCAAGCTTTCATGAGAACTTCATTGTACATAGCCAGGTATGGTATGTTTAAAACAACAACCACCCATTTTTTCTGATTTTGTATAAAGAAAAATATAACAAAAAATGAAGAAACTCCATAGAAATACTGAAGTGATGATGTCATACTTAATTTTTAGTTGAATTCATTTTCCAGATCTCCTTCCTCATTTTTCCTTGGAATCTTGCTAGACAGTTCTATAATTCACATTTACTACCCGAAACCTCAGGATTTTCTCTCCTTTGCCTTTGGAACTTGTCTTTCCTAGCATTTTACAAGATTATTCTCCTTCTAGTTTATAGACCAAAATTACCAGGATTCTGCATGATGAGACCCAGGCATTCCCATGGAGGCTGCTGGGTGAGAGTCCACCCCACACACGCTGCACTAAACAAACTGCAGCAGATGCAGTCTGGTAACCTTCAAACATCCAACAGCAACAGCAAGCCAGCTCAGGAATTCTGCTGTGTTTTATTGCAACATCACTGCTGACTAAGCATTTGGAAATGGCCTTTGTCTTCATAAATGTTAGGGAGGTTTTTTTTCTAATTGTTCCTTCCCTTCACTTAACCTCACAAATGCATTTCTTCTTACTATGGTTGTAACACAGACAGCTAAAGAGCAGCCCAAAGTTAATTAAAGCCAGAAGACAAAAGATTGAAGACCTAAATGAGAGTTAGATGTTTGGACATTTGTACGAAGCATGATGATCATGTTAAAACAGCCATATTGTTGCTGCAAATATTAATCCAGAGTAAATTAATTTATACTTCTGGGTAGTTTGTTAATTAGCAATGAACCTAAAATTCAAATAATAAAATCCCATAATGAAATCTTGCCAATGAGCTAGAAGTGCTTTTGTCCTTCTCACATGCATGCCTCCTGTTGATATTAATAAGACTACGGTACATATAAGCAAAAGAGCAACTTCATGAAAAAAGGTTAATATTTTCTTTCTCTGGAAGGGATTAATAATTTTTATGTTCAATTATTTTTCAGTACTTGTAAATAAAAATTTCTGATAGACTTAAAAGAGTGCATAGGGGAACTCATTTTGCTATAACAAATTACTATTTAATCCAAAAATAAGAGAGTTTGTTATGAACAGCTTGGCCAATAGACATAAATTTTAATGATAGACAGATAAAAGCAAGCAGAGTGCAGTATCACTTTTAATACAGTAGCACAGGCATTCCCTTGCATAACAGCTCTCATTATGTAATTTCCAGCGGCAATGTAATTTATCTACTGTAATTTGCAGACACATTTAAAACTAAATTTGATTAATATTTATGCAGCTGAATTTTTTTCCAAAAACAGATTTTATTTAATTTTATTTGACCTTGTTCCTCAAATTAATTTTTTTTCCTTTCATCTCTCTGCCTAATAAATCAAGGAGAATATATACATAATGATTAATGTTAATAACTGGCCTGCAATAATATTGTGATGTGCTGCATTATATGTCCTACTGGAATTAAATCTAAGCTCTTTTACCTTTTATTAATAGAAGAGAGGTTGTAAAAATCATAATATATATGCCAAGAGGATAGCAGAGAAACATGCAAAATATGTTTCAGTTTTTTGCACATTCTCTTAATTTATAAAAGGACTTAAATTTTCTTATAATTTTTTTTTATTTAATATTCAATTTGCATGCAAATGGAAATGTTTCAAACTGCAATATATTTAGATGTGTATCTTCATTTCTGTAATTTCCCTTTTCATTCCTTTCATTTCAATACAAATTCTTTCTAATGAGATTGTTTTAGCAACTTGCATGAAGAAGTTTATTGTAATTTCCCTGTTTTGTAGAAAGTTAATTAGATTATTTTTGAACACATAGCCATTTTTTCACTGTAAAGAATCTACATGGTCCTCCAGCTGCTCAATAAACAATATTGTGGCATGGTTTTATTAAATCCTATCTTGGAAAAATTTGCTTTTATATTTTGAAAAGGATAAGAATTAGAAACAAATTCTGAGAAAGAGTAAGACATTTTTCTTTGTGCAACAGTTAGGGACCAGCCTCTTCTCAATTAATAATCCTATTTTTTATTAATTAAAAACATTCAGAAACTTAAAAACTCACAACACTTTCAAAATCAAAACCAAAAGATGTTAGAAACATAACTGGTCTAATAACTGGACTAGGCTTTAATCATGTTTTTATTTATTAGAACTGGAAAACTTCATTTCCTAGGTACAGTGCATTATGGATATGATTCCCTATTTGGAAAGACACAGCTGTAACACTGTCCTTTTTTTTCCCCTATTTTCTCTGGACTTCAAGTAAGTATCTTTCTAATGCTTTTCATTCATTTCAAGTATGTCTCCTCCTCTGTCTAGTGGAACAAAAAATTTATGGAGAAAATACTTAGGTAGGAAAGTGAAAAAAATATTATTTACTGCCCAGTCAACTACATAAGCCCTAGAGAGAATAGAATTGATTAATCACCCCAAGAAGATAGTGTGTAAGAAAGCAGGACAAACTGAAAATTGAACTACCAAAAATGAAACTGCAATTAGGCAAGAACAGCTAGATTCCCCACTGCCCAGATAAAACTACTGTTCAAAACTATCAGGAGAGAATAGGCTTGATACTGAGACTTGGTGGGTAGTGGGAAAAAGAAAAAAGAAAGGGAAAGAAAAAAATTATAGATAAGCTAAGATTATTTAAATCAACATATACTTTAAAGTATTACTGAAGAAGAACAGTAATATTCTTTTACCCACCACCTAGAAGAAAATCAAGTATGAATAACACTTTAGATTTGCAGACTGACTAATGGATGACTCTGAGTGAAAAACTGTGAACCACTAAGAACTGGAATTGTGTTTGTGCCAATGAAAAATAGAAAAGAACATCCTCAGAGATGGTGCAGAAAGCAGAACTGCAGTCCACTTCCTGTTACCTTTAAAAGTCCATTGTCTCAATGCACAATTTTCCAATGTTCCAATCTAACTTCTGTAACTTGTTTTAATTCAAAAACTATGCATCCTTCGTAGGCAGCTGCTCTAAAAAACAAACTATAGAGCCAAGTTTTCTCACTTTCTCTCAGGCTTCAAATGAATCATAGAATCATAAAATAATTATGGTTGGAAAAGATCTCCAAGACCATCAACTCCAACTGTTGACATAATTCCACCATGACACTAAAAACATATCACTCAATTCTTGAACACGTCCAGGGATAGTGACTCCACCACTTCCCCGGGCAGCCTTTTCCAATATTTTACCATGCTTTCAGCAAATAAATTTTTCCTAATATCCATCCTGAACCTCTTCTGGCATGACTTGAAGCTGTTTCTCCTTGTGCTATCTCTAGTTGCCCAGGAAAAGAGATCAAGGACATTTGAGACAAAAATGTATATCTGAACTGCTCAGTACCTTGGTGCAACCTAGCTGCCTGCTAGGTTAGGACACTTAGGAGACAGCTTTTAAGCACCAGAGTTGGTGACAAACTTCCACGATTAAGTTCAACTGAGCAGATTTGGAGAAGTATATTTTGGGTGCAAGCACCAATAGTGGCTAGTGAGCACCACTACCTATACACCCTATTTGAGATTTAGTACAAGAATCTGCAGCTCACCTCTGAAACTATACCAGGGTGGTTTTTCTTCAAATAATGTGTATGTACAAATCATAACCCAAATATCTGAACTACACTGTGCAGGAACAATTTTAAATTTTCATTTAAAAATTTGTGATTTTTTTAAAAATGCATGACACCATCTACAGTAAGAATAATCTAAAATCACATATTGCTATTTAAGGCAATGCTAAGAATATTGCTTTCATCAGAAAGACTGAGAGAAAGTGAGTCTCAGACATAAAAAGTCACAGAAAAATGAGCACAGTTTGCTGGAAAATATCAATAATAACTGCTAAAGTAGCAAGACAGTGACCAAGACTATTTAAACATATGACATAGTTTACTTACACGAGTGAAGCATGTTTTTATCAGTGTGTCTAGGCTAAGATTATTTCTTCCTAAAATTTTTATTGTACAAAGAATTTCAGAGTGTGCCCAATGTGGGAGGTAAGGAGGTGGAATAGAGTTTCAAGAGTTTTGCCAAGGAAATCCATAATTTGGAGTACTTTCCAGTGCAGGAATAGCATCTGTGTTTTTTTGTTTATTTTTTTTTCCTTCCACTAGGCAAGAATGATAACAGCAGCATTCAGAGTGGATAGAAAAAGTCTGTGGAGACTGAGTTCACTAAATGAGGTAAATGGAAAAAAACCTGGATGTTGGAAGTAGGGAAGGGCCCCTAGATTAGAAAACAGCTGAATGAGGTAGGTGTGTTCTTTCAAGCACTATGAGAGGAAGAGAGACACTCTGACGGATGAAAGAAGCAGAAAGAGATACTGGTGCTGGAAGATGAAAGAAAAGCAGAAATGTTTCATCTCCTTTCTAAATAAAGGGAATTTTTCAGAGAGAGAAATATAAAACATAGTGTACTATCCTTTCAATGCTCCCAGAGGAAAAAGGGTAAGTAGATTAGGGAAGTGAGGGTCATGGTAAAGATCATCTCTTGCTGATCCATAAGGTCAGCTTTTAAAAATATTTTGACCACAGAGACCCCTGGAAAAGAGGCAGCCAAGATCTGAACATTCAGTTGTTACTTTGGCAGAAAGTAACACAACCACTGCTCTTCCAGCTCTCTTCTCTTGTCTGGGCCACTCTCTTCCTTTCTGGCTAGAGGGTGGGATCATACTAGCACTTTTCTCAGCATGGAAACAGCGCTCTCTGCACTGTGCACATGACAAAACTGCCAATTTCTTGGCTCACCACAGTTGCAGAGTCACAGAATATTTGAAGCTAGTGAGCACCTCTGGAGACTGTCCACTGCAACCCACTGCTCAAAGCAGTGGCAGCACCAACAGCTGCAGGATCCTCAGTCAGGTTTTTAATGTCTTCAAGGATGAAGATTTCACCACTTCTCTGAACAACCTGTTCCACTGTTTAATCAGTCTTAGAGACTGTGATTATGTCCTCCTCAATACTTCTTCAGATATCTCCAGTTTCCTGCAGCAGGAGAAGATTGTTTAGGAAAGACAGTATCCTGAGTTCATCAAAAGGACTTACCACACCACAAATATATTATTTCTAGATTTTATTCTATGACTGACATAAACAGATGCATAATAAATTTTAAAAAAGGAAAATCATCTTTCCACAAGTGAACAGATATTCATGAAGATCATTTAAAAGGAGATACTAAAAGAAAAGACTAACAGTGAAACAAATACAACCTATATGGTTGAACAATATAATAGAGAATTCCAATTATTTTTATATCCATTAGTACATAATGGTTACAATATGCATTTAGAAAAACTAAATTATGTTACTCTGCTCTTAGTGTACTTATACAATGGACTGCAAGTATCTAGAATTCCAGTTAGTGTATTTGTCCAATCAGAAATAGTACAAAAATTTATATTTGTAAATATTCCTTATAAAGACTATATAAACTATATAAAAAATATATATAAAAAAAAAGTCCTTGACTAAGGAATATATATAAAAATATATATGAAAATTCCTAATTGTCTTCTCAAACACATGTTCACTTTGAAATCTTAGGCTGAATTAATATGAAAAATTTGATCCACCTTTATAGGAAAAACTCTTCCTACTATAACTTAATGGTCAGGAAAGAAGATAAAAACGATTAAAGTACACAGAAAGAATATTAACTTACTTTTTCCTAGTGTATTTATAATATTAATTTTTAAAAAATCTCAAAAGAGGTTTTCCACATAATTGTTTCAGTGCATCCTTATTATCTAAGCAGTCAGACATGACTTTGTCCATTCACTCACATCACAGTTTCTGGAACTGAATAAAATTCACAGTTATGAATTTTATTGCACACTTCTGTACTTCAGCTAAGTACCAATTTATACGTTCCATTTTGTACAGCACATTTTGACACTGCAGCCCTCTGAACTCTGTTTAACATGTTTAACTGTTAACAGCCAGGCAGTGCCTTCGTCTTACTAAGCTGACGTGCAATAATAATTAGGTTCAAGAACAGCACACAAATGCCAGATGATAATTTAACCCAAGATTTGACAGCCACAGGGAAAGGCAAGCTCTACATCATGGCATTTTATGTATGCATGACTCAGTATCTTTGTCTAAAAATCAGGGATTGCATTCCAGAAGGATTGTAATGATACAAGAGTGTAGGGATGAGAGGCTTTTTACGAGAGGCTTTTTTTATTTTAAAGTAAACTTCAGAATAAGAAAAGATCAAAAACATCAAAAGAGAATTACAACATTTTTTAAAGACATATTAGATACAAGTGTGTGGGGAAAGAAGAAAATTACCAAACCTTCCAGGGACAGCCAAGGACTTTGAAATATACTGAATATTCACATGCCAAAGGAAATTGGCAGTAGTTAAACATTTGTTTTTATCTCACATCAGGAATGAATAAAAGAGGCTAAAAATGTGTAGAGTTTAAATGAGGTCTTATCTGATGCATTTTTAGAATGAAATGAGTGCACTTAAGACACAAAGGAGCAAGTCTGCTTTCAGGTGGATACTACCTTCCCAGAAAATATGTGTCAAAAACAGATTAAGACATCATTTACTCTCATGAGTCAAGACAGCAGACAAGACAAACCCCCCCGCCACACACACACTATTTATTGTATATATACACACACATATTTATATAAATATATTTCCATGTATGTGTGTGTGTATATATATATCTGCATACATGTCTATGTGCACACACAGGTAGATTACCAGCTTGAAATGTTCCATTATTGAAAATTTCATAATTAGTATTTTGGACAACATTTTCATTTTTCTTCTGAAAAAGCACTTTAAACTGTTGTCAAAGTTTATTAAAACATATAATACACATCAAAGTAAAATAGTATATGCAGTTGAGATAGGATATGTAGAAGATATGTAGGAGATACTTTTTTGAAAACTGAAAGAGTTTTCATCCCCAGCCTAGCCAAGAAATGCATATACCAGTACAAAAATCCCCATCTAGGTCAAGCAACTGTCAGCAAAAGGGTTCTACTGACAGTGGAGTTCCTAGTAATTATCCAATGAAAATAACATATCAGCAAAAGACTGTTACTTCTTAAATTACATAAACTAAGGGCTTTTTCTTCTTGTATAAGAAATTTTCTGAGTAGTGGAATTAATGATGATACTTTCCTAAGAATGTGCGTGTTTTATTCCCTGAACTGAGTTTCTGTGTCATAAAATCCTTCCCTTTTTCCTACCAAATTAATGACAGGAAACTATGTGTGTTATAAATGTTTCGTCTATGTTTATACATAATGTAATTTTGATATCTAGTTACTGCTTGACCCACATTCCCCCTGCCCCAGCTTTAAATGGCTCACTTTTTGTGACTTTTTTGTCAAGGAGGGGCACTCACTGAAACTCAACTACTAAGCTGACTATACTAACCAAATTTTCAGGATTCTAAAACCTTTTGCCTTTCTGTCAAAATAGGTTGAAAATGTCTGGATTCCTGTGTTTTAGAGGTTATAGACAGAAAACACAATCTGCCAAGTTTGGTTTTTTTCACAAGAACAAGCTTGGAATGTGAGCAAAAGCCTCCATGTCAAAATGAACTCCTAGAGTTAAATGGTAATTTTCATCTGTTCTTGCACATCAAACCCAGAAAATATCAACCCTAAAGTCTAGCCCTCTAGACTATCTTTACAGTAAATGGGAAGAATTAGTGCTTTTAGGTGAGCTGTGGCTTACCCCACAGTAATGCAGGCATCTAAAGTGCTCACCTGGGTCATGTTCCTGAATTTCTCTTGAAGCATTTATGTGGATAATTAAATTTAGAAGAGAAAGAAATCCCACTTGATATACTTTTTAGTAGACACTATATTATGAATAGGAAGAGAGTAGTAACAGGTAACAAATGTCTTAAAAGCTAACCAGGAAAAAAGTAGGCAAAGTCCATGACTCTTAAGCTGTGTTTGAATTAACGAATCTTCATTTCAAGAAATGTTGAAAAACACATTTGGGAGTATTTCATAGCTAGCAATATGATTGATCCAATCTGGAAAACTGAGATTTTAATAGGCAAATCCTTGAAATTTTGAACTTATCTCAGTTAGCATAAAAAAGTATCCAGATCTTAAGCTATCATAAGAGTAAAAAAAGATCTTTAAGCTGCTTTATTTAAAATGCAATACAATTTATATATTTTATTTCACTGAACATGAATTGCACTTGGAAAGTGAATGTAACACTTCTGCTTAAGAAGGATCTCAGATTGGAAGAAGCAAGCATACAAGTTCAGTCATTCTCAGTGACTGACATTAATTAAAAAAACAAACCCCTCCAAAACCTCAACAAATTCAGTAAGTAGACTTTTGGTTGCCTTAGATTAATATTTTAAAATTCAGGAAAAATTTGTAACATACTAGATATCTACAACAAAAATGTTTCCAAAATATAATCTGTTATATGAGAAGGCAGATAATTTTTCCTTATTTTCCTCAAGCAAAGGTACAACAACCAATAACAGAAACTTCAAGTGTGTTAATGGTAACTTCTAGCATCCTCATGAAATTGAATTGTAGAGTTCTCCACCTGAACTGTAAGAGACCTGACCTTTATTTCTCAGCCCCCACTATATCTCTTTGTGTGCTAAATACAAAACATTTAAATCAGCTTCAGAATATCAAAAATGCTATGATGCAGTCTTCAGATCTTGTTTTGACTTCATTTCATAGGAACTGTCAAACAACTTCTTCGGGAAAAATTATGTGGCTACTGGGCCCTTGTTCACCTTGTCGTTCCCATATCAAATGTTTGACTATTAATCACACCTATATTCCCTGTGCTAATCACCATTCTAACCTTCTGTATTTACACTGAAATCTTGCTCCCATTTTTTATCTTCTCTTTAGTTTGAAGTTTGATACTGCTACTCATGCTTGCACCACAAGAGATAGGACATGGACCCTTTGGGTTTTAAATACTTATTCACATATTTTGACCACACATGTGTGCTACTTGCAGTATTACTTATTTCCTTCCACAAACAATTCTATATATGCAGTCTGCTCCCAGTTTATCAACCAAACTCAAAAGAGGAGATCCAGATGATTCCTGATAAATTAAATACAGAAGTGACATACAGTCCGTTGAAAAAATATTTTTTAACAGAATATAATAGGAACTTTAAAAACAAATGCCTTGTCATAACTAAACCTAACATAGCTACTTTTCTCTTGAATATAGGTCATGAACCAACCCAACAACATAATCACAATACTTCCTTACAGGGACCCTACATCACAGAATCACCAGGTTGAGAGAGACCTGCAAGATCGAGTCAATCCAGACCTAACACCTCAACTAAACCATGGCACTGAGTGCCACATCCAGTCCTTTTTTAAACACATCCAGGGATGGTGACTCCACCACCGCCCCAGGCAGAGCATTCCAGTACTTTACCACATTGCCTTTTTCATCCCTCCAGAACTCCTAATAAAAACATCATGCTCAACAAGAATACTATAGAGAATATTTGAGGTTGATTAACCTAAGTTAGTCATCAGTAATGATAAAGAGAGTTATAATGGAAAGTCTTATAACGAACATTAAATGGGATAACTCTTATTGCTCTTAAATTTAATTAACTGGTCAGCACTTCTAAATTGTGTTATAATGACTCAAAGAATTTTTTTTAATGGTATTGATGGCACTGGCAACACTCAGTTAAAAGAACTGGGAAGATCTGAAGTAGATGTATTTCCACTAGAACCTAGTGAAGGGACCATTTTAGAAGGATAACATGTGGATGAAATGAGAAAAAAAATTTGTTCTTAGAAGAGTGAAAATGGAGGCTGAAAGGCAGCCGTGTGAAAATATTCAAGCAGGTGACACACAGTAAGAGCAGAATCATATAGATTATTTAGTAAACACTGTGAGCAGTTCCACCCTTCTTTGAGCGTGATTCCACAGGCGCAGCAGTGTGCCCACCTCCTGCCTTAATTATACCATGGGAGAAACAATGACTAAGGAAGATGTTATTTCCATCATATTTCTGCTAACCTTCATTTAATAAACAGGATTAAAATTACTTTCCATAGCTACAATAGTAAATAATTGAAGATCCAGTTTAGCAGACAGAAAACACCTCCAAAAACACACAGACAGACCCTTCATGTAGACGAGAGGGCATAGATCTGTCCTTTAATAATGGCATTTATTAAATTGTTCAAATATCCATAGCTAAGAATGAGAAATTAGGTTGAAAAAGCAAAATTTTAGTTTTGCAAATCTCAATTCGAATGATTTTTAGTTCTTTGAACATAGCAAGGCATTGTTCTGCCTGGTTGCCCTGCTTCCTTCTACACTGCTTTTCCTGCTTATATAATAGAGAATAGAACTGTAAGAAAACACGTTTATCTTTATATAGTTTACTGCCCACAATTACAAAAGATTTGGACTGGTTGTAATGTTATGAACTGAAAGGTTTGGCCTTCCTCTGATTTCTGTCATATTAAACAAAATATTATCCAGCACAAAGAAAGAGCTAGAATTTAACTACGCAAGTATCCATATTTTAAAAATTTTGGCTCTAGATATTCTCCCTCCACGTATTGAATAAAGCAGTAGGCTATCTAACCTGAATCTGTGCACTTACAGATGAAAAGTGCACTGCTGCTTTCAGTAAATGAAGCATAAAGCGTTTTTTCATCTGATTATGAGGGGGAATCATCACCTCCTTGGCCTCCACTTTCATGCCACAGTTCTGATCATCAGAGATACCAAAGTTAGAGATCAGTCAGCCCAAGCGCACATTGCTGTTGGCAGTGTTGGAATGCTTCGATGATTTTAGATCTCTTTCCACAATAATCCATTACAATCCAAGTTTGTTGTGACTCCAAGGTGTATCTTGAAGCTGATCTTTCTTATCTAGAAGCACCAAATAAAATGAAGCTTCCCTTTTCTAACCTAGCCTCTTAGCTAAAACTTAAAGGCAAGCTGATTTTTTTATATCACCACAGAGAAGCTGGTGATGGTGTCAGACATCTGTGAAACTCTATTTCTTTTAAAATAGTGCACAGCACTCTTTTTCCTGAAAACACACAAAACCCCTAATAAATGAAGGCCCTTTACTTGCTTATAATGCTTGTTTACAGTACATTTCCAAATGGGTATTAATAAAAAGACAGCAAAATTATTTGATATATGTGTTCCTTTCCTCTGGCTAATAGCAATTTGCATTTTAGAAACAAAATGAAAAGTGTTGGCATTGTTTTCCTATAATAAGCACCATAGATTTCACACAAAATATGCCACTACTACAACAACGTGCAATGAATGATCATTGAACTCACAAGTAAGAACACCTACAATGTAATAAGTTTCATGTAATTAATTTACATCTTTTCCCTCTTCTAACTTTTCTCCTGTTTAGATAACTGAGATGACTGCCTCAAACCTTTTAGAGAAAACAGAAGCTATTTAAATTTCTATATTTTTTATATATTTCATGCACACTCTTATCCAATGACATTGGATTTGGAGATACATGACTAAATATATGCTTCCAAGCAATGTGTCTTTTCCATCACTCCTGCACTGAAATAAAAAGTAATTATTACACTACGCAATTAGTCTACATTTTCTAATATTTGGCTCTTTGCAGCAACATGTTTTGTCTCTATTAGTTAGCTGATCATATATTTCAACCATATAAACTGCACTTATTCTCCACAATAAATGGCAGAAAACAGCAGTTTGGGGATCTCAGTCAAAATTTCAAACTTGCAGCTGCTCATGAAAAGGAATAGATCCATTACTCTTGAAGACTTTATCTGACTCATGTTATCACACCAAGGGAAGGAAAATAAAATTGGTTATATAACCTGGATTCTTCTACTTGCAACCAGAGTATCCTAAGAAATACACTGAAGAAATAATGACTCTATTATTTGATTAGGTATTACTTACCATGCTGTGGAGGTAAAGCAAGTGTGACTTTCACTGAATCATCATATGCCAGAAAAGAGGAAGAGTATCTTTGGTCATAGGCTTGCCAAGTTGTGACGAGGGCTTTAAAATAAAGTTGCTGAAGAAGGGGAATTCAGTCCATCTCATTCCCCGCAGTTTTATGCCAGTGCCAGCAGGAGATGGCCAGAGCCTGGAGAGGGATCACAGAATCAGCAGGAGGCCACCTACTGCAGAAGAGCAGCACAAAGGAATTCCAGCCACTCCAGAGAGTAAGATGGCTTCATCAGAAACCAAACTTAAATTTCTCTGTGAAAAGGCATATAACAGGAAGAAGAAACAACAAAAAAAGCTTCTAAAGGTTTGGTGGTGATAAAAGGAAGACCTGGGAAAAATGTGTGCCCTTTTCAGTAAGAAATTGGATACCTGGTTACTCAGGATGAGGAGAAGGCTGAGGTATTCAATCATTTTTTCTACTGGGCTTCACCAGCAAGTGCTTCATCTGCACCACTCAAGCCAGAGAAGGTACAGGCAGAAACCGGGAGAATACAGAAGCACCCACTGGAGGAGAAGATCAGGTTTGAGAATATTTAAAGTGAGGTGAGAACACTGAGAGGTGCAGTCCCTGGTACCTAAGGGAACATGCTGATAAAATGGCTAAGCCACTCTCCATGAGCTTTGAGAGGTCACAGCAGTCTGGTGAAGTTCCTACTGCTTGGAAACATTGTTACAGCAGCCATCTTGTTAGAAAATTGAAATGAGACAAGACACAGGCTTCTTGCTTATCACAGCATGAAAAGGGTCCTGGTTTATTCAGCTCAACCATCCTGACTGCAACCATTCACTGACTCTGGCTGCAGCAAGCTCCTGCTGTTGGTTTCCATTGCAGCCTCTGGCTGCTGGTTATTTCCTGCTAAACTAGGACTACCTGTATCAGTTTGCAGACTCTGAATGCAGGCTTGAACCTAGCTAGACTATGGCTGCAGGTTCCAACACCAGGCTCTGACTGCAGACCCAGAAGGAGCTCACAGCAGCAATTCTCTCCCCCAGGATCCCTCTCCTTCATGATTACCCCTTAGCAGCTAACCTTTTATCACACTTATCTTTATGGGATATAGCTGTGACTCATCAGGGGCAAGGCTGTATTGGGAATTAACAAAGCTGTTACTTATCAGGGGCAAGGTCACCTCTATTCCCTTTTCCTACAAAATATAACCTACATATTTAAAAAGGGAAAAAGGAAGACACAGGGAATTACAGACCACTTAGTCTTACCTCTGTGCCTGGCAAGATCATGGAATAGATCCTTCTGTAAACCAAGCCAACCATAATCTGTGCTATATCAAAAGAAGTGTGACCATCAGGTAAAGGGAGGTGATTTCCACCTCTACTCTGCTCATGTGAGACCCCACCTGGAATACTGCATCCAGCTCTGGGTATCTGAACATAAGGACATGGATCTGCTGGACTGAGTCCAGAGAAGGGCCACAAGATTATCAAAGAGATAGAACACCTCTCCTATGAAAACAGGCAGAGGCAGTTGGGGTTGTTCAGCCTGGAGAAGAGAGAGCTGACATCAGAGGGGCAAAGCATGACAACTCTAGTGATTAAAGTTGACACATAGGAAATTTTAAGTAGATATAAGAAAAAAAATTACCATCAAGTTGGTCGAACAGGCTGCTCAGAGGAGTCAAAGAATTTAAATTCCTTTTAAAAGAAGGTTACCTTCTTTGTTTCTTTGGAGCAGGAGGTTACACTGGATAACCTCAAGAGGTCTCTCCCAACCTAGATAATTCTAAAGCTCTTTACTAAAACCAGCTGAACACAGCTCAGAAGTTGCTCTATAAAGGAATGAACCTAGGAAATGAGGCTAGAGAAAGTTCTGTGAAAAATTCATCCTGTTCATTTACACTCTATATCATTTTAAAGATTGCTCTATCAAAGCTTTGTCAATAGTCTTGTTGCTGATAACTACTTCCAAACTTTCTAAAAGAAGCTTTTCAACCAGCCCACCTTAGTCCACGTCCAAGTGAACCTCCTGATCATTTCACAGTTTAGGTGGAGATACAGACAACAGTTTGCCTTCCTGTAAGCAGTGAGATTGAGAAACTGAAAGAATGAGGATTTATTTGCATTAAAGCAGTTAGTCATAAGCACTGTTTGCCTAATACGATTTTATAGCTGCATCCACATGCTAAACACAAGAGGTTGTTTTTGATCCTGTAAACATTGCACTGTCAGCTGCAATATGGGCTATATTAATTGACTTGACTGAAAAAGAGAGTTCAAATACTCCAGAATGTATGTCCTTGTGGTAACATCCATAAGGAATCTTTGTACTTCAGATAATCCTCTCCATTCCTATAGATGACAAAATTTGCAGCAAAGAGAAAAAAGCATGATGTGATAAGTGCCATGAGCAGGCTGGTTTTGATTTATTCCTTCTCTCCCTTCATCCTCCTATCTGACTTCTCTCTGGATAACAGCTGCACTCCCAGATGATGCACTATTGGTGCTGCTCTTAACAGAGCTTTTTCAAATGCTCTGTAAAGGCAGGAAAGCTGTCTGCAGGAATTATGAACAGATGATTCATGGAAGAATGTTCATGCTTGAGGTTGACATTGCAAAGTAGACAAACGAACCATGTGGCCATTAAGTTCTTACTTTTGCTTGTGCTTATACTTTACTTTCCTGATACTTAAATGGTGTTCTAATGCTGCCACATGCAGATATAAGAGTGCTCTGGTATTCAGGGACTTCTGTTTTGACTCCCAGTGTCTTGGGTTTTGTAACCGAAAAAAAAAATGTTATTCTATCCTATCTGTTGAAACCAGGACGAGCAGTGTTGCTTATCTTTGCCCAAATGGGTCAGTGTTGCTTATCAGATGGTGCAGTGTTCCTTAAACAGATGGTGCAGTGTTCCACTACCTCCATGGGGATATCTTCTGCTAATGGACCATTAAAGCTCACCAATGACATGACACATTACATCATACTATTGTAAGATGCTTTGCCCAGGGAGGAGGAGTCAAACCATCTTCACCTAGGTAAAAAGGAGCCACAAGTGTCACCAGGAATCCAGTTTTCTACCGGATCCCTGGAGAAAGACCAGACCCATCTCACCATTACTAGACCCTTTCTTTGATGGGACCATCTCTACTCCAACAAAGCCACATCTGCCCCTCCAGGAGGGCTCACTCTGGACTGCTTCCAACACCCTGACCAACAGGGTGTCAGGTTGTATTTCTGACTCTGTCAGGGTTTTCTAGATTTCTTGTTTGTTTGTTTGCTTGCTTATTTTTCTGTACTAAAACATTTGTATTTTTATATCCCTAGTAAAAAACTGCTATACCTATTCCCAAAATCGTTGCCTGACAGCCTTTTAATTGCAAATTTATAATAATTTGGAAAAGAGGGGGAGAGGCTTACATTCCAAGGGAAACTCCAACCTTCCCTGGCAGATACCTGTCTATCTAAACCAAGACACCCAGTTACCCCACTTGCAATTTCTGGTTTGATTCTTCCTGGCATGAGTTCTCCATATTTCCTTATTAACAAATTATCAAATACCTATATGTGTATATCTATATATACCTATCTTATTAAGTCAGTGCAAGCTGCAGTTGGGCTGTGAAATGAATAAGATTTGTTAAAGTTCCCAGAAAATATGATTTAATTAATAGTTTTCTGAAAGAGGGCTAGAATAGCAGTAGTTGTCCATTTTCCCTCCAAGCAATGTGAACAAAATTGCTCTAAGCATTTTGATTAGACAAGATATTTTCTAGCACAATCTACCAGTTACCCTCGAGCTACCAGAATAAAGGGAAAAGACAGAAAACCGACCTGCTACCCTGCAGCCTGACTTTTCATTCAGAGAAAGCCAGAATGGAGTCCTGCATTTCAATCTAATTTCAGTTCTAAATCTGTCCTGGTTTTAAAGCATACAACTGAACAAAACAGATTAGCCCAGTTGTCTTAGCATTTCAATTTTGTTAAAAGGAATTTTGGTGATACAGCAAATCAAGACAAAGAAATCTTCTGTTCAAAGTCTGTGCTTTCTGTATTGCCATAGCTTTGGAATCCTTCTCAATTAATAAGCATTGCCACATCACCATTTTTTACTTAATCTCAATTTTTGTGGTTTGCCCGCTTGAGTTCAGAGAGCCCCAGAGCCTAAAAGTTTATTGTGTAGATAATCTTTAAGACAGAAACATAATTCATGGCAAATAGCTTTTAGAGTGGAAGTATTTCTATTTAAACATAAAAAAAGAGCCTTGAATCCTGAAATCTGGCTAAATAGCTCAGTGTTTTAGGTTCTCTTTATTTCTTAGAATATCTAGATAGATTCCATGTAACTTGATAATTCAAAGACTGAAGGACCTATTTTAATGAAAACTAAAGGTTACTTGGTTTTTTGAAAATTTAGATATTCGTATACCTTACTTTATTAAAGAGCTCGGAGATGTAAGTCAAAAGTTGTAATAAAATCATATCTGAAGTTATCTGAAGATGTTCATTCAGCAAGTGAAGATACTCTAAAAAAATCTGAATTTATAAATTTAGGTGGGGTTTTTAAATATATTGAGGTTGTTAACTATTTTTCACATTTAAAAACTTGGCTATGTCAAGTGTAGATAAAGGGTTAGAGATTTAGTGTACTAAGTAAAAAATTAACAGCAGCAATCCTGTCCACAAAATTTCTTCAAAATAATTAACCATTCTTTCAAGGAATAAAAACATAATAATACAAAGAACATACAGTTATATTCCTATTGGTGAAGGAAATAGATGTTACTCCTTCAAGATCTGGATTTTTTTTATTAACAAAAAACTCTGTAAAAATTATACAAAATATCATATTCATCTCATCTAAGATATACATGCAGTACTTCCTGCACATTCTTACTGGCTTCCTATCAATCTACTTTATTTCCTTAAGATTCACTATTTTTTCAGATGTTTAAGAATGAAACCTATGTTTCCAATAAGAAAGTGTGTTAGCAGTTTTTGCTGCACTATGGCTTTAATGAATCACAATTCATTTTATCTTCTGGCTAATATTCAATGATATCCTTAACTTAACTGCTTTCCTTCTTCACTAATTTTAAGGGATAGAACTGAGAGGATATTATGGAACTAGTTTTAGTTCAACTGAAAGGTTGGCAAAGAGCAGGCTGTCAAATTTGACCTAACAAGCACCTGGCCTGTAGGAGACTGGGGACTTTCAAGACATTAATTTATGTGAAACAACTTGAACCAGGTCCAGCGAACAGGTATAACACACTATAACTTAAGACTTTTATTTTTTGCTGCTGACATATTTTTATTTTTCATAACAAAGTATTTATTCAGCTAAAGTAAGAGGTGCTGTCACCTACTGACTGTAGCAGCCACATGAAAAAGAAAACTAATAAGACACTTGCTTATTTCAGTAATAATTGAAGGTAATCCACTCACTACAAAAAGAAACAACTGTTGCAAGATGAGAATGAGAAATTTATTCCAAAATGCCAAACAGCCTCCTAGCTAAGGTGATGATATTAACAAGTAAGGGTTTGATTGTCTTAGGAGGGAATTCAAGCCCAAATCTTTCCCTTTACATCCCAGACATCAGAGGAATTATCTATAATTAATGTCATGAGCTTTCTTCTGTTGCATTTGAGAAGGGCAATTAACCTGACTTACACACAGACTCAAGAACAAAATTTAGTCCTGGATCCCAAATGGAGGGCTGGTAGTTCTATTGATTTAGGTAGGCAACATGCTGAGATGGTTTTCTTAGTTTTGAGTTTTCTTTTGAGAGGCTTCTTGAATTAATTTACATTCTCATTACTGATTCTAGTTTCCTTTGGTTTTAGTGGTATGAAAAAGAGGAAAAGAAGTTTGTTTGGCTAGATTGTGTTCACCGTTCACTTATGTGGTACTACACAACATACCTTGTTCCCATCTCTCTATTTATCTCTATTTTCTACTTCCTAAACAAGCACATCTAAATTATTGAAAACTATAAAAAATTTTTAGACTTTTGAATTATACATTATAGTTTGAATTCTTTTTTCATGTGGAATTTTCATTTATGAATTTCCCTGGTGATTTTTGGCATGAGCAGAGGCTCAACATTGACTTCTTTGTGATTCTCACCTAAAACCATTTTACAAACAATGTTATTGACACTAGTAGGCTTAGTCCAAGAAACAAATAAAATAAAATAAAATAAAAATTAAAAAAAAAATAAAAATAAAAAAAAATAATTTTACCTAGAATGCTAAAGCATTTATTAGAATATACTCCAAAAGAGTTATGCAAGAGACCATTTAAAAGTTATGAAACACCAATGGAAAAGGGTTGGATTCTTTCTTTTTTTGCTACATTAATGCTAAGTTACACTACCTTTCCAAAAATATAGTAACTCAAAAAGCAGAAATACAGGAGGATGTCTATACACCATATTTCCACACCTACCAGCCTCGGCATCCAGTTTCTAGGCTGAATCTGTGTAACACAGGGATTCATTAAGACCAAATCAGAAGTTACTAAATAATTCACTTGACTTATTTTAGGGTAAATTTCTAAATCTAGAAAGATGAGCAAATATATTTAACTATGAACAAAACTCTCAGTAAGTTTCCAAGACACTATAACTGCTATAAGAAAACCTCGAAACTAGCTGCATAACCATCTTTAGCCTCCTCAGAAAATATTTCATTTCAGTTCTGTAAGGAACATTTTCTGCTTTTAGCACATCATAATTTAGCTTTCCTTAGAGAAGCATGTTGTTGCAGGTCAGATAGAGATCATGTTACTCATTAAATATGCTTGATGGTGACATCATGAGGACATTCAATCACAAAATTTTAAGTACTTGCATTTCATCAAGCATCATTTTGGGAAGTAACAGCCCTTCATTTCAACACTTCAAAAGGCAGTTTTTCATTCCATGCTGTGTGAACAACTGTTCTTGTTCTTAGCCACTGGCAACTTTTGGGACTGTGGTGCAACATATCATATAGTTAAAAGTCCTCATCTGTTACACCCAGTGTGACCCTGGGTGAATTATTGATGTGGTGACAGCTCAAAATTTTATTCTCACCCTTCCTGTGTAACATCAGAGTCATTATTAATTTTTAAAAGCAACATACTCACAATCTACATCCAGTAGGTTAATTTGAAATTATCAAATCAACTTACATTACCTAAAGACAGAGGCTTGATATTCCTGAAATGAGAAATTATCTTGCTTTACTTGGGTCTTGAGATGCCACTGTAACTCAAATTTTTAATTCCCTTTCAATGAATCATTATTGACTTAGAAATCTCCGTTCACATAAGAAGGACATGGATCTCTTATAACAAGTCCAGAGGAGTGCCACAAGGATGATCAGAGGGTTGGAGCACCTCTTCTGTGAAGACAGGCAGAGGGAGTTGGGATTGTTCAGCCTGGAGAAGAAAAAGCTCCAGGGTAACCTCAGAGCAGTACCTAAAGTACCTTCCAGTACCCAAAGGGGCTATGAGAGAGCTGGAGAGGGACTTTTTACAAGGACATGTAGGGATAGGACAAGGGCCAATTGCTTCAAACTCAAAGAGTGTAGGTTTAGATTAAATATTAGGAGGAAGTAATTTTCTTTGTTATGGCAAGACACTGAAAGAGCTTTCCCAGGAAGGTAATGGATGCCTCATCTCTGGAAGCGTTTAAGGCCAGGCTGGATGGGACTCTGAGCACTCTGGTCTAGTGGAGGGTGCCCCTGCCCACGGCAGCTGGGTTGGAACTAGGTGACCTTCAAGATCCTTTCCAAATCAGACCCTTCTGTTTCATTTTATGGCAATAAACACTGAAGAGCTATAGTGTTTGCTCGTTCTAGGACACTTTATGACAAATAACTAATTGAGCAATACTTACACAGAATATATTTTCCTTACACAGTAGGTGATGGGGAATAAATTATCCTACTTGTGACACTCAGAGTACACATGAGCCAACAAGGATTTAATTTCATTTTCAGATCTTCCTTTCTATTTCACCATACAATTACACTCCCAGAAAACTAAGAAATAAAATCATTGAGGAGCACAGTCTTTTTTATATTAATTTACTTGTTAATTAAATTACTGCAGTAAATGCTTACTTAATTGCATTCTCCCACTTACATTATTCCTTGTTATAAACATTTCTTCTGACTCTTGTTCCAAACAAAGTTATAACTGTCTTGCCTTGCCTCACAAAACAGGTTCCAAAGAGCTTGTCCCAGTGTTCCGGTGCTCTGGTGTATTTAATAATGACAATTTAAATGAAAAAAAAAACCTTGCAACACATACAAAACCAAGATAACTATCTGAAGTAGGGGTTTACAGACATATTAGAGAGATTATGTTCCTCCTGAGATTCAAATGTTTCTCTATTCCTCAGACCAATCTGAATTTGGAATCTGAATTCTCATCTTCAGGTGAGCATCCTAAAATGAGACCAGCTAAGGATGAGATGTGCATGAGATGTTTGCTATGTTGAAGATGTCCCTGTCTGTAAAATTAACAAGTATGCCTGGAATAGAGTGAAATGCTCCAAAACTGAAGGCTCCAGTGCTATTCATAACTCCTGTGAATTTTTTGTTCATGTGAAGCATAACAGTGTCACAGAAAAGACAAAAAATAGTTTGGTTTGGGTTTCTTTCATTTCTTTGTTTTCTAAAATGCCTTCTAATTAGAGGGTCAGTAGCAGGAGCAGGAATTAGAGATGCACTCTTAATTCCAGGTGTTAGAATGCTTTAACCCAAGAGACCTCAGTTGGAAGGATATTATGCTCTCTGTTCCATCAGTCTTCTTGTAGTACATCAGTATTTTTATACTTTTGTTCTTTGCTTTTTAGTGTTACCCACAAATGGAAGCCACCCAAATACCCGAGGGGAAAAGGAAATGTAGTTTAAAAATCAAAGTTTTGTTCGGATTAAAGATGTGAATTTAAAGAAGACAAAGAAGAGAAAGGCGGAAAGAGGATTTGCAGAAGGGTTTTCACAATTTTCCACAGACTTCTGAACATGTCAGAAGGAAAGAGCACAACTTCAAACACAATAACAGAGAAAAAATTAGTCACTGATATGCTTCCATTCTATAAAGACAGTTTTTGGGATCTATATATCATGAATTATCACTGTCATGTATAACAACTGCAATTTACTCTCTATATTTTCCTATGTTTCTAAGAAAAAACATGGACAAAAGGATGACTACCCACCCTGGTAATGTCCAAGGACTGAATCTAGAAAAACTGAGAGAAGCAGCTGTGAATCTTATATTAGCAATTCATAGATGAAGATATCATTCAACCATAGAAAGCAGATTTCTGACTTGTCAAATCAAAAGCTTTAACAGGCAGGTATGCTCCATAAATGAAGAGGGATAAAAGGGAGCTATGACAGAATGAAAGGTGATTGCACTGTTGAAAATCTAAATAACTGCTTGCAACCTAGAGACCAGGGAATGGGTTAGCAACCTGTTTTTGTTAAAGCCTGTGTAGGTAATACCATGTCAATTTCATAGTCAAAGGATTTCACTTTTCATGGTTGTTGATCTACAGCCTCTGATGCTTTACACAAACAGAGACCAAAAAGTTACATATTAAAGAAAGCCTTTTATTTAGACCAGTCTGATAGAAATTCATGCTATTATTCATTTTGTTAGATGGCAGAACCAATAAACCCTGAAACATTAATCCCCCTAGAACACTGAATTTAAGACTCATTTGTATTTGGTTAGCTTCAGAACATGCAATGAGTAAATATAGACAAAAGAACTAATAGGATCTTTCTTCTAAAGAGTTTCATAGGCCAACATTTCTAAATACCAAATTAATACAAACACAATATAGGCAAGGTAGCTTAGCAATTTATTTAACATTTTCAAAAAGACTAAATGAAGAACATGACCTTTAAAGCTGTTGGTCCAGAACACACCCTCTAGCCATGTTATTTTTACTTATTGTATTCTTCTTATGGTCAAAATCCCTTCTGAAATACTTTTCCACACTAATTTACTAATTAGATACAGTTAAGAAAAAATATCCGTACCTGCGGATTTTACATACTCCCATGCTATTTTCACATGTAGAGTCCTCCATCTGCAGCTAGCCATATATCCATTAGATCTGTTGAGTGTATTTCTGTATAGTGGATGAATTTGTGTTGCTTGCCATCTGCACTTGAATCCTAAAGTGCAATTATTTTATTCATCTATAACCTCTGATGAAATCCTGCTGAGATTATCTTTTGAACCTCCTTTCCCCCCTCAGGTATAGCTACCATAACAATGCTTAGCAACTGACAGGCAGAGGAAGTTAGGGATATTCAACCTGGAGAAGAGAAAGTTGTGTGGAGACCTCATAGCTACCTTCCACTGTCTGAAGGGGGCCTACAGGGAAGCTGGAGAGGAACTGTTCGACAGGAACTGTAGTGACAGGACAAAGATTAATGGGTATAAACTGAAAAAGGGACAAATAGTTTAGACATATGGGAGAAATTAGTAACTGTGGCCATCATGAGGCACTGGAACAAGCTGCCAGAGAAACTGTGGATGCCTCATCCCTGGAAGTGTTTAAGGCCAGATTGAATGGGACATTGAGCAACCTGATCCAGTGGAGGTGTCCCTGCCTCCAGTAGAGGGGCTGGAACCAGATGATTTTTAAAGGTTCTTTCCAACCCAAAGCATTCCATGATTATGATTCTATAATAATTAATATTCTACAATTTTACTTTACATTCAAACCTAAAGTTTTGCTTTAGCTTCAGAAAAACTGCCCCTTGTCAAATCAAAATAGTGTCTCTCAGACTGAAAAAGGAAAAAAAATCAAAACTGATAGGAAAAGAGCTTTCAGTTACAATATTTTAAAGGTAAAGTTGGAGGTGAGTGCCATTCCCATGGGAAGACATTATAAGAGGGAGGACTGGAAAGGGTCTACACAGCAGGAGTAGGTCCCATTCTTATTGGCCCAGGGACAGCAGCAAAATGCCAACATCAGTGACAGCTCTGTAGAAAAACGCTGGCTTCCTCTTTATGTTCATCTGTTCTCCAGTGGCTCCATTCTTAGCGCAGTGCTGCAGAGTTTCTTGTTACCCTTCAGGTTTTCTGGGACACTAAGACATTGCTCATTTCCAAAGGGAAATGAGCAGAACTTGAGATGGAGTAGCAAAGTGAAGGGGATGTTTTTCTCATGGAAAACCCCTTTTCTTTCCTTCCTTATTTTTTCACTGCAAAGTTACACACTTGGAGTTGTTTAGAGTTGCTGCCTACACCCAACTGGCAATAGCATCACCTTGTAAACAAGGCCAAGATGTATCTTGGAGGACAGGTTTTGTCATAACATTAGTTTTTCACATACACTTTTTTTTTTTTCTCACAGCATGTTACTGTAGCTGGCATGCATTAGTCTTTTAAAGGAACTAAAAGCTTTACAAAAACAAACAAATAGAGGGGGGAATAAAAGGGAGGAAAAAGTGTTCTGGGGAGGAAAGAGGTATTTTGGTAAGTAGAAATTTTTGACAAAAGGAATAAACTAAGATCTGGTGAGCAGATGGAAACCAGCTACGCTTCACACATGTTTTTTAGTCTGAAAAGATGTCAAGGAAACCTGCCACAGAGTCATTGCCAGAAAAATCCACTTTGGTAAACAAAACATGTAGGTTCTATCTAAAAGGTCATAAATTTCACCTCAGTATTTAGTTGTTCAATGAACTGATTACAGTAACATATTTTACCTAAAAAAACTAGGTCAAGTAAGGAGAAAGGAAACCCCTGAAGTCCTTGGCTATAAATGTGTTCTACAGGACCTACCAAGGAAGAATTATTTAAAGATCATTCAACTTAAACTCTCCAGAGATGTCTGGTTGGTCATTTATTATTTTCCTACAAGAAACATGAGCTACTGCTCTGACTTACGGCTCCAGTTTTAGAATGGAAATCTCAATGGAACTTGCACAGATATAAAAATGGACTGTAAAAATCACAGTAATGAATCCAGCTCAGTGACATGACAAGTACTGAAAGTCCCTTTTTTTCAGCTTCTGAATTAATTTTTTAAGAGTCAATTTTTAATGTTTAGGAATAATTAAATTTGTAACTGATCTTTGAAAACACAGTATGGAAAAAAATGGATTAAAAGCACCTGATTCATGAAAAGACACCTTGAAAACAGTACTGACTACAACTGTCTGGCGTTTCTACCATTTTAACACCAATCCTGATTAATTTAAACTGTTCTTCCTAAGCTTCTATATATTCAAAAATGACAGTGAAACTGTATGAGAAAGTCATTAGCTCCTAGTTTGAAGACTGTATTTAGACAAACTCTTGCATATGGTGCATAATGGGAGGGAGCTCTTCTTCACCTGTTCTTCTCTATTTGCCAACCAAAACATGGCTCAGTTCAGAAAGGGAGATTTTAAAAAAATTACCTAATTTTTTTTAGAATAATATAAAACAATATAAAATTAATATAAACAGTAAAACCTTTAAGCATTTTTGCTCCTTTGAAAAGACTTACTTTTTAAGAAATATGTATTAGCATAATGTGTGTATAAAAATACTTTTATAAATTTCTGAAACTCTTAGGTATTTTCTTAATTCCATATAAGTTTGTGTATTTAGTCTAAATAAAAGTGGCAATAAGATACAGTCATACAGACTATTTAGGCATGTAATGAATGTTTTGGCAGGTCCCCAGCTTCTGTGTCTTTAGACTTACAATCCCCAAACTTTCCTGCATTTGTCACCCTTGAACAGAAAGGTTTATATATGTTTATATTTTAGTAGAAATATCAATCAGTACTCTATATTTTGCCCCAGTTATGGAATAATCAATTGCATAATCAATAACTGATCTTTTTAATGTTCTGGCTTCCAAGAAACAGGTAAAAATCCTTGCAATGTTTCCATGAGAATGACATTACAAGATGAACAAACACAGCAGGATGTCAAGTTTCACCTGTATTTCACGTGACAGAGCATTAGATGAGCATTAGATGCATTTTTATCTACAGGTAGGGAAAAAATTTACTGCTGTTGAAACCGGTAAGAGCAGCTTAGTGTACTTGCTAATGCTAACAGTGTGTTACATGTCCCTTCATTTCTCCATGAATGCAAACCTAGTCTTAGATGCTAAAAATCAGGGTGCAAGATGACACTTAGTTATCTCATATCCTACTTCAGATTATTAGTATGAGGAAAGACGACATCAGAGTTTTCAGTAACATGTTTTCATTTTCCCACCCCTTTTTCCTGTGTCTGGTTGTAAGATTGTGTCAAACTGTTACTTGTTCCAAAGAGGCAAACCTCCTCAACTCATCAACACCTCTAAATCACAGGAAATAAAAGTAGCTGCTTTTACAAGGCCTTGCCTCTCCCACCAGCTTCTGCCTGTGCTGCGGTGTGCTGCTTCTTACCATATATAACAGCAGGGAGGTTGGCATGCAATTTTTACTGCCAGCCTAGTCACTGAAATCCAGAATTTTGGTAACCCATAGTCAGAGGGATTGATTTTTCTTGTATACATTTGATTGCTTCTAACTTTTTGATGATGTTACCTCTCTGATGGGTATCACCCACTCTTTAATCAGGCTGTACTTAATTATCATTTAAAAACCCTTTTTCTCATTCTTTCAAACACTAAGATAACCCTTGTTAAAAAAAAAAGGAAAAAAAAAAAAAAACAGACAAGAAAACAAAATTGCAGACTATGTTTATCAGTTCAAAGCTATTTTAGGATCATCATTTTGGCTAAAAGTGAGGTTGGCCATCCAACCTTTCCTCTCTTTTCTCATGACACCAAAAGGTCTGAGAGTTGCCTGTTTCCTCTGCCTGGAACTAAGAGATGGATTTTCCTCTCCTTAGTGTGTAACCCATATGAGGGACAGAGAGTTCTGCTTTTCTAGCCTTCAAATTCTGCTTCCACTCCCCAATGTGCCTAATATTCCTACTGTGCTTGGTTAACCTAGGTAATTTCTTCCTGCTTGCCTTCTGCCTCCATAACCAGTTAAAGAAGAGCCACGAGTTGTACTATGTGACCCCAAAGGTCCCTTCCAACTTCAGGTACCCTGAAAACATCAATAAATTTCACACCTTGGAAAAAAAGTGCTTATAGTCATTTTATTAAATTCTAAAATATGGAAAAATTACATAGTTCACAAGTCGTTGTATTTCTTCTGTAACACAGAAACTAAAATTCTGAATATGACAATTCTGGTAACTTTTTTTTGAATGGTACTGGACTCACCAAGGGCTGGCTTATTCCATTCATGTATACACAGATTGTCCAAAATTTAATCTATATCCCCTCTCCAGTTTATTTGCCCAAGGAAACAAAAATTCAAAGGTGGATCCAAACTGAATCAAACCAGCTTACTTCTTCTATCCCTAAGAAAATTTAACTAACTACACATTTCCTTTTCAGATGGAATTTGCAACCAAGCTACATTTGACCCTTTGACAAAAATTTTTCACAGTATGAAGCATGATGTTCTTTTCCTCCTAGAACCTTTCCTGTGTAACAATTGCAGAGCCAAACTGTAGGCTCCTAAGAAAAACAGGTTGTTGAAAATGACATGCAGCTTCATGCTTTGAGAAAACAAAAAAAATTTTTTTTGCCTTTACAAATATTCTGGATTTTTTCCTGTCATTAAAAATTAATTTATTAACTGTCAATACTTTCTAAATCTGAACATCCATCTAAATTTTTATTTCATAATATGATTGTACTATCTGGGACAACTGAGCCAATTTCACCTGTATGCACATCCATTTTCCCTGAACCGCATCCTCAACTTTTTATAAGAGTCAGTTTTAAGCTGCAGCACTGAAACATGGGCTGCTCATATCCCAGTCAAGGATACACAGCTCAAGCCTATATAAATAAATATGAAGCCTTTATTTCTAGGGGTGACTTAGTGCCAGTTGTGTTACTGAGGGCTGAAGATACCAAGCTTGAACCAGACAGTTTTTATTTTTCCTCTGCCATCAATTTGCCAGACAGAGTTCATTACATCTCTTGCCTTACAAAAAGTCTGAAATGTTTTGGGGCTTCCAGGAATTAAAAAGTTTTTTAAAAAAACATTTTATTGGAATGCATTGGCTGGATCTATGATACTTCAAGAGCAGAGAGCCGCCAGGCACTACAAAAGAAAAGAAAATCTCACTTTCTTCTAACCAGGATTCTTCAAGTTTTTACAGATATCCTGCTTTAACAGATGCTTAAATCCCAATACATTGTATAAACTTTGTAAGGTGGTTTTTGCAGAGTCATGTCTGCTTAGCATAAATAGATGACTGTTTCATGTCTAAAAAGCTGTAAATGCAGGTCACAGAAGAAAAGAACTGGATGGATTCATGACAGTGACAAAAGAATTTTGAATCAAGCAACATAATAGGAAACAATATAAGTTTTTGTTTTAATAACATTTCCCCTTCCTTCAGATATAAAGTGGGTAGCTAGAGACAGATAAATCATTTTGCCTGAGATACTACACCACTTTGAAATGGTGCCTTAGGTCTGTGATCAAATAGCACTTCAGAGCATTTTTGCATGTTAAACCGCGTTCGACTTTTTTTTCTTTTTCAACACTAAAACAAACAGATATATTTCTTTTCCTCCAAGTACCTTCAATGTTTGCTGTTCTATTTAGGTCCAGTCTGCTGTGTGTTTCAAAGCTGCATTTGAAACTTGTGAATTAGCCACACTAGCATGTGAAGGACAGTTTCCTGACGGTGGGAAAGAGTTTAAAAGAATGGCAGCTCCCAAGATTTAAGTGGTGCTGCAGGGTGTTAAGCTCCATAGGAGATTTTGAACATGTCAGAAGTGTCAGGTACTTTATATTCATGGACAATTTCACAAAGGACTTGATGGTGACTGTCTTTACGTTATTAAAGGCAAAAGGAATGACATGGTTACCAAGTTTAATGACTTCAAAGAACTGGGCCTGTCACGTGGGCTGCTACAGAGCTATTTGTATTGAACTATTTTAAGGCAAACATGCTTGTCAGTATTTGCTACTAAATTGTTTAAGAAAGGCCACATTGAGCTTTTAGTCAAGCTGTAATGTTCTCAAAACACTGGAAATTTGTGTGAAAGCCTTGCAGCAATGCACTATGTTGATGTAAATTAAAACATCTGTTGCAGGATTTATTCCTGGGTAATTAACAAGACTTGGCATAGTGGAAAGGAGCACTCAGCTATAGAAACTTGTTGCAGGGAAATAACTGCTAAACTCTTCTTCCTAATTCTTTTCCTAATATCATATATTATTCTTTTGTTTCATTAAAATGAAAAGAATGCCCAGTATCCTGTACATCAACACAGAAACTACAAGTGTGTTTCTAGCATTTTTATTTTTAAAATTCCTGTTTGCAACTCTGCCATTTCATATGAAGAAGTGTGCAGTCTATTAAAACCACAAGGTGTTCCAGGTTGAGGCTTATTCATGATCTCTAAGTGAAGTTCTCCCACTTGATGTGAAACACCCACCACCAGCAGCCCTGGATGTTACATCACTGGATGAGCTTCATTGTTTTTCTCTGTGCAATCAGTCCATCTCTAAATGGACCTGGGTCAAGTAAAAGAGCTGGGAAACCACATTACAACTTTGCCCTCCAATTTGGCAATGAGGAGTATGAATTTGGTAATTACTGTGAAACATCCCAAGAAATTGAAGGATTTTGGACTGGGCATTAGAGTAATCAGGACTGACCTAAGAGGTTGTATTTATCTCCCCTGCTGTGCTTTACTGGGGGATAACATTATATGCTTATCTAACAGAATGCCTCTCTTCTCCAAGGGGCCCAGAGAAACATAAATCTACCCAACATATTTCCAGAAGACATCTGAGAGCTCCTCTGCCAGCATTCTGAGCTCAGACACAGGCCAGCTGTGGCCTGGAAGCTATAGATCCAATTTAGCATGGCTTTGTGCCCAAGCTAAAACATCTTGCTTCAGCAGAGCTGGGTTAATGCCTAGATAACTTTTGGGCTGCAAGGGGCAAGCCTGGCCCATTGCAGGATGGGCAGGACAAGAGCACTTGCCTGTGTGAGACACATCTCTGCTTGCAAGTCCCTTGGCTGTCCAGGCTATGGAGCTCACCAGTTCTGTCAGGAGTGCTGCACATCCCAAGAGAAGGCACACCCGGGAATCTATTGCGGCAAACTCTAACACCTTGAGAAATGTAGTCTTCCCCAGGCAAAGGAAAGGATTTGGTGCCAGGTAAGTGCTTAGGCACAGGAAGATGTTTGTCCATCTCATCCATAGTCCTGTGAAGCAGCTGAATAACCTTAGATTAAGGGCATATTAATGCATTATAACCTTGAATAGGATTTAGACCAAACATTCTATTTCTACAGTGTATAAGCTAGCTACAGTGTATAAGTTAGCTTGTTCTGCTCAGCCTAATTAGGATATTAATGATGCAAATTTAGAGTACATGTCAAATTTTTAGACAAAACAAAATCTATTTTATTTCTACCCAGTATGTACAGCTGCTGCATATACTTCCAAGGCTGTGTATGGTAGAAATTATTTTCGTTCTCAGAATCTTCCCAGGAAAGACAAACTGAAATTTCCTGCACTCTCTAAATAATTCTGCGTACGAAGTCAGTTGTACAAGTGTGGAGGGTGATTTTTATTTGCTTTTTGATTAAAAAAAAATCATTAAGCTGAAACACTCACATGACCTAGAAGAATTAAATGGGGAATTTTTGGGTTTTGTTGGTGTGTTTTCTTTTTGTTGTTTTTTTTTCTTTTCTTTTCTTTCTTTTTTTTTTTTCCTTGGGATAATTCTACTGACTCTTTGTGATTTTAATTGTAAATTTCAGGTTCAAATTTTTCAGTTACCAGATCAAGCAGTAACTCAGGTCACAATTAAAGTGGATGAATGAAAATGAAGAACAAGGCCTGTAGAAATTTGAATGATGGTGTTATTGCCTAGTACCATAAAAACATAGGATATGCTGAGTTGGAAGGGATCCATCAGGACCATCAAGTCCAACTTCTGGCCCTGCACAGGACACCTCAAGAATCACAACACAAGCATTTCATATAAGCTTTAGAATGTTGTTTGCCTATATGGAGGTGTTCCATCCCTGATGTATATTCTATGAATGGGATCAAAGATCCTCACTTGTTAAGTTATATTAAACAGATAGGAATGAAATAAATTACAGAAGGTTATTACTTCATTTGGGGTAGTTTGATTATTAGTTGGTGGGGTATCACAAAATCTCATGTCTGAGTAGACAGAATTAACTTTCCAAACTGTGTACATGCCCTTCTAAAAGGTGTGATTGAGGAAAAAAAAAAGGTTAATTGCTAATACACCATGATTGATATATTAGCCACTGCTGTCATTATCAATTTACTATTTTGAATAAACTTTAAGGATGCAAAGAACTGCTAAGAATTCAGACATTTGATAATTCATATCAATGGATTCCACTTTCTGATGTTCCAGTCAGGTTTGTAAGAAGAGTCATGCTTACATACAACTATAGAAACCACTATATCTCGACATTTAAGAGATTGCTCCAATTACATCAATAACATTGTTGAAATAAATATTGAAAAAATAGTTAGAAATTGCCAGTTTCTTTTAAGTTACAACTGTAAGCTTGGTAAAATGTAATTTGAAAAGCAAGATCCATAGGAACTCTTCTATGTGTCAGTGGAAACAAAAAAAATCACATAGTGCATCTGAAAGATCTTTTTAAACCATGCTGCTTTATTTTATCCTCATACATGGATGTACTTGAACATTTTGCTACTCCAATCATAAGCTTGAAAACAGGCTAAAGTCAAGAAATTTTAGAGGAGTGTGCAATTACTTCAACTAAAGCTTTATCACTGCTTTTGTTTGACTGTCCATCACCATCTCAACTGAGGTATTAGTTCTTATTTGATTTTAGTAATCCTTAGCTATAGCTGTCCTGAAGTGATGCAAACACATTATTCTGTGACTTTAGCTGCTACCAGCCTTCTATCCAACTGGTGGCTCTCCAACAATATATACTCAAACACAGCATAATACCTTAATTTCCACTGGCATTTTGCCATGGCTACACTACTGTCAGAGTTCTCTCATCCCAGTGGTTAAATTCTTGGAGCATGGGTTGTTTTATTCTAGCCAATAAGCTTAATAAAAGCAAATTATTCCTTTCAGGAAAGGGAATTAAATCTTGAAATCAGAGAACAAAGCCTAACAAATACTCGGGAAAGGAGATATGATCAAATAAAGGACAATTGGGGAAAAAAAAACAAAAAAAAAAAAAAAATAAATAAATAAAAAAAAATAAAACCACAGAAAATGTGGAAATGGAGTGACTACAACCAAATGAACTGAGCTGAAATGAAGTCCAGTGGAAAGGACCAAAACAGGCAAAAGTTACTCCAATTAAAATCCTGAAAACAGGAAAGAAAGGTACATATAGAGACAGTAAAAGGATTTGAATAAAATAAATGCTAAAAAAAAAAAGGGAAAATCCCTAAGCCAAGTGAAAACAATAAAAGTGAATGGGATGACAAGGAGTGCAGGGAAATGGACTGAAGCTTGCCCAAATAATCCTCATTGAAATCACAAGATTAGGTTAGAGTATGCTAAATCAATTCATTGTGAAATGCTTGATTTTGATTGGAATTTTGCTTGAAATTTTGCCAGTTTCCGATCTTCTAATGTTTACTAGTGAAACTTGTTTTTTGGCCTCCCAAGAGCTTTTGTCAAGTTCTCTTTTGTGCCACCTCAGTGAAAAGTAGTACTTTAAGCCACTTTTAAATAAACTCTCCATGCAATGACTGGGGATTTATATCATGTTCCTCTGCAACCTGCTCTGGGTGACCCTGTCTTGGCAGGAGGCTTGGACTAGGTGATCTACAGAAGTTCCTTCCAACACTAACAATTATGTGATTCTGTAAAGTCCTCACTGAAGGGCAGACCAATTAGTCCAAAGGGCAAACAGAGTGCTCTCATCCAATTTGAGAACACGAAGTTGCGCAACTGATGATATATAATGGAAAAACTCACAGGTCAGATAAACAAAAGCTGAAGTTAAGATAACACCAAAACTGTCTGGCAGGTGTTTTTAGTACTTCAGAGCTTGAAACATGGAGCAATATTTTTGACTAAATGCACAGCTTTACACTAATTTTCTTGTATCTACATAAAATCTGATTTTAAGGATACATTTTGACTGCATCTAATTGAGAAGTTATGTAGTCTACCATCAAGTCCACGTAGCATGGGCATACCTCCAAATTATGGTAAAAACAAGAGAGAAAAAAAAATACTTTTTTTGAAAAAAGATACAAGCATTTTAGAAAAAAATGTAATCTATTGTTCATGTTCTACCTTGTCAATACTGATATGTAGGATCTGTCTTTTTTGGTTTCATTTCAGGCTTCCAAACACCTTAAGAGCACTCAGCTTCAAGTTCTCAAGTAAAACAAGCCTTGGGTTTTTATTCTGTTTTAATAGTTACTTGTGAAGAAAATTATTTGCTAACAAAAACATAGAAAAAGCCACATAACACGAGCTTCAGGCCCAGAAATACCATGTTTTATTCTCAGTCCCTCAGTCTCATAGGCATAGAGGTTATTTTCAAATCTAAATTTTTGTAGTGTTAGTGACTGCCCTTTTTCTTTTACACCTCTCTTCAAGACTCTCTTGACACTCAACTATAACAACTGATTTTTTAAAAAGAAGAGAAAGTCTGGAAGTTACCACTGGGCAGTCAATCATTAAATGTGATTTTTATTTCCTCTCATCAGGCAGAGAACCAATAAGTCATCTGTGAAGCTGAAACCAGGAGCTCTCTTATAGTCCATTTATATAACCTTCAGTTAAGGCCTAGTGACATAAATAGGTTTGTAGAAGCTTGTAAGACTTCATAAAATAAACACCAGGGCAAAGAATGTGTATATAGATCATTATGGAGCTTTTAGAAAGAGAAAAAGAAAATTTTATTGTATTTTTCAGCATTTGAAACTTAGTTGAGAAGTGAAAAAGACCTTGGAATAAAATTCCTATTCCGAATGAAAAAATGATGGAAGTTTTTGCATTTTTGCAACCTTATTTGTTTAAATTTATGGGACTTGTTGGAACTGCTAATTATTTTCCTATCAGAGGCTTCTGCACTCTACCTGGCAGAATTGTAATGAGTTCACACACGGAAACAGTACTTGGGTATGACAAGGGGAGAGGTAGAAAATATAACACTAATGTCCAAAGACCCAGTTCATAAAATAGAAAAGCCTTAAACTGATTCCATCAAAACAGAAAATGCAAAGCCCCTAAAAACCCTGTCTGGATAAAAGGCTTGAATTGTCTCACTTTACAGTGGTCATTCTGGGAATGTGTCCAAAACAAAGAATACAGCTTCACACACTACCTTTACCAGCACTTAGGATTCAAGTGCAGATAAGTTTCATAACCAATATTCATAACTCGACTTTTACTGACACTGCTCCATGATATAATTTCCTCTTTATTCTGTTCTATGTGTTGTACAACAACTTTGACTTAAAGGATTTTCAGAACTGAAAAATCAAGAAGGCTGAGTTTTTCTGCAAGTAGCTGGAGGAAGGAAAGTTAGACAAATGCAATAGAAATGCTGTTTTTCAGAACCAGAAGAAAGGTTGCAGAAAATAATGCATATATCAACTGATTGGCCTCCTGCTAGCATTGTGCATTTCATTGGCTGACTTGGTCAAGGCCTGCTTGGCTTAAAAATGCTGTTCAGGAGACACATGATCAGGCAGGCCTCACTCAAGAGAAAGGCAGAGTAAACTGCTGCTATTAGCACAGGGCAGCATGTACAAAGGTGCTTCTTATTAGGCCATTTGCAGAAGTGAGCCCACATTGAAGCCTGGTAAAATTTCATCAAAACAGAAGATAGCCAGTACTCCTGAATTCAGATAAATCCATTTGCATTTTAGTCAGTCTAGCAAGAGAGAATAGACAGAGAATTAATTCCAACTGATGTTGGAAGTTAGGCTGACTTTTTCGTCCTCCAAATGGCATGCATTTGAGGAAAACATTTAAGCCTGAAAAATGGGTTCTTTACTGAGTATCATACACACATTTTTAAAGTGCATAATACCCAGGAAAAAAAGCCATGATAGCAGGTCAGATGGGTTTGCAGTAAGAGGACTCATACCTCGTTATGGAAAGAGGCCCCAGACACCTCTCAGGTGTGATTCCTTCTTTTGGTTTGTCTGGAGGAATAGTATGGTCTTTAATTGTCTCTTAACCATGATAAGGATCTGGTTCAATGAAGCTTTTTTCAGAAATGAGTTCCTTTTCATACCCCAGTGTACTGGTTTCTGGTTGGCTTGTATGAGGGTATGTTCTGCATTTGTGCTGAAAATAGTGTTGATAATAAAATTTTAATTACTGCTGAACAGTGCTTATACAGTGTAAGGACTCTGTATCTTAAAACAGGATGCTATTTACTCCAAACAGAACAGCAATGAGCTCATCACAACAGATAAAAACCTTCTTCAGGAATTGTTTGTATAAGTCAATCTATCATAAAACAACTAAACTTCAAGACAGCAAAAATATTTGCTGCCCAAAATCTGTAAAGACAAAATATGTTTGTCTTTTGCAGATGTAATCCCACAATCCTTCTCCATTATCCTGTACATTAAGCCTTTCCCATGAAACATATGAGAAGTCTTGTGCATCTTATTCCTCTCCCTTCTTTCAATTACAAATTCTGATTCAACCTCTGCAAAGATATGCCTGAGTAGTTTCTCCAATGGCCCATCCATTGATCAGTACCCTGACTTCTGGTCTTTGAAGTTGTCTCTATTATCAACTTTTGTTCAGGGTTGCTGTGTCTTTGACTATAATGTATTAATTTTCCTGTCTCTTAACCTGTTCTTTTTTACACTGACTAGCCATAAATCAGACATTCTGACAATAATTCTTACATTCTTCTGATCTTTGCACTAATTTAAAAAATGTACGCCATTCCATGAGGATTAATATTTTTTGTCATTTGGTTGGAACACTATCATTATTTGTTGGCAAAACAGTAACAGTCAAAAAGATGCAATTGTCATTTTTACTTTAGTTTTTAACCTTTAATTCATATGACTAATGTTTGTAAGATATCAAAGATTTTCTTTTTTTTGCACTCAATGGGTCTATCTACAGAAAGCAGTCATATTTTCTCTTTCTACAAAAACTGTAACTAAGTGACAGTGGTCAATTAGAGTAGATTTTGAGTAGCTCCTAGCATGTCATTGTCAGATTGGATGTGAGTGACAACACTTCAGTTTCTAATGTGACAGACATCTACAGCTGCCACTCTCTTTCCCTTCCCCTCCAGCTAAAAGCCCAAAAGGCAGAGATCATGAGTTGAGATGAGAATTTACTGGAAACAGCAATGAGATAAGAAAAGAACAGCAACAATACTAATATGAAAGTATACAAAGAGATGTGTTTTACATGCAGAATACTCACCAGGCCTGGGACAATGAAATGATGGCAGACAGACCCTCCACCCACCATCCTTTTCCAGCTCTGGAAAGGAAGTTCCTTTCTTCCAGGAAGAAAGAGAGAGAGATTCCCTCACCTCTGGCAATGAGCTAAGATGGCATGGAATAACATTAGGTTCCTGGCCATGCCCACAGAGTTCCAGGCTCTGAACTCTCACTATTGCTTTGAAAAATTAACCCTGTCCATGGCTGAAAACATGGCACTTATCTGCAAGAACACTCTTATTCTTTCTTATTGTCCTAGGCTGACTATATGACGCTTGTATCCCCAAATGTCTGTTCTGTTTCTGCTAGATATTGAGTTCTGCAACTTTAAGACTGATTCTGGGAGTGAAAGGGAAGAGAAGAAGCACAGAGTCTGTTATCAGAGAGTACACTTGCTCCCCTGCATCCTTCTCCTGAACTGTGTTGTCTGCAGTGGACAGAGAGAGCTCTCCTTTGTTTTTTAGTTAGTTTTTAGCTAGCTGAGGCAGAGAAGTTCCCTGGACTGTGTTTTTTTTCTTTTTTTTTGGAACTGTTTTGAATCTGCTCTGGACTGAAAACCCAGAAGAGCACCAGGAGCTTGTAGCTGTGGCCCACCAGGGCCTGGCCTGGGCCTCGGCATTTTCCAGTGCCAGAGGGACTGGCAACACCCTGAGTCAGCTGAGCTACAACCCACAAAAGGGACTTTCTGAATTTGTCGTCTTTTTGGAGCACTGAAAGGTTATGTTGTTTAGTATTGTTCATTTTTTTGTGCGGGGCAGTGCTTTGCCTTTTGAAGAACCAGGGTTTTTTTCCACTTCTCTCCAAGAAAATCTTTTTCATTAACCAGCTGGGGGATGGGCCACTTGAATTTGTTTTCTGGAGGAACACCTTTGAAGGATTTCTCCCAAATTTGCTCTAAACCAGGACACTTATTTATACTGCCTACCAACTGGTTCACTCAAGCTGGATTATAGAGGTGGCAACCAGTTCACGTAGGCAGGATTTACCATCCAAATTCCTACAAGGTACTTGACATGTCATGCCAATACTTTTTGAGGCTTTTGTGGAATGCCTAAACAATTACTTGGACTTTTCCTGAGAATCTTTTGGGACACTCAGTGGAGTGAACATACAAGAAAACCTGATGCTTTTCTGCCTCAGTTTCTTTTCATGGTTATTCAGCTAGGAAAGACCACAGATTGAAAACATTTTTCAATGTTGAATTGAAAAATTCATTACAAATTTTCATTATTGTTGGCATTATCAAGTCTGAACATGAACCTCAGTAGTCCTGAAGGAATAAGTATACTTGCCTTATTGAAACTGCCACATACCTTCCTCTGAGTTAGGCTTTCCCCAGATTAACTCTAGAAAGGATACCCAGAAACAGATCTACAGCAGGACTGAAACAAAGAGTGCATAACTCTACAGAAAAGCTGAGAGCAGTCATCAGCTTCTGTGTGAAAGGAAAAATTCATCGCAGAAATCAGTAGATTTCTATAAAACAAGAAAAATTTTGGTATTCTTAAAATCACATAACTGAAGTGCTACCTTAAAGATGCAAAGGAAGAAAAAGAATAGGTGTATTGTATAAGGACACTTGGGGAATCACAGTTTCTTCAATTACACAGGTACAAGGCAAAATACATTGAATATTATGTTCAGTTTTTGGCCTCTTACCACAAGATTTGAGGTGCTAGAACATGCCTAGCAAAGGGCAGCAAACATGGTAAAGGGTCTAGAGGACAAGTCTGATGAGAAGTGGCTAAGGGAGCTGCAGCTGGGATCTTATCATTCTCTCCAACTACTTGAAAGGATGTTGTAAAAAGACCTGAAAGTAGGTCTCCTCTCTCAGGTAACAAGCGATTGGATGAGAGGATATCACCTTGTAGTGGTTTTAAAAGCAAAACAAATGAGAGGCTCCAAGTCAGAGATACAATTTAATAGGAAGAAAAGGAAAAAAAAGTAAAGGTAAAATAAAAATAGATGCAATAATACAAAAGACCACTGACAGAGTCAGAATACGACCTGATCACAGTGATGGAAGCAGTCCAGATGAGGTGGTCTTCCTGAAGCAGTGATCCGGTAGAAAGGTCTGGTAGCTCGAGTCCTCTGGGAATCCAGTGGGTAAGCTCCCCGTACTGTCCCAAACCCCAGATTATATCCATGTGAGAATGCTTTGTTCCTCCCCCTGGGCAGAGCATCTCACAATAGGATGTAGGTCCTGCAGGGGGATCCTTGATGAGCCATTAAACAGAGATAACTCCCTCCACGAGTTATCTATGAGTCATGGGCAAGGTGTTGATGGCCCATTAACAGAAGATAACCCTGAGGGAGGGGCCCCCGGGAAGGGCACAGTCCCACCTGGATTTAACATGAAGATGGTGATAGAATACTTTGTGCCCAACCCAGGACACACCTCAAGCTACATCAGAGGAGGTTTAGATTGATCATCAAGAAAAATTTCTTCACCAAAAAGGTTGTCAAGCACTGAAACAGGCTGCCCAGGGAAGCAAACGAGTCATCCTCCCTGAAGGTATGTAAAAACGTGGATGTGGCGCTTAGAGAAACCATTTAGTATTGGACTTGGCAGTGCTGAATTTACAGTCAGACTTGATGATCTTAAAGGTCTTCTCCAGCTTAAGGGATTCTATGGGATTAAGCACATGTGTAATGCTCAGTTCACAGTTGCCCATGCACTGATGAAATTACAGAATCATAGTGAAGCTAGGAAAAAATGGATGTTTTGCTTATTCAGTCAATCTCAAGTAGCAAGGCATTTTTGTCAGATATATCTTAAATGAAGAGCAGATGGGTACTACATGCACTAAAAATATAGTCTGGAGCTGAAATGCACTTTCAGAGCATAGCTCCACAGACATTTATCCATTAGCACATCCACTACACCTTCATGTGCACTGTGGTACATGTGCAGTGGAACCCTTGAAAAGAAGAAACATTCTTGGTACCATTTTGTGCTACAAATCTGGTCAACTAATTGTGCTGCACTGTTAACTAACACATACTCTTTAACAGCCAGTCTTGAGCAGAGACATATAATAGCAGAATGAAATCAGCACGGCTTACACAGTCAGGTGGCTTTTAGGGATCAATAAAGTTTCCTGTCTGCAGATGTGAACAGAAAGCTGGCTTAACCTAGGTCAAAACCCCCCAAACTCACAAAGATACAGAAGTCTTACAGGCAGATGAAATGTGTTAAATTACAGCAGCAGAATGGCAGTCTTTTTTCTGAGTTATTTATAGAGTCAACCCCTCAAGAGTGCAACAGATAGTACTCATGTTCCAGTATTCAACCCCTACACATTTGGAAGGAAAATACTGAACAAAGCTCTCAGTAACACCTGCATTGCTTGCCATTCTAAGACAGTGTGCTCTTGATGGCACTGCACACCTGTATTATCACCGCTGACCATGTCAGTCAAACAGGTTGCCTCCAAGCACAAGAGTTTTGGGTAGAGGTTGAGGAAGACAAACTTCCAGAAGAGATTTACTGGATGGAGACACAGTGAAGGCTGCACTCTGATACTGCAGCTCTGGCGCTGAGCATCAACTCTTTCAAGGAGTTCTTTTCTCCCAAGTTCCATGTATGGAACAGCTTGCTCCTAGTCCTAGCCTTTGTTTTCTGCTCTTCAGCACAAAGCAGTTTACTTTGCAAATTATTTGAGAAGATGAGGTATGCCCAGATTTAGTCCTGTGTGAATGCAGTATGGTTACAGCTGGCTTGAAATATTTGTGTCTGACAGCTGAGCCAAAATTCAGCTTATCAATTTAAATTCAAATAATCAAAGGACAAGATAATTGCCCCTTAATTGTCCTTACGTATCTTAACAGGGTATCGAAGTTCCACATATTATAGAAAACTAAGAAGCCTTTAGACAGTTCAGAAACTGATCTAAAGCAATCTTTAGAAAACACCAGAAGGGGAAGAGTGCTTTGCTCCCACTTGTGTATGCAAGGGCGTCTCCTACTGTGCAAGCATTTGATTACACAGATAAAAGCTAGTTTGCTGAAACTAGCTCTATGAGCAATTTGAAAAGGAAGTGATCTACACTTTAAAGACAGAGAAAGGCACATATATATCTGCCCTAAAAGTGCTTACTTGTACAGAAACTTGGAGGCTGCATTTTGTTTGCAGATGTTACTATGAATACGACATCAAGCAGCCCCTCTAGGTACATTAGGATGCTAAACCACCAAAGAAACTCAGAGGAATGTACAGGAGTGGGAAAAACCTGCAGGGCATGGTGTAAAAAGAAAACTTCACTGCAAAATTAATGAATAGACTTTCATTAAAATGTAGCAGTATGCAGTCAAAGTAATAGCTTGCATATACTGAAAATGATCTCTAAAACAAGGGTAAAATAAATATGCTTTATCCGAAAGGAAGAACAACATATAGAAAACAGCCTGTTATTCCTTTTTTCTCCTCCCATCCTGGCCAGTTTTGAAGTAATTGAGAAGCAACTGTACAAAACCTACAAGCAAATCCCAATCCGGCACACTTTCTTAAAAGCCACATGCACATTCTGGTATTTGAAACATTTTCCTGGGATCCTGAGCTGAACAATATTAGGTAATATTAGGTAAAGGGGAAAAAATTCTGATCTTCCACATTGTACAAGAAAACTAACAAAAAAAAAAAAAATAAATCAAACCCCCAGCAATTATATTAAAAAAGGGAAAAGCTGTCTTTTGTTAGTAGCATAATTCTTTTGAAAGATATGTCATATGAACTTCTTTTCTAAGGGCCTTTTTGGTGTATAAATCCTCAGCAGTGGCCCCACAGCACCCAAGGCAGCTGAGTGCAGTCTAGGCTGAAGATACTCTCTCCTCAGCATTCCCACAGGGCTGGCAGCTTCCTTCTCAGCATTCTCACTTCAGGTTAGCTCCTGAGATTTCAGGAGCACTTACACTGCTCTCCAGTTTCCCTACATATGAAGATCAGGTACCAGGCTTTGCTTCTAGAACCTGTTCCCGTCAGCTATGAAGCACCTGCTGCTAAACCTATTTAACACTTCCACTGCCTTAGCACAGCCAGTATAGAGGGGAAAACCTTGCTTGTCCTCTGACAGCAATTACACTGAGAAGAGCAGGTTGAGAAGGTGCTACACCTTCCCTGACAGCAAGCAGTACCATTGAATAGTCACACTCAGCAAGCCTCTGCAAGTTCTTCTCTTACAGACCAGCAAAACTCAAAGCTGTCCACTTGATCCACCAAGCCAGCAGTTTCTCCCTGCTCCAGCTTTTGAGCAGGTTTTAGCCCTCCAGCCTTCTGGCTAGATTTCAGCCAGCTCTTCAAAGTAAAACCATGAGGATTGAGGTGACCTACCTGAAACAGGAGAGAGAAAAAAGCATCAAGACTGACATCCCAGAACTGAGATGGCAGAAAGATAAGGCTAGAGAATAGGGGGAAGTGTCTTAGGTAGACAGGTGAGTGACTGAAAGGATTAACAGGAACAAGCTGATTGCTTTCTCCCCTGATTCCATAATCAAAGAAGGCTGACTGGCTCATGTTAGGTTTCTAAATGGAGACAGAATACTCCTGTACTCTGTTAAAAAATCTCAACATTACCGATCATCATCTTTTTATATTTGCCCTTAAATTTCACCTTACTGCTCTGGTTTTATAATTAAGATTTTTTTTTTCTTTGAATGTTTCCTCTAGCAGAGAGAAAAATGTGTTGTAGACTTCACAGTATATAGCAGTACATTGCCTCCTATCTTATGTACTGCTTTTGTCATGTATTTTTTTTTCTCTCCAGTTGTTTTAGGGGGTTTCCAATTATATTCACTTATTCTGTCTCAAGCAGTGGAACCTCAGTGACTGATGAAATAATGAAGTTAGTAACAATAAGTCACAGCAGGTTTCAACTGTGTAGTTGGTAGGGGAAGAATTTGTTAGATGATTGCCCCCCAATGCAGAAAATAGTTGTGTAGAACTAGGACTGGTTATAGAATGTAAATTCTATTTACTTCTGATGTATGAATGTTTTAAATGCCCTTGGTACTTTGGTTTCTGATCATAAATTATGTGTGTTTTGGTACTTTTTTCTTAATAGCTATATAATATATATGGAGAGGATATGTTGTTGCCCTTCAATTTAATTTTATTCAAATTTTAGACAGAAATTTCTTGTTCTGGAGAAAGCAGGAAATACATTCAGGTCAGGAGTCTCTCTTACAGAGGCTGGGCCCCTGAACACCATTTTTATTTCCATAATAACTTCTAAAATAGACAGGAGAAAACCACAGTAATTATAATGGCTTATTGTATTATTGTAATACAAGTTATAATAGGACATCACAATTTATTGTGGTATTTCTAACAGTAGAAAATATATGTAGAAAAAGGTTTGGTTTGGTTTTTTTTTGGTTTGTTTTTTTTTTTTTTTTTTTTTTGAAACAGCTGAAATGAAGAATCTTTTCTTTGAAATAATGCCAAAGTAGCTCTGCTACAGCAGCAAGAGCATTTACTGACAGAAACTAGAGGCTTAGATCTGCAACGTGTCTTCCAAACGCCATCCTGTTTTTCCCTTAGGAGAAGAATTAAAAGTAGTTCTGGGAACAGCATGGGAAAAAAACAATCAAGATTTTTTTACAAAGTTCTGTACTGGTATCCTACAACACAGTATTTTAGAGCTTTGTAACAGAGGGCAATTACAATCTGTTACTACAGTTAACTCTTAAGGGTGAAAAGACTCAGAAAAAATATGTGGTATTAAAACCAACTATTTTGCTTTTAGTTCTCATGATATAGAGCAGACTGCAGTCTTTAATTTTAAGTCCAATGTCTAATTTTAAGACTAATTAAATGTCTAATTTTAATTGTACGTGAATTTCAGGCCAATAAGATTTGCCTCGGCAGCCTTATGTGCTGAAGTTCAGTACGGAGTCCCAAAGATGGTAGAGTAGCAGCAGCAAGGCTGTGATAATTCCTTCTGATGCTGAAGAAATTGCGGTAAAATTAACTTTTCATTTCAATCGATCGCTATCTCACATGCTTAGATGCTGCTAAGAAGACAAGGACTGACTGCCAATAGTTTGACTGAAACTATCAGCAGTATTTAGAAGCAAATGACAAACCCCCCAGCTATCCAAGATACAACAGCATTTGTAAGAAATAAGCTAAAAAGCTCTGTTTCCCTGTAACTAACATAGCCACCACAAACACACAGGGGTCACTGCAACTCCAACACAGAAGTGGAAAAACTGTAAGATTCATTTTGAAAATGTGGGAAAATGGCACCCTGACTCAAGAGTGTGTATATCTGAGTACTGCAAATTCATATCCTTTTTTAAAAGTACTGATGAGCAGTTTGATGAAGTCAAAATTTTAACACATTATAGTGAAATACAGCCCATGCTTTTCACAAGATTTATTTTGGCTATTCACCTATTCACTAATCTTGCAGAAAATTGCATATATTGGTCGCAATTCCTCAGGTTTAACTTCACCTAAAAAAAAAACCCAAGAAAATGTTTAATAATCTGAAGTTTTATCTCCCTTTAAGTCAGCTGGTACACAAATTTAAATTAAATGTTAGTAACAGTCATTAATTTTGACCCAATTGTGTGATCATTATTTAGATGAAAGAAAATTGGAACACTAAGAGAGTTGACAATAATGGTGTGTTGCAAGCCACCTGAACCTGTCAGATGAACAATGTAGCCTCATTAGAGGTCATGAATTACAATGGAGTGGTTCAGCAGAGCAAAACCCGTCCAACATTCAATGAGTTTAGTCTGGGTCTGCCTGTAATCTTACTCCCTTGGATTAGAATCACAGAATCAATCACAGAATCAGATGAGTTGGAAGGGACCCATCAGGATCATCGAGTCCAGCTCTCAGCCCTGCACAGGACACTCTCCAAGAGTCACACCATATGGCCAAAAGTATTGTCCAAACACTTTAACTCTGTTAGTCTTGCTGCTGTGACCACTTCCCTGGGGAGCCTGTTCCAGTGCCCAACCATTCCCTGGGTGAAGAACCTTTTCCTAATATCCAACCTAAACTTCCCTTGCCACAACTTCAGGTCATTCCCTCAGGTCCTGTCACTGGTCACCAGAAAGAAGAGATCAGTGTCTGCCCCTCTTCTTCCCCTTATGAGGAAGCTGCAGTCAACAATGAGGTCTCCCCTCAGTCTCCTCCAGGCTGAACAGACCAAGTGATCTCAACCATTGCTCATGCAGCTTCTTCTTATTATAAATGACATAGCCAAATTAATAATAAAAGAGAATTTATTAATTCATCAAAAATCAGTTTTGGATAAGGCACAATCAAAACAGTGCCGAGCCCGGGTTTGACACTGGGTGAACTTAGATTCGGACTCTATCGCTCCGAAACCCCCTCAGTTCACAAGTTCTGCCTTTGCAAGGTCCCATTTTTATACAGTTTTCCAACTGAACAGGGGTTTTCTCATTCTTTTGTTGCTCTTGTCCCTTAGCATATTCGTGTATTTTCTTTTCTCGCTGCAGGTCTGACAAAAAGTTTTTCAGGAAGAGATGAATGCTTGATTCTTTTACGAGAATCCGGTTCAGGAATGCACATCTTTGGTGACGCATAATATCTTATCATAGATGCATATCGGGTGCTTATCACAGGGGCATTGTCAGACCCATCTCCGGAGGAAGCCCATGTTTGCTTGATGATACCCTCTTCTGGTGCAAATCAATTTCTTCCCCTGTCAGTGACTGTGGTTTCACAATTGCTGAAATCTTTAATTATCTAGCACGAATTATTTTATACCATATATTTATATTACACTCTCAAGGCCCTTCAACATCTTCCTTGCCCTCTTTTGGACACTCTCTAATAGTTTAATATCTTTCTTATATTGTGGTGCTTATTTTGTGCCAAAAAAAATGATATTCAAAGTAAGGCCTCATCAGTTCAGAGCAGAGTAGGAGAAGGTGAATTAGTGGAGATTATCTTCAGATTTGCCTTAAGAACTTGTTGAAAACTCCAGCAAACATGAGCCCTCCAAATACCTGTTTCTGCTTCAAGCAGCACGCTGTCAAGGGACACAGCCTGAATTTGCACCATAATGACCCTAACTTTCCTAAGTAACCATACTTGCATGTGGGTAATCCAAGGGCAGTCATGTTAGGTTCTGTCTCTCAAGCTGTACTTTAATCACCTTACCACTATCCCAAAGGACATGGATATAATAAGCAATTCCTTTCTTTTTTCACAGCAACTCTTCACCAAGATGAGTAATAGTATCTTCCACAAAGCATAGCCATTATGTCTTACATTACCATCATTATATGTTCTGAATTATCCCATCATATGCCTGAGGGTTTGATTTCTAATCCATATGTATTACAATACAGTTATTAAAATATTTAGAGAGATGCTTCTGCCTGAATTGAGGTACCAAAAAGACCATATGCTGAATATACACAGCAATCTTTTGTGTAAAGCTAAGCAACCTTTGCTTCACACCCTGCAGCAAATGGATTTATTTATAGCATAGAGCTTCTTTGGATCAATAGAACTTTGAACAACATGTACATTGATAAAAGATACCAGTTAGACAAAAAATAGAGTATTAACAGAAACTAATGGTAATGCTGGATTAACTTTAGGGGTTTTACTTACATGCTGAGAATTCTTTAGAAGATTTCTATTAGCACTAATATCTTCACAATCACCTAAGAAAACGTTTTCTTTCAAATAATAATAAAAAAATGCAGTGGAATTGAGTTTCATTTATTTCATCTTACTCTATTGAAAAGAGCAAGGAGTGTCACCTTTAAACTCACAGAACAAAAGTGGATTCACATAATCTCCTTGATAAATGCCATGTAAATTGCAGTATTTTCAACTGGGACTTTGTAATTTAATGACCTTTCAGTCGTGAATAACCGGAACACTTAGTACCTTACAATAGCTGCAGAGAAATTGAAAACATTCAAACATTAAAAAAAAAGAATAAGATTTGACTGTAGACTCTCAGTAGGGAAATCAGAAGTTCTTGTGGCATCTTATTGGAAATTTTATAGAATGATCTTATATAAGAAAAATGAGTGAGACACATGCACAGTGGTTTAGTAACATGTTTGGGGGTATGTTTAGACTGCAATAAATAAGGGGTTCTACTATTTATGTCTTCTGCTACGATATTCCTCCTTGTTCCTCTTCTACTGTCTATTTACAGGTTATTCTTTATGTAACAGTAATTACAGTTTATATTTTCATTAACAACCACATGTATTACCATATATCACTATGCATCATTTCTTTTGGTATGAAATACAGAACGCAATGTGATATAGAGCACCACAGTAAACACATAAAGGTTACAAGTAGTATGATAATGTTTTTTGGACTCTCCCCTTTGATAGAAATACAAACATGAAAGAATGCAGTTATAGTAATTGGGTCCAAAGAAATTATTTTCTTATTTAAAGATATTTTTATTCAAGGAACCCTTTATCTTTCATTTTGGTTTCCATGAGAACTGAGTTATTGAACAGTTATTTGCAGGTGCTACTTAAAAAATTTAATCTTATAATTCATTAACCCTGACGACAGCAATATATAGGGCCAAATGTAAGAGAAAATATTAGGTATTGCTTTGAATAAGGCAATGTCTGTCTGGGTATTTTCTCCAGAAGTATATACTTGAATATGATATTTAAACAACAATCTTAAGCATTCAAACAAGGAATGCAGTGAAATCACATGAAATATTTTCCATGCCCAGCTGCCATTTGGAATAAATAGCTATAGAGTCTAAAAATCTGAAAAATTCATAAGGCACATAATTTCTGCCCTTCAGCACTCTCTCTTTCTGTAACTGTGTCACAAATAGAGAAACTATGAGATTTAGTTTTAAATGGTGTGTAGGCTTTGGTGTAGAGGTGCATAGGAGTAATGATCATTATGGGTCCCTTGCAAATGAATAATTCTAGTCTTGTCTAGTCTAGTCTCCTATTTATAATCTAATGGATAAGTTCTTAGAATATTGTCAATTAAATATCTTTCCTAAATAATCATACATATGTTGACTCAGAGGTAATAAATTTCATACAGTTACAACTGACAAATTCCTGAAATACTAAGTACCTACCTTGTTATGATCAACTGCAAAATTTCCTGCAGATTAATAAAAGCAAGCCAATAAAAACATATGTTTGGACCATGAGTTAATACAAAATTATTAAACACTGAAATTATTTACAATTTGGTAACCCTGCCTGTGTTGCAGTTCTGCCTCCAATTTACATTTTGTAAAGTATAATGCCTCTTCAACTTCTACAACTGAGTAATGAAAACTGCTTCCTTGAGAAATTCAATGACTCACCGTGTTGCTTTTTCATTTACCTTTTCCATCAGTCTAAACAAACCTAATATCTTTACACACTTGATTCAGTTATACTTCTACTATAAGTGTTAGAAGAAGAAAAGAAACAGACCTACTATAAGTGTTAGAAGAAGAAAAGAAACAGACAAAAAATCCAAGCCAAACCACAAAGCTGTTTCTTACTTTTTTAAAATATTCAGGTAAGACCTTAGACAAAATCAATTTAGATATGAATATATGCATCAGTCTTCAAGAATTCCAACAGGACTCAATTTATTTTCTGGTAAAAGCTGTAAAATCAAAGTTACAATTGGAATATAAGCATAAAATTCAAGTCCACCAAATAATTCAAACTGTGGCCTAGCTGGATATCAGTGCTTTTGTTGCATGCACACCCAGTACCCTCTGTCAATGAATTCCTGGGTGGTGCAAGAGCTTCCCCAATACTCTCAGCATTGAGGAGACAGCATGTGAGACAAAATCAATGACTAAGCCTTTGACCAGTTTCACGACAAAAATTCCATTACAGGACTTCTCCAGGTGTGAATTTTAGACAGCCCTGGGATTTTCCTAAGCAGACCCTGCTGTGCCTAGACTCTGTGATAGCCACCATCTGTATTCTTCAATACATATGCTATTCATGCATAAATTATTAATATGCATTTATTAAAAATGCAGCTACCTTGGATAAATAATCTGGCAGGCTCATTGACTCCTTCAGGCAGTTCCTGATGCAAGACTGACCAAATATACAGAGAGTTGTAAACAGTCAGCACAAAGGGGGTCTTCTGTGCATTTGACAGAAATGGTCATATATGACAGTCTTTTATACATAATTAATGTAGGAGATGTTATGTGTATCATTTAAAACACTTACTATAAACATATCTGTAAGATGCTGGAGTGGTCATGGAGGACTGAAGGCCAACTGAATTATGGGAAATAAGTGAAATAGCATCACAAGTAGTCTTAATCCGATCCAGGTAAACACACTGCTGCAGGGATACTTGCAATGGAGGCTCCTGCAACTAAAAGGAAAACCATCTCATTCAAGAGACTGGTTTCCTGTCAGGAGTGTCATGCTCTCCCAAGGTGCTGTTATTTTTATTAGATAAAAAAAAATCTACCTGTGAGAATCTCTACGAGTTTCCAGTGCTTAAAAGAAGATACCAAAAAAAAAAAAAAAAAAACCCAAAAGAATATTAACAAAAAATATATCATCCTCTTTCAAAATACATTGCTAACAAGGAATAGTTTTCAAATTTCACAATTTTCAAATTGTGAGAGAGCACAGTTCCACTACTGTGCAGAAGGATTGGTATTTTTTTCAAAATCATGCTAAAACAAAAACTTAATGACAAAAAAATTAAGTTACTAAAGTTTAACCCTTGTATATATATACTACAAAAAGAAAAAAAAAGTTGCATTTCTCGCTTTACCTCTAGTTTAAGTATTAGATGGAAAAATTAGTCATATGCATGACTAATTTTTTACTAGTTTCTTGGACACAATTAAAAAAAAAAGGAAAACCTTGCATGACTAACACTGATTAACACAATACCTTCCACCTCATATGATGAATCAAGAATGTCATATCAGAGGAAGTGAATTGCAATTAGATCTGAGTAGCTAGGCTCTGCCTAAAGGCCAAACACTTCTACAGAATTTGTTCACTCCTTTTAGTGAGAAGACTGGATATACATGACAACAGTACAAAAAGACAAGCACCATTAATACACCTAATTTTGCATCTGCATCTGGAGTGCTAAAACTTTTGCATGACCCTAAACAAATCATTCCTTCTCTAAAATACAGGAAAAACAGCATCTCTAAGGGCACTGATGCTTGAACGAGACAGTGCCACAAGGTGACTAGCTGATTGGCAATTACAAAGTTGAATTATTCTCTGCATTTTTACGCAACAGTCTAAAAGTACTAAATATGTGGCCACATTGGTACTTTACATAACCATTATATTCCATAGACTCCAATACAACAGAAACTCCCCCCTTAACATTAATAACTTTAGCTATAAAGAGTCTCATTAAATTCAAAAGGATGAGTCACACAAAATTACAGTGCTGTGTATAAAAAAAATTATGTCTTATGTTTGCTTTAAAAGACACGAAAAACAAATCTGTATAAAACAACTGGCTAGGCAGTGGTTCTAAAATACTAAACAAAAAAACTTCTCAGAAACTGGCTTACTGAAATGGGTACTGTATTTCATGTCACCCTGATCTTGCAAAGACTTTTAATTAATTTGCCTTAATATGTGCGAACAACTCTATCTGAGAGAAGTAGACTACACAAGACTACTGAGCAAGCACATTGTGCATCATTTGCAGAATTACAGTTTAAAGCTAATGCATACTGAAAACATACAAAGCAGTTAAAACATCACAATCATTTTGTATTAATTCAGACATAGACATCCACCTGTGCTTTGGTACAAATCAGAAAACTATCCAGACTTCCATTTGACATTCTCCTTCCTTTTCCACTAGGCAATTTTGTTCATATAAGAGCTCCTAGTTGAATCTATGAAATAGTTACTCAAGAACAAGTCCACAAATACTAACCAATTCAGCATTTGCAATAACAATATGTTCCTACAATTAGGAAAAAATATACAAAATATTCAATGTGCTCGTACATCTAAGTCTGTGTAAAAAAAAATGAACCTTTCTAAACAAAGCAATAAAAGGCTAAATAGTTATTTCAAAAATGTTTGCATTGTTTTTCTTGCTTGAACTACACCGCAATAATGAGAAAAGACAATAATAATTGACTGTGGATAATGCTTCTTGGAAATAGAAGAATGGAACAGCTTAACTAAATGGTGAATGGGTTCCATTTAATTGTGGCCTAGGGTAGTGATACAGAGTACTGTTTTAAGAATGGAAGCTATTGATTATAGAATCATAGAATGCCTTGGATTGTAAGGATCCTTAAACTTTTAAGATTTGCTGATGTATAAATTATAGGGAGAAAAATTATGTATTTCATTTTAGAACAGTCACAGTGCCATGGAATATATTTCAGTATGGGATATATGGGATATAATTTCAATGCCAAAGTTCCATTCTTGTGTGTATTTTAATTGGTATCTCAGGAACTCAAAATCTGGAGAATTGTTTTGTTTAAATACTGCACTAAGTTTAAGTACTTCCAACTGGACAATATTTTCCTTAGGTATTTATCAGCTAGGTAGAAAATCAACTTACATCAACAGAGCTCCCCATCCAAAAAAAAGATCTATCACATTTTACTACAAGGATCAGAAGTTTGTGTAAGTGAATTCAAGCAGAAAATTCTGAAGCTGCTAGATATTTTACAATTTATTTAGTTGTTGTTCTGTATTTGATGTTCTAAATCTGTTTCTCATATTATATCAAAAAGAATAAGATGTGTAGTGTCAATCTGGATAAGAAGCAGAAGCATTAAGTATGCTGAAAAAAAAAGCCTTGAAACACTTAAACACTTTTTCTTGTTAATATAAAAAGGCACATATACATGCTATTAATCTTGCTCTTCAGTAATACAGGGGGAAAAACAGCACTGTGTGTTAAGATTAAGGCTTATATTACTTGTTTTGAAATGGCTGAAAGAACTTTCCTGTTTCTTTTTAGCCTGACCTATTCTGTGCATTCTTGCAGAATACTTTTTCTCTTAAATGATTTATCCTAGCCATGTTTCACTACACTGACCCTGGTTGTCTTTTGGTATTTGTTTATGTCTTCCAGTTGACTAGTGTAAATAGCAGAAAGGACTATAGCACTTAAAGCTCCTCGTTCAGTTTTGCAGGTTCACAGAGGTTCCAGTGCTTAAAACAACAGTTTTTAAGCATTTATCTGTGCTCACAATTTTGTGTAAAAATAAACACATAGAAATCAAGCTAAAATCCAAAGAAAGCATCTAAGATAGAATTGCCAATATCAGAGAAGACTTTTATGTTCTAAAGTTTCTGTTTACCATAAAGTATTTTTTGTTCTTATTAGAAGATATTACACTGAGACTGACTTATTATTATAAGACTGAATGAGTTCAAACATCACTGCTTTTGATTAACTGTCAGAAATAAAGGACTTTATCCAACAGGTAATATAGTAAAATATTTTTTAATATAATCAAGCTAAACTATTGGGCAATCAAATCAAGTTACTCAAAATGCAGTTTCTGGAATTATTGAGAAAGTTTAGAGATAATAAGCCTCTTAATAAATCTGAACTCATTTAAACATCCTACCTGCAGTATATTATCTCTGAATTGTATCATACCTCTAGGAAAACACTTGATGGCATTACTTTTTTAAGAGCCATTGTCATTAAAACCTTTCTGAGTTATTCTTGGCTATTCTTTATTGCCTTACCCAAAATAATAAATCGTTTTTCCTCTTATATGTTATAACCAATGCTGTTTCTTTATTTCATTTAGTTCTGTAGATAAAAGAAACAACCAATGCCAGGCCTGTCAAGTAATGCAAGACCTGCTCTCTATATGTGTGTTTAAGAGAGAGGGACAGAGGGCAAGAGGGACCAACATGAGTAAGATGATGAAAAAGTATTTCTGCAAACAGATGGCAAGAAAAGTTTGAAAGTGTACTTTTGAGACTAGGAAAAGTACATCTTGTGCTGCATTAATTTTCTTATGTGTCACTTCTTGGATCTGGATTCAATATCATGAATTCCAAAAATTTTTAAGAAAACATAGTAAAAGCAAAAAAGTTTCTTATTGCATCAAATCATAAAATATTAGTTTCCTAGAATCCTATTTTTCTTTGTGCACAGGTCTGTAGTCTGATTTAAAACTTCCATTCACAAAAGTTTGACCTTTAAGGGCACTCTTACTATTTTTTTTATCATTGGTGAAATCATTGACTTTATGCCTCAGTACTTGGAATCTGCTCCTTTCTCTGTCTGTATGGAGGGCCTTTTTCACTCAGTTGTCCTGGCTGGACAGTCATAGCAGACCCCCACTGCAATGCCACCTGTCCCTGCCCTGCCTTTAATCCATAAATTCTGAGTTGGATTCTCACTCATTTCAAAGTAGAGCTGGTCATTGACACAGCGGGAAACACCCCTCCTCATCTCCCATGCCTGCCTTTCCTAAAGAGTCTGTATCATTCCATTCCAACACTCCTGTCACAGAACCCATCTCATCACCTCTCCATTATGCCAATACCATTCTAGCCCTTCAGACATTTGTACATCTCTAACTAAATCATACTGTTTATCCCCCATGGATTATATCTTGTACAGACACATTTAAGCTGGGCCCCCAGTGAAGCCAGCTTACTGTCTGGAGTGGCTAGAATTCCTTTATGCCATACTTCAGGCACTCTCTTGCTGACCTGTGATCCCTCTCCCGGCTCTGGGCATCTATTGCAGGTAGGTTATTTATGATCCCTGGTTTTGCTTCTTGTCTGATGTTACTGGAGTGGAAAATAGAAATCATAAAAAAAAACCCTAATCAATCAAACAAACAAAAAGGAAAAGGTTTTGCTAACAGATCATTATTTTGATATTTTAGGAAACCAGAATATTATGTTTTCAGACATCCACAATATGTGTGTTTAAAAAGCTGTTTTGCAGGTGCTGAGTAAAGTTAATTTAGAATTTGTATACAACATGGTTTTCTTGATTAAGTCTTCCTTTGCTGTGCAAATTGGGAATATTTTTAATTGGGCCCACCTCTTACTCATTAGAAGCAGGCCATTAGAACCAATATTAAAGGCCAGAAGAAGTGAAAAAATACTGGTAATAAAGGGAGACGTTTACTGTGCACAGATAATTGAAAAAATAGTGTGATAGCCTTTGGCAATGAGGCTGGATGTATAACAGAAGGCAGGGGAGCCCTGTGGTTCCCATTTACTTGATGTACAAGAGAGAACACCAGCTTCTTTTCCTAAAAAACAGCTCCTCAGGGTAAACAGAAATAATCATTAAAAAATCATTAAAGTGGTTGCTTCTTTTTCTGTTGGGGAAAGGAGATGTTGGCTTTGGTTTGGGTTTTTTTTGAGTGTGTGATCATAGAGTCAGCACATAACACTTTGAATATCCAAAGGCTTTCATTCTCTTGAACAAGATTCTAGCTTTAAATATAAGTATTACTCAGAACATAAACATATTCCTAGCACCTTGCTCAAGATCAGGCAGGAATGCTAGGACAGAACAGATGATAAATCAGATTTCCCAGTTCTGTGCTTCAATCGAAGAATGTCTTTCTTCTCTTCAAATGTATCCCAAAAGCATACCTTGAAAATAGTGTAGGGACCAGTCAAAGAGGTTCACAATTACAGCCTGTGTTTGAAAGGATACCTTGAGGATGTTTGCTCAACTACAAATTTAACCTAGAAGCCAAGGAGCTCTTGTTTCATCCAAATCAGTGCACATGCATTTTAAATTTAGTCCCTGAAATTGTTCTAAATTACAGAACTGACTGAAATTGTAGAAATCAATTGGGGAGGGGGAAGTTCAAGCCCTGTGAAGTTCCAGGCATCACAAAGGGCAGTGCTTTCAGCCTAAGACCACTGCCTCTCCTGATATGATTGATCTTACTAACACAGATCTCCAGAAGTCAAACATGCAAACCTGAGCTATGGTTCACAGCATGCACAATTATGGAAGGAAAGTCTGTTTCATTTACCTTGTGGAAACCTACTGATGTGTTCAGAAAATAATTCAATATAAAAATAATCTGCTCCTGTCAGAAAGATGTAAATGAAAATGAATCCCTACACAACAGGCGTATATACATAAAGCCCAATTATTAAGCACTTATTTCCTAGATTCCATGTACATAATATAATGTGGCAGCTCCTCTTCATCACTTCAACATTATGTACCTCTAAAGAAACATTTCCATCTACTCTGGGGACTCCCTGTATAGGCACACAAGTCAAAGTCCGTGAAGTAGTTGTTACTCATTTTCAAACTTACTGTCAGTACAGCTACTTTTCTTTTACTTTTTAGTTTTCTTCATATGCTGAAGATCCTCCTACCTATGGAGGAGGAGAAATGGTAGCAGTGTGGGCAGTTACCATTTATTTTTATCTTGTTATCTCATGGGCTTACAAAGCATTTAGAAGCAGCAAGAACAATTATTCAAGTGGAAGGCAGGTGGATAGCACATCATTACAGTATTTCCCAAGTTCCATTAAACAAGCACAGACCAAATTGACTGTAGAAGTGCTTGTAAGCAAAAGCAAGTAATACCCTGCAAGTAAGACCAGGAAAGAAGGCTAGTGTTTTAAGCACTATTGTGATTTCATGCTGGTCTACATTTAGTCAGGTAGAAGAAGATCCTTTAGCACAATCAGTTGTTTTTTTCCTGTGCTGAAGCAATTAAAAGGCGTTCAGAAGTCACGAAGTGTTGGGTACTGCTTGGGTTAGGTTTTGCTGAATAGAAATTAATCATATATTGCTGTTATATTAGCCTCTATTTTGTTTTGAGGCAATACATATATATATAAAAGACTCTTCTAAGGAAAAATGCTTAAACAAGCTCTGCCAACCCACTATGGCTGTGCTGACATGGATTTCTAGCTTTTGGCCCCTCTTCTTTGGAAAAGTAAAAGCATCTCCAGTATTTGTTTTTCATTGATCAATCTCCTTTGCTATGTTTTGGATTCTCTATTCTGTACTCAAATCCAGATGAAAATGTCTCTTTTCTGTACCCTGTTGAGCTTCAATATTCCAGATTTAAAAAATAAACTTGTTTTTTCCTGTAACATTTTTTAGAAGTTATTAATTTATTAGGTAGTGCCTCTGTGGACACAATTTATAAGACAACTTTAAAAGAATATAGACTGTTGAGCAAATCAAAATTGTTATAAAAACTAAATAAAAGTAAAATTCAGTAGCTAAAACTGTCTCTTGAGGACTCTGGCCTATACACCTAAGAATCAATCATCAAAGCTTGAGTTACTCACCCAGTCTTTTACAGTCATAATTTTCCTTTTTTGGTTTAGAATTTTAACCAAGGAATAACCTGTCTTAAGTGATTCATGTACTTACTCATCTCTATTGACTGTGAGGAATACCTTGACAGCTAGTGCAATCTTACAGGTGTCACAGTTGGACGTCTGGCAATGCACTTCAATAAAATTATAGATACTTTGGAGAGAGGCACAGAGCCCTTGGGCTTCTAGGGAAGGTTCACTGCACTCCAGTTACAAATTAATATCTTGAGCTTCAGATGGCCTCAGCACCTTGTTTTCACCAACACTAATATAGCTATACTTGCAGTCTGTACCCATTCCCCATGCCTCCCCAAGTTCGCTCTGAGTTCTCTTCCACCTGCCTTCTAGTTACAACAAGTATTGGCTTCCCAATAAAGCTTTTCTAAATTGTTGTTGCACTGGAAAAAAACAGGACAAATCCAAGTCAATTGTTGTGCATACCAAGCTGTCTGTGGTATGGATATCACAAGCAGAAGGAATGCAAGAAGATTATCAAGATACATGACTACACATCCCAGAATAGCCTGGTTGTCCATTCTAAAGAGGTAGAAGAAGCACTCACACTATATTTTAGAAATGGACAACATTAAAAAATCATATTCTTACTCATTGCTTTTTTAGGAGCAAATGATCATGTCTTCTGAAAAGGATGCTTGGATAACCAGTAATTTTGCTCTTAATAAGCACAAGAAGTGAATTTGAAAACCTGAATATTTAAATCATCAGATTTCAGTACAGATGAATAATTTGCATGAATTTTATTTTGCCTCAAAAACACGGCTTGTCCCTAGAGGACTGTCCTAGGATGACTTTATGAGGCTTGTATTCCCAATTGTCTGTTCTGTGTGTGCTGTATGCTGTGTTCTGTACCTTTAAGAATGGTTCTGAGAGTGAAGCAGGGAAAGAAAAAGCACACAGTTTGTTCTGAGAAAACAACATTCATTCCTATCTGTTTTTTTCTCCAGACTCTGTGTGTTTGTCAGAGGCACGGACAGTGGCCAGACAGATTTTTTTTTTGTTTCTTCTTTTTTTGTTTCTTCTTTTTTCTTTTTTTTTTTTTTTTTCTTTTACTTAGTTTAGGTGGCTGAGGCAGAGAAGCTCCCTGGACTGTTTGTTTGTTTGTTTGTTTGTTTTCCTTGGGATTGTTTAAACCTGCTCTGGACTGAAAAAACCCAGAGGAGCACCAGGGAGCAGGCACTTACAGCCCACTGGGGTCTGGAGGGACGAATAAGGGACTGACCTAGCCGAGCTACACCCACAGCAAGGACTTTCTCAATTTGCCATCTCATGCCAGAATGAGAGGTTTTATTGTTTCATATTATTCCTTCTTTATGCTTGTGGGCATTTTGTTTGTTAAATTAATAGTTTTTTCCATTTTTCTCTGAGGAAGTTCTTTTCCCAGACTGGCTGGGATGAGGAGCCTTTTGGGTCTACTCTCCAGAGGAACCCCATGTGGAGGTTTCCTCCCAAATTTACCCTAAACCAGGACAAGGACAAAGATAAATTGCTTTCAGCATGAGAAATTAAGCAGGATGATCAACTCGTAGTGGCTAAAGAAAGCTTGCAAATAGGCTGATAAAACATTCAGGGTTGAGAAGTTTATGAACAAAACTAACTTCGCATTCCTCATCATTTTCATTAGCAAGATAGTAAAATCAATAGCAATTTAAATCAAGGGTATTCTTTACACAAAGTCTCCTTTTAGGATTAGTAGAAATAGAACAACATGTAGGTAAAAATTCAGTTACCAGCTTTTTCCATATCTAAATCAAAATCCAGTGCATTGCATTCAAGGCTCCAACAGTTCAGCCAAACCTCAAAGGAAAAGTGTTCTTGTCACAACTCACTCATTTCTAGTGGAGATGTCTAGAAGATTTCTCTTCTAGAGAAGTCTCTTCTTGAACATTGTTTTCAACTGTTTTGTTCATGAAAGTAAATATAGGAATATTTCTCTAGGAGTCACTCTGAAATGCTCCAAGTCCTAAGTGAAGCTAAATCCCAGCCCCAGGCAAAAGCAAGTAGGAGGATTCAGAAGAGTGGAGGGTGGAGAGCTCATGGGAACGCAGCCTTTTCCTCAGCTGCAGCAACAGATCAACAAGATCAGTCTGCTATACACTGACAGGAGTGATCCTCCTGACTACACTGTGAAAATACCTGAATTCCACATTTATCTGTTGTGTGCTAGGGCACATTCCAGCACACCACAACTAACGGAGATGTCTCTTCACAAAGTTGTCACTTCATAGATTTAAACAATAGTTAAATATACCCCGATATTCATATTATACACATCTCCAGCAATTTTTCCTGAAGGTTTCTAAGCCAGTTTAGGAAGTTGAACATCCATTAATAATTCCAGCTGCGCTAGGTGCTGTTCTGGAGCACATCAGACAACCATCTGAAAATGAATCTAATTTGTCTAATTTGTGTGCTCTGAGACTGCCCCAGAGTCACGTAAAATGTAAAGAGGAAAAAATAGTAAAAATTACTAAAAGATTTCTTGCATCTGTGTACACCTTGTCTCAATTTTAACTCTGATGTAGAGGCACCATAAGAAGTGACTCAAGCATAATTCTGAATATAAAGATCATTACTGTATTCTAACAAAATCCATTCATTATATTTAAAGGCACATAGAAACAACATTTTTTAATACCTGGTAATTTTTTCTTATCTAAGGAATATTCTTTGTAATTCATTCAGCTGGCAGAGAAATAGAACCAGCTGACAGGGTAATTTTGTAGCCCTTCCAATTAGGGATTGTCTTCTCAAATTTCTGAAGGCCTGGAACATGTCTAGAATTGATTTCCCCTACATATTCACTGGAAATACTACTAAACACAAATTCTGCTTTGGCTACCTCTCTTGAGCGTACTGACTTGTAGCTTTCTTGGTAATGAAAAGCTGTTTGCTGCAGCAATAATCCACCCTGGATAGGCATAGGTGCCTTTGAAATATGTAAGTCTCTGAGTGAGCAGACATAGACAAGTCTAGTACCTTGTTAGTCAATGAACAACCTCATTTCCATGAGGTAATAGTGGCTCCTCATACCAAACTGGCAGTTCATATATTGATACTGAGAGAGATAGATAGATAAAATTGTTAAAAGACAAACATCAACATGGTTCATTAGGCTGCAGACTAAATATGGTTTATTTAAGGATGGGTGTTAGAGGAAATCCATCACAAGAATAAATGACAGTAATAATAGAAAGCCTTTGGAGATACCATGTTAGCAGTCACTTCAGGTAGCCTTATTGTCCTTTCAATTCTCTGATCCTCTTCAACACATTTTATCCTCAAACAATCTCCATCTTGGTGCTTTCTCTGGTTTTTAGCTACCCTGTTTCCAATACTTTTTCTTGTCAAGTGCCACTTAAATTCTCTGACATTGAAGAGAAGCAATATTATAAAAGCAACCAACAGAAAGAGCCTAAATAGAAGGCTACCTAAAAGGCTACATTTACTACAATTTTAATCAATTGGTTTAATTTAATCTCTCCTCTGTGTTCAGTTTATCAACAGAAAAATAATTAAAAAGTCAACCCCTTTTTATAAGTACTGAGAACATTATTCTGTAATTATTTGTCAACAGTTAGTGTAGCCAACATAAAATTAAAGGGAGGAAAATATCCATTGTTTCAATGAGATTCAAACCTGCATTTTGCTTTGGTTTTATTACAGTAAATATTGTGCTTATTTCCAAGTATAGGACGTTCTGAATAGTCCTGTAATTCCCAAAAAGAAAAGAGGTTTGATACACATATTTTTAGAAAACCACTCTTTGGACATTTTCATAAACCCTCTTTATAGACAAAATATATAAAATTCAATTACTTTCGACCTAATAATATTACATGTGGTCCTCAGCAGCACCTATATCCAGCCTGGTAAACTTTTAAACTGTTTTTTAAAGTCAATTAAACATATACAAACATTTGACTGTTTGTTTGCTCAAAAGTAAATAAAGACAAAATCACTAGATGAAGTGACATAAAAGTTACATCTATGTGCTTTCTCCCTGTAGAAATGGCTTTTCAACCACATAACACAATACACTAAAAACTGAGTTCACTGTCTTTCTATAGAAATTGACTCTGGCTCTACCACAAGTCAATAATCAGGGGGATTTTGGAATTCCTTTTCATACCAAGGGACATTACTTTCAGAGATTGACAACACATATAACACACAGTAATTAATCTAAAAAAATCCCTCAAAACTTTAATTTCAAGTTTCTAGTAAAGTAAAACTAAATCACAGAAAAACAGTTGAAAAACTTTTCAGTTCTGCAAACAGGCTTTTTTTTGCCCTCCTCTCTTTTTTCTTTTCTTTTTTTTTTTAATAGTTTTATTCTTCTTTTTATGGCCCCATCCAAGCAGCTCTTCAGTACTCTGTAAGCATTTATAAGATGTATCATATATCCATCCCTTTCTCTGATTTTTTTTATAACTTACTTTTATTTGTGAAACATCCTAATTCCAGTTTTCACTACTTTTTATTACACTGAGTTTTCTAATATTAGCCTTTGCCTATTTTTTTTTTCTCACCTGCCATAACTCTACCAAGTGAGGGCTTCTACCTTCTATCTCCACCCACACTAAACAGCCTATCTGCTTCCATAGTATTGTCACCTTCATCCACCTTTTCCACCCTTCCCCAGGCTCACATCTATAAGATTTCCAGTTGGGCCACTGTTGCAGACATATATAGCAGAATATATCCTAGAATATATTTTTTAATTTCCTGCCTCTTTTCCCATGACATCTACATTGAAAAAATTTGTGGGAAACACTTAAGCTGCAAGATTATATCTTTACCATAGATCATGAAACCTAATACTTCAGTGTTTGATGACAAAAACATCATCAAAAAAGCTTCTGTTGATGCTACTGGATTATACTTTTTCTTACTTTCATATTCCACTGTTTCCCTTTCAGGTGTCAAAATATATAAAAAAAAAATTTTTACACGTTTTTATTTTTGCTGTATTTCATAGTGTTTTTCACATGGTACCACTGTTTAGGCAGATTGCAGCCCAGGGAGAAATAAGATCTAAAAGTGGTTTTCAGTTCACAATTTACATGCTACACAAATTCCATCAGGTCCTCAAGCTTTATTTTACTTCAGTATTTCTCTACATAATGAGACCATTGTTACTCATATAACACTAGAAAATGCTGATTGAATCACTTATTTGACATTTCCATAGTCCACTTATTTTATATCCCCTCAGCTCCCATAGTTTACTTGTTTTCCTATCTCATTTCTCTCCTTGGTTTTTCTTTTCTCTTAATCCTTCCTATTTTTTCTTACCTCAAAGAGATCACCCATTCATCTTTTCATGTATTTTCCCTTTGGCACACTAAGATAGAGAACATTTATTTCATAATTTCCAATTTCTGTGTAGATTCCATAGCTGCAGATCAACTTCAGTGTACAAATAATAACCTAATCAAAAATCTGGATTCTTTTTCCAATACTTTCTCCTAGGTGTCTAGTTCTTAGCTTATGTACAATTTGACTAAACAAAGCTCTTAATCCCTTCCCTCTCACTGCAATCCAGCCCTCATATTTATCAGGGGAACAGTGTAACACTACAGATCCTATTAACTGTTATATTACCTGTCAGGCATGTAATTCCAAGCATCTTTTCTTGATCCTGATAAATCCTCAGCTGCAGGATATGACTAAATCTTGCTGAGGTCTTTTTTGCATAAGACTACTGAGTGCAACATTTTCTGTATTCCTAATCAGCCAGAACAGGTGCATAAATCTTCCTTGTATTTTACTCTGTTTCTTGAATCATCACATCCATTTGGCAGATAATCGTGTCCTACCATAGGTTTTAAAATGTTTCTAAGGACTAACCTCTTCTTCATGTGTTGATTTGACTATGTTGCCCTGATTCCCTTTCCAGGTAGCTCATAGCGTTGGACTTCCATAGTGCTCAATGTCACTTTTGCTTCTAATATTTGCCATCAAATTTTAATCTTTTGCTTCTAACATTTCCTGTGTGTTGAAATTCCTTGTTTACATGTTAGATTACGGAGTAAGGATCTTCTTTCTTCCTTCCTGGTTTCTCTTCAGGTGTGGGTGTACAAATTTACATGCATTCACGTGAACATACATGTGTGTGCAGAAATGTGTGTTTGTATAGATATGCAGGTAGATAAGCAAATATGTGCACGAACACATAAATATGCATTTGGGCACGTGTGTGCAAAATCTCACATATGTGTGCAAACATAAATACATAAAGGGGGGGTGTGTGGGTAAATACATGTGGTTTATTCCTTAGTGGTGGCTTTTCCAACCTTCATTAACTCAGCTGTGCACAATTCCAAAAGCAATACTTCAGGCTGAACTCTAGTTACTACAACTTTCTAAGCGTGGCTGCAAATGGCAGGTAAAGTGAGCTCACTTGAAGTCAATACTGACACCCTTCACAGGCCACAAGAAATGGAAAATAAAACTCAGCATAAAATATTGGATGAATTTTTTAGATGATTAACTTAAAGTCTGAAAAGAATTATTTCTTTTTATTATTTAAGATGGAATGACTTCCAGAATTCCACTTTGAACAATATACTAAATCCATAAAGCTGAATGGAGCTTTCCAAGTTACTGTACTGGATAATGCAGTTACTGAATTGTCTCCTGAATTTGAAAATGACTGATTAAACTTTATAGGGAAATAATACAGCAACAAAATTTACTCTTCTGGGCATTTATAGTATTTCTTATACCAATATTCCTAAGTTTTAACATTTCATTCCACTTTCCTGAATTAACAAGTGCTTGTTCCAAATCATAAAGTACTGTTCACAGGAAAACAGATGTCCTCTGTTGCTCCTTTGCTTCCTCTGCATCATACTGTAAAATAGATTTGATTTGAAACCTTTTTCAAAATTAAAGTTTGGAGTGTTTGTTGGGGTTTTTTTTAAGACAATACCAATTTTTTTTTTTAAATGGACATCACATTAAAAAGAGCAAGAGAGGAAAAGCAGCTAGAAATAGACAATCCTAACCCCAAAATACTTTAAAAAGTTTTCATGTGTGAAACAGAGCTTCCGTAATATGTAATATTTCTCCATTATCAGCAGAAATAGGCTTGAATATTGTGACAGACAACTTCTGAAAACACTCAATGTATTCTTTTTCTTTTACAGAAACAAGCAGGGAAAATATGTTGTTTACAAGTGAGGTGTGTTATTTGCAGCTGTGAGAACAACAAAAAAGTTAAAATCACAAAGTCCAAGTTAGCAGTTTTTCTGATTCATCATGTCAAATCAGCCTTCCTCCTGGAAAGACATTTGCACCTGAATTCATCAGTGTCTCTGTTAGGTTCCCAGAAATGCTTCCCAGGTCTGACTTACGGCACACGTTCTCAAATCAAATTCTTTCTTAAGGCTTATCCCACGATTCAGAGTTTGGATTCAAGTAATCTATATACAAAAGGGCTCTTTTTCCAGACTATTCAGTCTTCACATAATGGTTTATAAGAAAATACTAGAGATTTCCATAATTTTTTAATTCTATATCCAGCACGTTTTTTCCCACTTGAACTCCCTAAACTTTTTACATCACCAGCCTAAAATCATAAGTACAGACTTTCATAAAATTTGCAACATTTTCTGACTCAAAGTAACAAGAGAAGACATTTTTATGAGTTTTTCAACACTTCAATATTTGAACATTTTACTTTTAGTCAGAGAAGGCTAAACTGCTAAATTGTATCCACACTGCTAAATTGTATCCACAGTCTGCAAGGGTGTGATTCTTACGGCACACTTAAATTATCATTTTTATTCGTTACATTTTTAAACAGCCACATATATAAAGGGGAGAAATTAGCTCAATTTTACTTATTTTGCCTTCTAATATATGGCATCTTTAGTACAGAAATTCATATATAAACTATGAGATACCACCCTCCTGAATAGAAGACCCTAGTGCCTACTAGTAACTAGCAATGAATTCACAACAATTCTTTGTCCACCTTTCAAGAATCTTTACAAATCTCTCAATTTTTTAAGCAGAACAACACCTGCAGTCTAGTTTAAAACATTCTCAGAGCATAAATAGGTAAAGAAATACATATATATGTTAGGATCACAGTCTCTGGGGTTTTTTTCTCCACCTAAAGGGCACTTTGTTGTATTATATATTTCATCACAAGGCATACTTCAAAATTGCCCTTTTTTTTTTTTACATGAAAAACAGCAGCACTGAGGAAAGGCATACACTATCCATCCAAGAGAGAGAAGCAAGCCCTGGAGATTCAGCAAAAATGATGGCCTCAGAAGCACTACTTTTAGCTTTTACTGTTTCAACAGTCTTCAAAACAGTACAAAGACTTCATAAATGTCAGATTTCTGCCTCAAACCATTCTAGAGGCTGTGAAGTTGAAGCTAAACAGCAATAGACCTTATTCTCGGCTCTAGTGGCTTAAACTCAAAGTAGTGAGAAGACAGCTTTATTTTCATCAACTTGGACAAAGTCCAGAGCTATTTCCAAAGCCAGCTGGAGAGCAGCTATAGGGCAGGCACCTAAGAACACCTTAATCCTACACAGTCATTGTGGTCAATCAGGTCAGTACATTTGTGAAAAATGAGGGAGGTGAAGACTGGTTTATGGTTTGGAGACAGCTTCTCCTGAAGATGGTGTATTTAACAAGAGCCACACTTTGGCTTCAGCTCTTAGACAGTCATTTATATTAAACATAAAAATGATCCTGCTCATATGGTTTGGAATCTCTTTTTTGCTTCAAGCTTTAAAATCAGCACCCTGCAGTTCCAATAAATGGAAGAGAGTAAAGTACAATGTCATCTTTATCGTGTGCATTTCATAGTGCTGTGCTAGTCTACTAATCATGGTGGAGGCACCTTCACAAATAAAAAGAGGCATTAAATTTATAGCACTGGAATTGCTATAGAAATAGTGTGCCTTTAATAAAAGCTTGAGAATTCCTTTTGAAACTCAGCAAGCCTGACATATATCCAAAAGCTGTAGAAGATTCAATCAGTTAGATGCTTATGGAGTTACCAGCAGTATTCTCACCAAAATGTCACCAAGGTACTTGTTATACATCTTACCAGCTTTAATTAAATACCATTTAAACAAAACAATCACCTGGGGTCTTTTACTAATTCCACAAAAAAACTTACTAAAAAAAATAAAAGATACTATGCTCTTATAATCACAAAATAAATTAACACACCTGAGCTTTTAAGAAAGACTAATGAAAAATCAGTGAGGCAAACAGCAAGTTAAAAGTGTATCAGACATTTACACCACAGCATTTACAAGGACTGTTCATAGGTCATGCCTTCAAGGAGCTGTTTTAAGCAGCTGTCTCTATCCAATCCTTTATTAAGAGCCATGTACGGCAGCATGTGGAATTCATGAGGAACACTTATTTGTTCCTTTTGTGAAGATGAGTATCTTCACATTGTCTAAGACAAGACAATTGCACTCATAAGGAATTTTATTGCTTCCTGCCTGGAGAAGAGATAAACATTAAGGGAAATTGTAGTCATTTGAGAGTTGACAAGTACACTGACACTGTAGCAAAAGGTCTGGATTCACACAGAGTAGAGCATTATACGGAAGATGGTCTTTAAACAAGAGCTTAGCTGAATCCTCTGTCCATAACTGAAAGCCGAAGTCCTTCAGGCAGTCTTGTAAGAAACTTCTCCCTTTTGCTGCTGTTCCCTTCTAAAAGTGATAAATTTGTCTCAGGTTTACATTAGGAAATCTTAATAAATTGTCATTGTGTTTTTGTATGCTCTTATCTGTTTACCTTCTAGCTTACAAAAAAGGGGTTATGCATATTACATTTAAACCAGGAATCACTATGCATAAAACAAAAATTATTATCATACATACCTTCTAGTTTCAGGAAAAATGTGTTTAGGATGCTGAACCCTCCTCCATTTTACTCTTCAATTATAGAGAAAATAGTTGAGATACTGGAATTTTGTAAAGCAATTAAGTGACTTTTGGCAATACTAAGATTGCCAAGGACAATTTTTTAAAAGTTTAAATGCAAAATGTAAGTAATCCTTTATAAGGTTTGTGTGAAATAGTTTACACTGTTTGGAGGAACACATGCTGGTTTATTAGAAGGTAGTAAACACTAAAAACACTTTAAAACACCAAAGGAACTTTGTGAAAATTAAAGAAAGGGTATAAGTGGATTAAAAGAAAATACAGGCCTAGGAAGAATTCACATCTGGCTAAATTAAACTTGGGTAGGGAGGACAAGGTACTACTTTTGGCCACCTCCACCCAAGAGATTATCACCAGCACTCAGAGGCAAAGCTGGCAAGTCAGGTATGACAGGCAGTGGCTTCTCTGTTGCTCCCTTGGAAAGAATTTATCAGAAGTAATTTCTGTTTGCAAATAAATAGGCTTCTGAACTATTCAACGTGAATTTGTTATCAGGGTCAACTTAGCTCTGCTCTGTTTATTAAGCCAAAGAAAAACCTCAATTTTTTAAGTAAAAGTCTTATGCAGATGACAGCTTAGCTGTTTCTAAAATGGAAAAGAGGAGCAATAGAAGTACAAGGTAATTAAAACCCCTTTTTACAATGTCCATCAATAAAGAGCAGCAAAATCAATTTCTTTGAAAAGCTGAATAAATTCAACTTCTCAGTTCATCCAGCAGTAACAGGCAAAGAAATTATTTATAAAATATTTTGGCAGCTGGACAAGAATAACTTATACTTTCTAAATTATTAAAGACTTATTCATGTGCTCTTTGCCAAAGTTCCAGTTGTCCACACAATGGCAGTCCAATACAGAAGCACAATTAAGTTGAATACACGCACATGTTAATAAATTACACCTCTCACATCTGAAGAGTCATTTTGAAGTCTGACTCAAAGGAGGAATTTAGTTTAACTTGATTAAACTATAATTATTGTAAATGGCTTCAAACTAAAAAAGGGCAGATTTAGATTGGATATTAGGAATACATTACTTACTGTGAGGGTCGTGAGACATTGGAACGGGTTGTCCAGAGGAGCTGTGAATGCCCTGTCCCTGGGAGTGTTCAAGGCCAGGTTGGACAGGGTTTAAGCAGCCTGGTCTAGTGGAAGGTGTCCTTGCCCATGGCAGGAAGTTGGAAGCAGAAGATCTTTAAGGTCTGTCCCAACCCAAAGCATTCTATGATTCTATGATTTCTTCCTGAGAACAACCTGAATAAATAAATTCATAGAAATATTTCAAACAGTGTCTACTTTTCTGATTCCCCCGCTGCCAGAAAGAATTGTAAATTTTCAGGATTAACAACAGAGACTATTATACACTTCCCACAATAGTAACAATGAAACAAAGCAGGATGTTTCAGCTGAGAAGAGACAGAAGCAGGGGAAATATTATAGAGTAACTTTCTGTGGCATAGAGAAATTCAGTGATGAATAGTTGTTTTCCATCTTTCATAACACAGACATGAAAAAAAAACCCAAAAATAGTATTGACACAGTTTAAAACAAAGGAATGACTTTTCCTTACTGTACCAAGTTAATCTGCATAGAGACTTTAATTTCATTAGCACTTGTCTGCAATACAATTGAGATAATCAAATTTATTCTCTATCAGATCTCAGACAATGCATGTGGTCACGTATGATGTGAATGAAGAGCAGAATTTATCACCTTAACTGTGAAGTATTAAACTTCTCTGTCTACCAGAGCAGTTGAAATGCTACAGAAATTAAGGAAGATTTTAATTTGAGGAAATAAGTGTGACAATAACAATTACTTTCTTGAAAAACATATTTAAATAATCTTGTTTCAATGCCAAATCGCTTATTTGCTTTGTAAAAACATTTACTCAAAACAAACTTAGGATTAATTTTTCCACTACTTTGTTATGCTTGAGAAATATCATTTGCCAAATTATAGGCATGCATTTTGTTACATCAGCTTTCATTTGAAATATATTTTAAAACATTATTTGCTTGCTATTTTGAGAAACAAAACCAAAGAAAATATAGCAAAACTTCACTGGATTTTTGATGTGTTTTTTTTGTTTGTTTGGTTGGTTGTTAGTTTTTTTGTTTGTTTTGGTTTGGTTTTGTTGTTGTTGTTGTTTTTTTGTTTTTTTGTTTTTTTTTAAACGTTGTTCAGAGGATAAAAAAATATCTTGATAAGCAAGAGCTTCCCAAGTATTTTGTCCTTCCACCCAGTCAGCAGTCAGCAGAAGATCATTTTCTCTTACATCCTTTTTCTTGGCTTAAACTCAAACCTACATCCAGGGAAATATACAATCCATTCACACACAGGCTCCAGCCTGAGTACCTGTGTGTAACTGAGGAGGACATAGGTGTTGGCATCATCAGCTACCATAGCTAGAACAAAGCTTATCAGGAATGGCAGGCATGTTAAGCATCAGTTTCAGAGAGATTAATAACTGTCTGGTGCAGACAGAAACTTGTTTCATGATCCTTGCTACTCTGTGAGAGGAACAACATATAACTAAACATTGAAAGGGATACTTGTAAAAACTGTCTTTATCTTGTGAAGGGATGTGTGGGCTGCAGTCTGCAGACAGGGTTCAACATCTTCCAAGACACTTCTGAGGGTCTCAACTCCAGATGGTTTTGCTTAGACTTTAAAAATCAGCTTTTCCACTGTGACTGGAAATCCAGGAAGATTTGCCTTCCTTAACCAAAATTTGCGTTTTTAACCATAGTCCTTTGTTTTTTCCATGACAAACGGGCACAAATGCAGCAAGTTTCTCGTGCAAAGTACTAAGATTTGCTTATGCAAAGACATTACATATCTATGCCTCTTTCCAGGCCACTGTCTCCTATACATCATATCCATTACTGTTTCCCAAACCCATTTCCCAACATTCATTAGGAAAACAAGTAAGAAAATCTAAGCTATGCCTCTGTTCTTCTGAACATATACTTTTGATCTGATAGAATTTATTCTGTCATATGAAAACCATTCCTAGCTCCAGTACCTTCCCTGAACATCTCCCACAGGGGTCTGCAAGGTTTGATTTAGAAGAACCCAACACATTTCCACAGAGAGACTGACAATTGTGAGCACAGTCGGTGTCTACAGAACTAGCCTTAGTACTAATTAAAAAAAAAAAAAAAAAAA